>VWZY01000538.1:53226-71954 GCA_013399075.1 Chloroceryle aenea
GGGACACTGCTTGTTACCCATCTCCATCTGGCCGTTGAGCCACTGACCACTACCCTCTGGATGCTGCCATCCAGCCGATTCCTTATCCACTGAACAATCCACCCATCCAATCTGTATCTCCAGTCTGTACCTTCTCCATCCAAAGGAGAAGCTGTTGTGAGGGACCATGTCAGAACAGTTGCAGAAGTCCAGATAGATGACATCCATGGCTCTTCCCCTTCTTGGCAAACCGAAAGCTCTGGCACCTGAAGGGATGTTGTGGTAAAGGGTCCTGTAAAGGATGGCTGGGGTAGGTGTTTCCTTCTTCACCTGATCTTGCTTCTTGCTCCCTCAGCCTCTTGCAAAGCAGAAAACAAAGCAGGTTTTTATTTCGGTCTCAGAAAGCTGGCCGTGTCGCAGGTGCCTGGCAAGGGAACACAGGGCTGAGCTGTGTCACACCTCCTATATTTTGACCATTGGCAACGTGCCAGCTTCTGTTTCCTTCCAGCTGTGCAGAACTTCAGGATCTAGTTGGCTAGTAGGACTTGAAGAGTCAAACATCAGTAACACTCTGTTACATGCAGGCTGAAGTCGGTAAGAACAAAATGAACCAACAGATTTGCCTTCATCCTATGTTAATTATAAGTAACATTTACACTTAATCTCCCTGCTTTCCTGTGTTAAAAATAGTCCTGCTTGTGACTAACGGTCTCTGCTGCGACACAGCAATCTGGTTTAGCTGTGCTTTGCCAAGGAGCAAAATATGACCCAAATTGCCTGTGGCCCATCAGTCAGGACAGATTTTCATTTTACAGTGCAAACTGTAACGAATTCCTCACAGATATTGGATAGCAGATGGGAATGGGCAGGGTGGGCTTACCAGTGTTTTCCCTCATCTTCTATTTCTCCCAGCAGTAAGAGGTTGCTGGCTTCTGATGGCAGTCCTAGCACTCTCCTGGCTAGTTCCCTCAGTGGGCAAGTGAGCTGCAGGACTGGCGAGGGACAAACTTTCTGCTGCTAGTGGAGGCATATGGGATAGACCTGAATAAGCATCTTGTTGGAGATCAGAAGAGCACTTTCAAAGAGAAGCATCAGAACAGCCCAGCTGACCATGCTTTGGTTCACACTGCAGAGCAAGCTGGGTGCCCAAGCTGGTTTACTTAGCAGGTAAATGAAGCTGGAAGATGTGCATTAGCAGTATATCTGCTATGCTCTTGGCACTAAGGGTTGTTCAGACCATGAGAACAAACTAGGCTAAAGGCAAGAGCCCTAAAACATGCACAGCATGAGCATGGAGTCCTTAGGTTTCCCTCCAGAGATCCAGTCCTGCTGTGCTTCCCTTCTTGCTCTTGCAGAGCAGTTAAATCTGGCTGTGTATAGAAGATTCCATTGCTCAATTTTGTCAACATTGTTCTTTCCTAGCACTTTCCCTCTCAAAAGCTTTTGTAGTGTTATGGTTGCCATGTTTGCTTTCCTTCATTTAATTTGCACAGTTAATGGGATGATATGTACCCTACCTGACTGCACCAGGGGTTATGCAAATTAGCAAACCAGTTGATTGGGAAATGAACTTTGTTGCAGTCACTGCTTCTCTTCAAGGGCTTTTAAAAGCTTAGGTAAGACAGGAAATCTTTGTGCCTATTTCAGTTAACACAAAAGGTCCTGTGCAGATTGTACAGAATCATAGAATCATAGAATCGTAGGGGTTGGAAGATCATCAAGTCCAANGCTTTCCAGCGGGTCAGCCCCTAACCTCTGCTGCTGCAGGGTGTTGATCCTTCCCTGCTGTAGGACTCTACGCTTATCCTCACTGAACTTCAGTAGGTTTGCCTTTGCCCAGCTCTCCCCTCTGTCCAGATCTCGCACACTCTCTGCCTTCCTCCAGGTCATTGATGAAGATGTGCAATAAGACTGGACCCAGAACTGACCCCTGGGGAACACCACTCGCTACAGGTCTCCTGAGCTCTAATGTTCAGCCAGTTCTCAACACATCTCACAGTCCTCTCTTCTGACTCACACTTGCTGAGCTCACCCACGAGGATGTTGCTGTCTTGCTGGCTTTCTGACCTGTGTGCTGCTTTTAAATACAAAACGTTTCATTCTGAGAGAACAGGCTTTCCTGGGAAAAACACTGACTTCTGTTTCTGTTCAACCCACATGACATGGGCCAGCCACTCTAATCAGACCAGTAACTGGGCTAGCACTACTGTGCTTCTGGTGCTTGGGTTTTTAAATGTATGGCTGTTTAAGGAAAGAGGAGCTGAGCAAAAGCAGGGCTCCTGCTACTTAGTGCTTCCAAATAAGCCTTTCTTTGCCTGGTCAAGGGGGACAAGTCAATAAAATGCAGATGCTGGATGCCTGAGGAGTTGTGGAGCTCTTCAGTTCCTCTGAGGCCCTCAGCCCTTAATGCCTCCAACGGGAAAAACTTGTCACCATGGCAGGTTGTTTGCTTCCCAGGGTGGCAGCACCCTCCAGAACTTTCTGTGAGTATTCAAGCCAAGTTTCAAGTATGGTTGAAGGACTTTCTAGGGCAAGTGCAGACTAAATCAATACCATGAAAAAAGAAAATGTAATGCTTGTAAAGCATGGAAAGTCACCCTAATTCTGCTGGTGGCCAGAATGACAATGATTTTGCCAGCGTGCTTTCAGTGCAGCTGTTGTACTGAAAGGTAAGAGAACTCAGCACGTTCTTATCTTTCTCCAGACACGTTTTGCAGGTGACAAACTGAGAGAACAAACACCTCTTTCTAATTGTTTTAAAGCTGTTAGAAAACAAGACATATTCAATGTCAGGCAAAGATAAATCAGGCAGGATTCCTACGACACTGCTCTGCATGCCTCTGTGTGCTAAGATATTTTAGGGTATGGTTGTAGCAGTGACTGAGCAGACCTTCTACAAGAAAGGTTGCATGACAACTTCATGTGCATCCACAATTAAAGATCAAAGAGCTGTCTGATTAGTAACATCAAGAGTTAGTTTGGTCTAATCCGTTAAGTACAATACTTACAGCTGCACTTGTATTTTAAGGCAGGGCAGCAAATAAAAGTGTGTCTGCCCCTGTGGATCTGGTTTTGATTGTGGCAGGGATTTGTGTGCTCCAAGCTGAATTCTGAAGGGCCTACAGGCATTAGAAAGTCAGTAATGGTAACACCATAAAGGTGAATTAGAAGGGTATTTATTGCACCAGCTGATACACACTAAACCCGAGTATGGAAGCAACATACTTTGGCCAGTAAATGAGGAAGAAAAAGCTTTGTTTCGAGTAATTATGCCTATTAAGGACATTATGCAAAGGATTTGATAAATATATGCTCATTTCTGGTTTTATTTTTAATTATCTGGATGACATTTTCATTTGTAACAGATAATGTCCTTAGCATCTGCCTATGGCAACACATGGGCAGTGTTTCAGAGCTGTTCTCAATTGCATTTGGATACGTCAGAGGATTTGTAAGAGCTGCATGTCTCTCCCACCTGCCAGGAGAGAGTGGAGTCGTGGCACTCTTCCAGTCCTAAATACATTTCCCGGTAGCCAGACTCACTTGTATAAATAAATAAGAAAAGACTGTCTGCATTACACCCAAGGCTGAGGTCATGTAGGAGATCAGAAGCAGTCTCTGCAGGACTGAACACCTCATGTGTCATTTGATAGAGGCTCAACATTCAGAAGAAATATTCTAGAGCAATCTGTCAGGTGGGTGACTGCTGGTTGCCAGCCAGTGGCCTCAGCTAGAGATTCACTGAGGAGGAGCTGGGGAAGTGAAGTGTGCTAACAAGACCTCTCGTTTCAGCTTACAAGGAAAAGATGAAGGAGCTGTCCATGCTCTCTCTGATCTGCTCCTGTTTTTACCCGGAACCTCGCAACATGAACATCTATAAATATGATGGTGAGTGCCTTTCCCTGGAAATCACCCCGCGGGTCAGGTAACGTGCTGGTGCTGGGAGATGACTTGGTTCACCCTCCTGGTCTACAGTGGAGATTTTGCTAAATTAACAATTTATTTGCTAGTTTTGCCTATTGCTTTCTACCAATTGTGTATTACCCATGATGCTAGAAACTGTTCCTAAGAGCAGCTAACTCAAGTCTTCAAGGTAGCCCTCTCGTACTGAGCTGTGCTGTTCCTATTCCCCATCTGAGAATTAGAGCTCTTCACAGCTGACATAATTCCCAAGGAGACCAAGGAAAGATGAAAGCATGCTTAAAAAAATTAATCAGCTTGGGCACTGCTCGCAGGGGATGTGAAATGACACAGAAGCCCAGTAAGCTTCCAAAACTGCTGTAAATTCTTATCTTGATGAGATTAAGGTATAATTAAGCTATTACAGAGAAAATGGAATATACTTTTTCTGAGAACAGTTTGCAGCACATAATCTGCCTTTGCATTTAAAATGCCCGAGGCAGAGATGCTCAAGCTTTTGTCTGTACTTCTGATCCTCCACTGAAGTCTGTGCTTCGCTCCTCAGTGCTGCTGAGGTATTGAAGGGCTTACCACTTCTCACTTTATTCTGCAGATATGGAAGTGAAACAAATCAACAAACGTGCCTCAGGCCAGGCCTTTGAACTGATCCTAAAGCCGCCCTCTCCGGTCTCAGAAGCACCACGAACTTTAGCTTCTCCAAAGAAGAAAGAACTCTCTCTTGAGGAGATCCAGAAAAAGCTGGAGGCTGCAGAGGAGAGGAGAAAGGTATCTTTCCTTAAAAAAATGCAACTAATTACACCTGACTTGGTGTACAGCCAAGTTTCATGTCCATTTGTGTGTTTTCTGTTGTCACCACTGACACGCAGTGGCCTGCTTGGGCAAAAATTATTAACGTGTTTAAAGAAACAGATCAGTTTATTTTTTTTTCCAGCAGCTTGCAAACAAACCTCACTGGTTTTGATGCTTGGGAAGTAAGCATCACAAAGCACACAGCTTTGGACAGGAGGCCAAAGTGGGTTCAAATGCACATGCTTACCTCATGGGGGATAAGTCGTTCATTCAGAGCACTTGTAATAGCTGCTGAAAACCAGTGCAGTACTTCTGGTGCCAAAGAGATGGATGTGCAGTTCAAACAGCTACTGTCTGGGCTCCCAGATCTTGACTCCTTGTAATGCCCATGGAAATGACTCACCAGGGCTGCCTGAGGCAGCTAAAATGTCTTATGTATGCAGTATGGAGGCATGTCAGTCCTGAATAAAGAGAGTTCTGGGCCATTCACCACACGCTTGAATGAAGACACAGCTACTGAGAGATGCATTTCTAGCAGATGGCCTCAATAGTACTGGAAGTTGGCCTTTTAGGGTTATCTACAGTCTGAGTCTTCCCTCCTTTATGTATGAGCTTACCCATAATAGCAACACCCACCCTGTTTGAGTTTGTCACACAGGGTTTCACCTCTTCACAAAAGTTAGCACAAATGCAGGCTGCGTGTAGCAGGGAGTGCACAGAAACTGTTTATTTGGTTTTCATCATGACTGATGTGTTGAGGAGTCTTTAAGTCAGAGCTATCTCAGATGGCTGCTTTTTTTTTTTCTTCTTCAGATAAAAGGCCAAACTCCAGATGATCTAAGCTGGAGGATGACAGGCACAGCCAATGAGACACTCACCATGGCCACTCTGAATTGCCAGTCTGAAAATTAGCAGTGGTAGTTGTAGGGGCCCAGTGTTAAGCAGTGTTGTACCATTTCAGGGAAGTCATGGCTGCCTGCAGTGGCCACAAAAACTCAAGATATATATATATATATATATATATATTGTCCTGGTTAATCCATGTTTCCTTTTGCTGTGGCACAAAAGGAGAGTCACAGGAGCCAGGGAAGGCTCAGGAGCCATAGAAGACCTTTCTATGTCCTTCAACCAGATGATCAATGTCATTTGGTGGCAAGTCTGCTTGCATCAGTTAAATTGGAGTTAGAAACCCCTTCCACCTGCTCAGGGAGTCCCTGGTAGAAGGGTATCTGAAAATGAAACATGCTCAGATCCCACTAAGCCTTTTGTTTATCTCTTAATGCTATTTGTTACTCAAATAGCACCTGCCCAGGAGTACGAGCTTCCACCCACCCAAATGATGAGAGGCCCCAAAGACTCGATGTGTGAAGTGCCTCTGTACTGAGTACAAACCCTTGAGTAAAGATACAGACCCAGAATGAAATGGCAGCAATTAAGAAGCCTGATATTATGCATATTCTTAGTGGG
This sequence comes from Chloroceryle aenea, assembly GCA_013399075.1. Taxonomy (NCBI): domain Eukaryota; kingdom Metazoa; phylum Chordata; class Aves; order Coraciiformes; family Cerylidae; genus Chloroceryle; species Chloroceryle aenea. The sequence continues at coordinate 59,383 of VWZY01000538.1, forward strand.
AAATATAAATTGAATGTCCCATAGATTTCATTTCATTGATTTCATTACTGTTCATTTCTTCCTGAAGAAAAACTCATTATGCTGGTAATCAGTGATAGCAATAGAGACACCTGCCATTTCTACCCCTTGGTACCATATTCATTCTGAATGAGCCTAGAAGGGAGTTATTTTAACAGAGAAGATCCTTCACATTAGCACTGCAGCAGAAATTGCTGGGAAAGGAACAAAGAACAGAGCAAAAAACTTCATTCCATCATTGCTGAAATCCCTGGTGCTTTCACATCTCGACTGTTGCCTTCACTTTTGGCCTGAAAAAAACAGAGCATAGTGCAGGGAAGGATAAAAAAGCAATCAGAGGAATAGAAAATCTTCCATAAGAAGATAAATTAAATAGTCCACTCTCCAGCTTGGAAAGAGACAACAGATGAGAGATAAGATAGAAGTCTACAAAGTCATGAATGGTAATGAGAAGATGAATAGAAACAATTATATTCTGCTTCACAAAATCCAAAGGGGAAGAAATACTCAATGAAATCATCAGACAGCAATTTCAAAACAGAGAGAGCAAAGCACCTTTTCATGTGTTGCTTAATCAAGCTATATTTGTTATCAAAGACAATTTGGACATTATTGAAATACTCTTTTATTTCAGAAGGATAATGGCAGAATTGACAGAGCACTGTCTTGTAGGCTCTAACTCTATGGATGCAACCTCTGGCTCAGAAAATACCTCACTTGGTGACTGCTGAAAACTGGGAAGCTATACATAGCTCTGTGTGTGTGTATCAAAGAGAGGACAGGGCAGGTTTGCCCAAATTCATCTGCATTTTCCCTAAGCATCTTCCATGTTCATCTTCCATGTATGGCAGTTGGTGCCATACATTTCCATCTACATACAGCAGCTGTTGGGCATGACCATTCTAGATCATGTCCTTCCAGCACAGTTCTAATTAAAATCAAGTATAACTAATGGATGAGAATTGCCTTTTTGGAAAAAAATACTAATTGATTTCACACTGTTTAGGAATTAGGTTCTGCTCTGTTAATTAGGCAGTGTTCATTAATTCCCAAACTCATGAGACATCTACAGCAATAGATGCACTTCAGCAGTCTCCTGCTTATGCTGGTTCCTGTTTACCAGGCTTGTTTATTCCCTTAGAAGCTTTGACAGGGCTCTTTCCTTTTCTCCCCATTTTTCTCTACCTCACCTGGCAGTCATGACCTCATACTCTCAGGCCAAACCAAAAGTTTCACCTGAGGCTTTTTCTCTTTTTGCATCACCCAGTGAGACCCATTTGGGCTAGTTAAAGATTTGTCCTTTCCATTTATAGAGTGTTCTCTACAGCATGTTGTGATTATCCCATTATTGTTTGGGCATATGGGAGCTGTATTTTTCCACCTTTGTGGATAACCAGAGGAATCTTTTCATCCCTCCCACTTAGAAAATTAGAGCACAGTGACACGGTGACATTGTGTACAGCAGAAGTTTATTTCTTACAGAATCTTTAGCATTTATTGGCCTTGAATGATCAGCAGTTATTACCCTCAGTGTACAGACATCAAGCCATATGCCAAATGATATATCTTTATTGCCCTTGTCTAACTACTAGCATAAAAATGGACCACTAAAGGGACACACATTTCTACTAGACTTTAAATTAGGTGAGAGAAATCAGATGTAGCTAAATCCTTTTAATGGCTTCCTAGTGGGATGAAACTGAATCGGGCTCATCCCTAGCACTTAGGGCTACCAAGAGTGCAGAACAGGCACATTTTAAGACTCCCCTGCTGTTGGATATAAACTTATTGTTAATATCATTCCTATGAAATGCTGCAAGATAAGCCCCAGGTGCACCTGGCCTGGGCACGGCTCGCAGCTCATGGCTTCTTTGCCAGGATCACAGCCTCATTCTGCAGCAGGCTTCAGCCCCTGGCTCACTGCCCCTTTCAGCCAGCCCCACAGCCTGCCCAGAGGCACTTCTTAATATCTTCTCCTGATCCATCTCTCCTCACCAGTGCTTTCTGCTCTTGGGGTAAAAGGCTTTGCCAAAGCTGGGAAGGTGGCGGAGCTGGTCCCACCAGATCTGTAAGCGAGCAGCATGGGAAGGAGGACAGGCACTGCCCGAGATACTTGCCCCCCATCTTGCCCATCTGCTGATCTCCCTTCCTGTTACTGCTGGCCCTCAGCTGTGTTTGTGCAGAGAGGCAGTGCAGCATCCAGTGCTTTCCCATGTAAAGGTCCCAGTAACACGTGTGGAATCGGGCCCAGAAGCTGATGTGTCTGCCACATTTTGATGCACACTGTAGCATTTTCCACACATGGTGCTTCACCCCAAATCTTTACTACAGGTAGGCAGAACTGCGAGCCACTTCACAGTTCTTCATCCAAAAAGTGGAAAACCTATGGAATACGTGCTACCAGCTGGGATAGAGGTGGTGTTGGGCACCCAGCTCTGTCACAGAGCCCATAACCAGAGCCAATGTACATCACAGTGCTGGCAGAGCTTCCCCCACAGTCTGTTGTGGGCTTTGCTGCTAATGAACAATCCTAAGACAAACTGACTTTGACCTTCATGAACTTGAAAAGGTCAGGGCTCCAACTGTAGCAGATCACAAAATGCCTCGTGAGCATGTAGGTAAGGATGAGGCAGAGGGCTCAGGTGGTACTTCTTGCCTCCCTACAACATTCCTTGTTCACCCCATGGGTCACAACCCTGAGAGCAGCCATCGCATGCCAGTCAAGGAAGAGACAGCGAGAGGAAAAGAAAGCCCACAGCATGGATGAGCTTTTTATTTTGTTTGCTCTGTTTCATGTTCTTAGTAGCATTGACCTGAAAGTCCCTTGGCAGACTGGACCAAAAAAAAAAATAAGAAATCTTCATCTAAATTACCCTGTAGTTGCAGGTGAAGTAGGACTTCACCTACGGTTACAGCTCAGATGTCTGGTGACTCTCTTGCTCTATGCCCATTTCACTTCTCTGCCCTGTGGTCCCATGGAGCAGCAGCATCGCCCTCTTCTTCATGTGAAGAGGACAGTGCCATAAGTGAGGTCCAACTTGAGTTCATTCCATCGCTTTTCTGTGGAAGAAGCAATTCCTTCCCCTGAAAATATCACCACTTCAAGTCACCATTTCTTTCTGATTAACACCGAGGCTTCCCCTTGGCATTTACATTGCAGTAGGAGCCTTTAATCTTGTCTTTGTGTTCTGCCCCATTAATACTATCTCTTAAATACACAAGGCACTGAAGAATGCCAAGGTTAATGCAGATCCTGCAGAACAGTTGAATCTGGCCAGTGAATGTCCTGGTGACTAGGGGTCCTAGTAACTAAGGTGAGTGCATTCAAGCTGAAATTCCCAGCTTAAAAGCAGTTGTCTGAGCCTATTTCTTGCTTAAAAGCAATCATTTAATCTTATCTCTGCATAAATTACTTCGGTATTTGGATGCACACGTCAAAGAAGATTAGATAAATGTGAGAAAATAAAGCACAGGCTGATGGGATAAATGGAATTTTCTTCCACTGAAGATTAATTAAAAATTATATGTATCTCCAAAGCCAGTTTCCATAAAATAATTTTTCTCATGAAGTGAGTGTTCAGTTGCCTTCATCTGCCTCTGGCCAGCTGATATGAGTTGTGGATTTCCATCTCAAGCACTCATCCCTGAAAAACAGGATCCTTTAGGAATGTGACATGCCATAGGAGTTTGCCTGCATTAGCCATCTCTTCAGCACAGCAGAACTTTTCTAGGAGCAGAGATCTGTACCGGGAAGGTTCTGTGACATTTTTATTCCTCCATACCTAGCATTAGATGCTGCAGCTGCAGCTGCATTCTTTATGCCTTGTAACCTTTAAGAAGTCAACTAAATATTCCCCCGTGAGTATTGCTTTCTTTTTCTCCACCAGTTCATATTTTTCTCTCCTTATTAATCTTCTGTATCTTTCATCCCATTTCCAGCCCTTTTTCCTCATCTTCTCACAACAGCTGTACAAGAAGCTCTTACCTTAAGCCATTTACAAGTGTGATAGAACATGGACAGGCAAGGACTGGAAAATAGCTTTCCAGCACTTCAAACAATACCACTCTGGAAATAAACTTGGGATAAAAGCTTCCTAGGTTTGTTGGAATCCTGTATGGACACCGTGGGAGTCCAAAAGCGGCGGTTAAAAGCCAACACAAACAGTAAAAGGGGTCTATTAATCCCAGCCCTGTGAGATGTCTGGGGTCATTCATTTCCAGTTTCTGGATGTGTGCTAGACTTTGAACAGACAGGGTGGCCAAGATCCTTTGCCAAATGTGTTGGAAACAGAAAATTGTTTGACAATCCAGTACAAAAACATAGCAGCTGCCTTCCAAAATTGTCCTAAGGGGATTTAAAGAACAGCCTGAACACTTGGGAAACTGGCAGACTCCCTGCCAGGGTACAATGGCAAGAGAAGAGGGACATCAGCCTCAGTGGGGCTCTGCCAGATGGGTGTTTTGTTGTGGGGAGAGGGGTCTCTCTGTCTCAAACCACTGAACGTGCCATGTGTACAATACCTTGACCATTTTGAGTGAGGAAAAGGAATGTTGTTTCAGGTACATCAGAAAGGGGGATTGCACTCAGGCTGGGTGTGAAGTCACCTCCTGAGGTTTGGTTTCACTTTCCTGCAGTCTCTTACTGGTGCCAGCTCAATTTGCATCCAGTAAACACTGATTCAGAGTACAAGGATTTTCTGCATTACCATGCATTAGTGGGCACATTAATGAGCCTCCAGAATGGTGTGTGCTGTGATAGGGAACTCCAATTCTTCACTGTTCTCCAGGATTTATGATAAGAAGAAATAGTTCCAGAAGGCAGAGGGTTTGAATGGAAGAAAAAACCCAAATCCTGAAAAAAAAGTCAAGTGGCCCAAAGTCTGAAAGGCGTTGTGCTACCTCCTGTTGAAAGCCAATGCCCTTTTCCAACTGCTGCTTACAGGCACAGCCCCAGTCTTACTTTTTATTGTAGCAGCATCTCCACGGGCCCTGGGTATGCCCTTGCAAATGTCTTTTGTTCCAAATCTGAAAAGGTTTGGGTTTGTAACACATTATATATGCATATTTAAACACCATGGAATGTTAGCCTTCCACATTCCTAAGTCACTTCTTAAATGATCCATGGAAAAGGATGTTAAAAGTAGTATCACAGTACCTTGTCTGTTCAAACTCCCAACAGGAAGGGAAATAGATTCTAGGCTATCAAAGTCACTTGTAGATCACTCAAGCAGAGGGTTCACAACGTTCCTATCAACAACCACAATTCAGTGATAATATTTTTTTCCAAAAGGAGATTAAATTTTCCCACAGAATGCTAACACACTCTGACAGAGGTTAGAGCTGGGAGGAGCCTTTGTAAGGTACCAACCATTTCAGTAGAACATTCCCATGGGGAAGTGCTCCAGGGATCACACCTTGAGAGCTGAGCCCTCGACTGCAGCCAGGCGAGAGGTGAAAGCAAGTGCAAGACATGGCCAAGAATGGATGGAAATAGCTCTTCCCTCTGATCTCGGGCAAGCCACTGGGGCCTTTCAGAGCCAGATCTGTTTCTGCTGCAGTGTCTGGTGTTCTGCTTGGCTTCTGCAGCCTTTTCTGGAACCTGCTTAATTTGCCTCAGCGCTGCGTTCGGCTTCATGCGTGTCTTACCTTTGTTAAAATATTTGTTTTCTCCTGCTGGCTGGATCTTGCTCATGTGAAAGAATTGCAGCCTTTTTCACTCCATTTAGAGCCATGTGATAGAATTTAATAGGATTCATTACTGCTAATTGTAATTATTGGTTAAAGCCCTTAATTTAGGCTTTAAACTAATTCGTTTTTACGGCTAACAATGGCAACAGTGCATTGTGATCTGCACTGAAATACTCACTTGGCTTCCCAGAGCCATATTTCATTCCCTGTTTTCTGTTTGCTTCTCATGCTCCCTCTAATTTATTTTATCCAGAAGCGTACAATGTTGTTTATCATTTCCAAATAACCCCTCTGAAACACATTTCCTAGGCTTGCCTGGAGGGTCGGCCTGATGCTGCAAGTTCTCTGGCTTCTCTCCTAGGATTAGTGGTTTCATGTTAGTAATTTGATTTAAAATAAATAACAAAGCTTATGCTTCTGAGCAATGAGTTTATAAAGAAGAATAACACAGTATTGTGCATCGGCTGCATCTGGTACCTGCAGTTTTCATCTTCCTTGCAATATTTCAACCTTTAACTGAAAGCAGCAGGTTTGTTTTTTTCTTTTTTTTCAAGAATAAACCCCTTTTTTCCTTTCTAAACAGTGAGATGAAGCCAAGCATAAACATCATGGGGGAAAAAACCCACAATGCTTGAAATGGTTCTGTCTTTCATAAGAGTAAACTTCAAAGCCTGTTACTAAGTATCCAGGCCCATTAAAAGATAGTCCAGCCTAGGCAAACAATGTCCCCTGTGCTGGCAACCTCCCTGTAAGCACTGCACATGCCTTCAGCAGTCCCCTGTCTCTACAGATAAAATGCTCATGGCTGAAAAACTGCAGCTGTCAGGAGCTGAGCAACCACTGCAGTAACCCAGACAACCCAGGGCAGTAGCACAGGACAGCATTTCTTGTTATCAGAAGTGCTTTGGACACTTCTGTGCTGCTACCTCAGGCATGTAGCCCACCAGTGCCTCTAAGTAGCCAGAGAGTGCCTCTAAACCCCTGTCACTGGAGCTGATCTGGTTTATACACCAAAGTGGTCTTGTAACAACACCACCACAAGCTTAATGCAGTTCCCAGCCTTGGTGAGCTGTTGCTCTGTGAGGATTACTTGGCTCCAAACAAGAATTCTATTTTAGCCACATGTCTCTCTGTTTCCAGTCCCAGGAGGCCCAGGTGCTGAAACATCTGGCAGAGAAGAGAGAACATGAGCGAGAAGTGCTTCAGAAAGCTTTGGAGGAGAACAATAACTTCAGCAAAATGGCAGAGGAAAAGCTGATACTGAAAATGGAACAGATCAAAGAAAACCGTGAAGCTAATTTAGCTGCTCTTATTGAACGTCTCCAAGAAAAGGTAACCACACCATCACTCCTCACCCTAGATGAGAGGGGGAAATCTAATCATCATTTTGAGGAGCTGTTGTGGGCAGCTCTTAGCTCAGCTGTTAGACTTGAGAGATTTTATGTTAGATCCCCTCACTTTTGAAAAAGACTTAACTTCTGTAATCCCAAAATCAGAGGATGACTGAGGTGGGAAGGGACAGACCTCTGGAGGTCCTCTGGTCTAATCCCCCTGCTCAATCAGGGCCACCTAGAGCTGGCTGCCCAAGACCTTATCCTGATGGCTTTTGAGTATCTCCAAGGACGGGGACTCTGCAGCCTCTCTGGGCAGTGCCAGTGCTTGGTCACCCTCTCAGTGAAAAAGTGTTTCCTGATGTTCAGAGGGAACCTGCTGTGTTCAAGAAAGGTGATAAAATATGGAGGGAAAAACAATCTTTCCTCCACATCCAAAGGGATTGGTTCTTCCATAAGTCTTGCAACTAAAAGAGAGTCAATTTTCTTTTGGAGAACTTTGGTACAGCCAGAGGAAACAGGTGGAGTGTGCCTTTCTCCAAAGCAACCCTTCCACCCAAGAGAAGGAAACCCCACAGATTATGAAAACAAAAGAAAAAGCTAATTAGCCATCCTTGGGGTCCAGAATAAATGGGAAGGGCAGCTGAAGCATCTTGCTGTCCCAAGTTAATGTTAACAGGCTATTAAACACTCTTTCCACGGGAATATGGTGGCATATGTGCATGAATTTTTTATCATAGAAGGCATGCATGGAAACACCTAAGGAAGTGCCTTAAACTGAAGTCAGCTAGGGATGGATGTTTATTTCTGTGGTCACCTTGTGCTTGTCATTTGATTGTTTTTTTTTCAGTGAGCAGACACAAAAGGTAAAAGTCTGATAGTTTGACAGCCGTAAGGAGAGAGACATAAACCAAAACCCCTAAAACCCCCCAAATAATCATTTTGTGAGCACCCCAAGTAGAACATTCCACAGTTCATTTGACATCTGTTCCTGACCAGCCCATTGCCAGAGGAGCACCTGAATCAGTTCCAACTGCTTTTGTAAAAGGTTGTCACCAGGAGCCTCCCGGGGCGGGCAGAAAGAAGGAGGTTTGATTTTTCCCTTCTTGCTGTCTTTCAGGAGAGGCATGCTGCAGAGGTCCGTAGAAACAAGGAGCTCCAGGTGGAACTGTCTGGCTGAGAGCAGCGATGGTGGATGTGACCCATCCCCACCATTAGTAAACTCCCCCTGCCTATATTATTATGGATCATGCGGTATCAGTATGGGAAATGTATGACATGGTTTAAAAAAAAAGAAACAAACAAAAACAAACACACACACAAAAATACACAAAAATCAAGAACTCAATAAAAAACTTTCAAAAGGAAAACAAAAATAAAACAAAACCAATGCGATCTCTTTGCAGAATGATTTGCTTGATGTTTAAAAAACTTGGATCTTATTTTGTAAATACTTACATTTTTGTTAAAAAATACAAGTATTGCATTATGCAAGTTATTTCATAATCTTACATGTCCTGCAACAGGCTTCTGATGTTGTCTACTTCCACTTGGTTGAATTTGCTGGGTCTGTTCATTTGAAGCACTCCACGTCTAATTCCATCCCCTGCGACTTTTCCTTCCAGCCACCACGAGGTCAGTAGTAGTTCTGTGGTGCTAGAGACCAGCCATTGCCTAATAACCTAGCTTTGCCATCAATCAGCTTTGTTGAAACAGTGACTAGACCACAGGTATTGTGACTTCACACTCAGCTGTCCAAGACAAAAGGTTCTTAAAATGCAGTTTCTTCAGACGCCATGCGCGCTGCAAAGCTCACTCTGCGGTGGGCTCTGTAGCTGAGGTGAAATCGCCGTGGGCAGCACTTGTTGCCTCTGCTTTTTGAGGTGACAGGCACCAAATGCAGCTGTGCAGCAGAAGGGAAGCAAGTGGGGTCAGTTGAAGGCAAATTTAAGAGGCACGCTGCAACCACCAAGCGATGACAGATGCTGGATGATGCCAAACAGCCATACAAATGCTAATTGTAAAGTGAGCTTAATTCACCACTTGAAAATTTATTGATGGAGCAACTAATAGCATCAAGTGGCTTTATCTGTAGGTGCCATGATACTTATCTGATGCTACCACATCACATGTGTAATAGTACAAAGAGGCTACCCAATATTTCACCTGGAACCCATGAGCCAGTTGTTACCTCTTCTGGGTTTGTTTTTTTTTGACACTGCTGACTTCCATCCATCATGACTTTTACTCTTCAGTGTTAGCCAACCCTACCTAGTGACAGACATCTAGGGCTAAGAGGGCTGAAGCAGGAGGAATGACTAGACAGGGTGCTTGTGCCAAGTACAGTATCACCAAACCTAACACATCATCCCCAAAATAGCTGCGGTTTTGAAGTTGTCCCTACCCCCCGGAGGTTGCTGCCTGCATATTCTACTCTTCATTAGTGCTATTTTCCTGTATGTCATTGTGAGCAAGCTGTGATTAATAAAGAATTGGGGTTCTGTGAACTGAAAAAGGGCTCGTCTCTTCTCTCACTCCATTCATTCTCTGACGTGCCCCTGTGAGGTGACAACCTACTGTGGTCATAAAAGCATGGAAATGAGACTTCAGGAAGACCCCTTGATCAACCAAGCCTATTTCTCTGCTGGTACAGGACTACCCCCTGCTGTGTGTTGCCTGTGCTTAGGCTGGTTGTTTTTAAAGATCACCAAGTCAGCTGAGCCTGTAAATGTGGCTTCTAGCACTGAGTTCATTAAAAAAGACAGCTAGCTACACAGCCATGCACATGCACCACTGAACCTTGACTCAGTATTGGAGAAAACAACAATTTGGGGAAGGAGAAGTGAATAATGTAACTCTTTGAACATACACAAAGAGCTGCAGCAATGTTCTGGATGTTAACACACTGATTTTCAGGGTTAAAGGGTTTACAGGACCTATGGAAATACACAATTGCTGGGGAAGCTGCAGAGCTGAGATAGAAAACTGGATTGGACCCCACGTAGAACACGAGAGGTGATTGAGACTCACCTCTAATCTAGGATTAGGTTTCTGATTTAAAGTCCCAAAAGTGGCATCACTTGCTTGCTGTTTCAGAGACATGGGCCAAAAGCTCCAGAGCTGCAACAGTCAGATTCTGACCCACGCAGCCTGTTTTATTTGAGAGCCAAGTTATGTCCCTGGAAGACTCTGCCCACGGTCAAAAAGCAGCAGAAGCTGACCAGGAGTGAGGCTGCAAGTCCAGCTGTTGTGTGCAGTGAGCTCAGTACCACAGGCTGAGAGACATACTCCAACTTGCTAGGGCAGCCAGCTTTCCTTGCCTAAACTCCTTGTCTTTCTGGCAAAATTGCCTGAAGTAAACCTGGCAGAGAAGCCAAATGGCAACTTTGAGGATGTGATGAACTTCAGTGTTGCTAAGCCTTCAGAGTTTGTTGCTTTAAGTCCCACTAAAAAAGCCATTCAGTGAAGCTTATATTTCAGTTTGGGGTCCAGGATCTTGGTTTGATGTCTCCCAGGTTTTGGTTTTGTTTCCCAATGGCAAGTATGGTACAGTTTTCCCTGTCCTTTGTCATAACAAGCTCTGGTCGTGCTTCAGGCCCTTTTCCTGTTGGTCCTGCTGGCTACTCTTGCCTGGAGAAGAGGTGAAGGACAAATCTCTGATGCTGAGGCCAAGCAGGGCAGCCTGCCTCGCCTCCCTGGGGCTAAACTCTTACCCCCCACAAAGAAGAGTGCCCACATCCAAAGCATCACATCACACACCTACCCCAGCACAAACCTGGGCACTGCCTGGGAAACACTTCTCCACAGGTACCAAGACTACACCAGGGAAGTGAGTGAAGAGCAGGACAGTGGGAGTGCTGGAGACCCACGTCAGAACCCACCCTCTGCCCCTGTTCATTTGGGTCTTTCAACAGCTGTGGCTCCAGAGTTGTTTCACTGAGGTTTATCTGTATGTTTGAAAGCTGGTTTGCAAACACACTGCCTGTTTAATCTACAGTAGCAAAAAGAAACACCCAGAGAGCTTCAGTGTGGCTGTTTCCTTACATTACTCCTCTTTCCTTACGTTCTATGTTGCTCCTGCCTGCTTGTGCTGGCAAAAACCTTCCGGTGCTGTGGGTCTCTCGTGGGGAGTTACAGATAAAGGAACTTCTTGGGAAGTAATGAAGTACTCAGAACAGCCTTTTTAAAGTATTTCTGTTCCATCTACTTGAAATATCTCCATTTCTTAACTCAATGGCAAATGGAGTGCTCGGGATTCATAGATGAAAACATTAGGCTGCCTTTCACCCCTCAGCCAGAGAGAGGGGTTCTGTGATCAGCGTAGGAAAGTTTCACCTTCAGCCAGACCGAGAGGTACCAGAAGGAGAGGGGGATGGTTTAAAACGTTCATTTCGGGCAGCATGGACACCACCTCTCTCATCCACCTGTTGCTAGATGCCATCATGTTGATGGTCACAAACCCTCAGCAGGGTTTTGGTGGTGAGAAGAGAGGATTGTCCAGGAAGAAGCAAGCCCTACCCCCATCTTGCAGCACATGCCCCCCTCTGAGCGTGTGTCGGGGGTGGAGGGAGGCAGAGGAACACTCGGCAGAAGGGATGGTGGGAGACCTTCAGATACCAGTCTTTCCCATGCCTCGGAGTGGTGCTGCAGTGATGCTGGTGCAATAGTGCCATGCTGTGGTCAGTCGATACTGGAGATCATCAGCTGCAAGGGTTTCCTCTGAAGGACATCCAGTTAGTCTGCTGCACAGCTTACACTAGGTCTGTATATAAGGTGGCTTTGAAATCCAAAGAACAAGTCCAGACTTTTTAACTTCACTGGAAAACAAGTGGCAAGACCACGGGTAGCTGTAAAACCAAAAAAAAGCTGATGTTTTTGTGTGGAACAAAATTTCAAACACTATTACCACCATCAGAAGCTCTCACGACTGTGAGAATATCTGCATGACTGGAACCTCAAACATAGCAAGAAAGCAGCAGATAATACACAGTGACCAGCTCAGAAGGGAGACTGAGGAGATGATAAAAGCAACACCAGAAATATGGGGAGCTGCAAGAAAATCAGAAAAATCCATAAGCAGTTGGGTGCTAACTGAACCATAGAATCATACAATTGTTTTGGTTGGAAGACAACTTTCAGATCACCAAATGCAACCATCAGTCCAGCACTACAAAGTCATTACTAAACCATGTCCCTCAGCACCACATCTACACATCTTTTAAATACCTCCAGGGATGGGAACCCCTCCACTTTCCCAGGCAGCCTGTTCCAGTGTCTCATAACCCTTTCCATGAAGAAATATTTCTTTAATGTCCAACCTAATCCTCCCCTGCCACATTTCCTCTTCTCCTATTGCTTGTTCCTTGGGTGAAGAGACCAGCCCCACCTGGCTCCAGCCTCCTGTCAGGGAGTTGCCTCCCCTGAGCCTCCTGGGCTGAACAGCCCCAGGTCCCTCAGCTGCTTCTCAGAGGACTTGTTCTCCAGACCCTTCACCAGCTTTGTTGCCCTTCTCTGGACACGCTCCAGCCCCTCAAT
>VWZY01000538.1:72137-93449 GCA_013399075.1 Chloroceryle aenea
CCCTCATACCACTGGCCTTAGCCCATCAATCCAGCCTGGCCAGATCCCTCTGCAGAGCCTCCTAACCCTCAAGCATATCAAGACACCCACCTAATTTGGTGTCATCTGCAAACTTCCTGAGCTCTCATTCCCCTCATCCAGATCATTGATAGGGTGTTAAAGGGAATTCCCCCCAGTACTGAGCCCTGGGGAGCACCACTTGTGGAGGCTGCCAACTGGATTTAACTCCATGGAACAGCTCCCACACTTTAGAAATAGGCTTCATCTCCCAGCAGAGGAGAGAGGGTGGTCACCCTTGGAAAAAAAAAACAAAAAAACTCTTTCTCCATCTCCATCCCAGTACTTGGAACTAGGGCCCAAGACAGAGGAGCCTAAAACCCAGGCTACATACACATATACATGTAACCTATAGCTCTGTGAGCAGGAGAAACAGAGACCACTACAGACAACCCTGTGGATCAGGGAGTTCTCAGATGTACAAGAAAATGCCCGTGCTTCAAATTCATAACTGGATGCTGTGGTAGCATCTGAGCCTTAACTCTTCCCCTGAGGACATTAATGGTGGTTTCTTTTGCTATTCAAATGTCCACAAAGCCTGTAGGAATGCACAGACTTTATCATTTACTTTGAGAAACATTTCATCTGCTTCAAGTTTACAATGTGATGCCAGCCTCACTCTTTGATGGGTGGCAGTAAATAGCTGCTGGAAAATGTTTTCCTCTGTTACAGGTTGGCTTTGGTCAGATGTGTTCCAGAAAAGGAAGCTCCTGGGCAGCTCCTGTAGATGGAGGAGGTGAAAGGAGTTATCCAAGACACAGCCCAGCTTTGTGGGATATAAGGAAACAGCCAAGCTACAGGTTAAATTTATTTTAGCTATTATAGTTGCAGCAGATTTTTCGACAAAATTGGGAAAACAAGTACACCACAATAAAATAGATATTAAAAAGAATAGCCCTTAAAATATGCAGTTTGCCAGATACTCATTTCCATAGGTTCCCAGGAGCTCACAGAGAATTCCCTACATACTACTGCTTGTGACCAGAAGAGGGCAAGCTCTGATAATTTAACACAAACTCCAGGTGGTAAATTTTAGTTCTAAAAGCCCCTCAAGCTGTGCACTATCCTGAAATCCTGCTCCGTGGAGAATGGTGGTTTATATTTGCTCTAAAAACTGGATTTGGGTTAATCTAGTACTAGGAGATAGTCCTTTTTTCTCGGGCAAAATGCATTGCTTTGGCTGAAGTAAGGAATGCAGAAGAATAGAGCCCTGGGCAGGTGTTGGATAAGCTAAAGGATAAAGTAGCCATATGAATAAACAGGTTCAAATTTGCTCTTCTCTTAGTCTGGCATTTTGGAGCTGCTTCCTAAGCCCCCCACACCCCAGGAGTCTGACCCAGCCCTCACGAGTGCAGGATGGCAGCAGGAAAACCTCGCTGCTTTTCAGCTGGATTTCTCATTTCCATAGCTCTGATAGAGCTCCGCAACCAACCGAGCTGGAATTGATGACTGGGAAATGAGAGATTCTTCTTTGCTATTCCCCAGCATCTTTATGGCTCTCCAAGGCATTCAGTCTCTCCACATCAAGGTCAAAGACAGATGATTTTTTATTTTACCACGAAGCTGATCCCTTGGACATCTCCTAGAGCTGTGGGACACACAGAGTCCGCAGTGATGCCAGGCAGGCTCTTGGCCAGGGCAAGCTGCTGCTGTGCCTGCCGGGTCCCAGGCAGGGCTGGGGAGTCCCACGCTTGGTCAGCTGTGGCAGCCTGGGGACAGCTGCTGCTTGGACAGTGGTTGTTTACTGAGACAGGGGCTGTTTGCACCGTTTGGCCTCCGTGTGTAATGCTCAGAGATGTAGCACGCGGGCTTGGCTAGACAGAGTCCTTTGCATTGCCCGAGGCACCTGCTGGCGCTCGCAGCACAGATGCAGGGATGGATCCAAACAGCCCTAAGCTCCCTGGCGTGAGCTCAGGGCCAGCTGCACTCAGCCAGCTTGAAAATAGGATCCCCCCAGCCAAGCAACTCCATGCTGGGAGTCCCAGGACACACCAGTGCAAGTGCTGGGCTGCTGCAGCACAGCTCCAAGGGCTCCAGCTCCCTGACAGCTTGGCTCAGCCAGTGCTGGGGGCAGGCAGAGCCACCACCAGTGTGTAGGTCTCTGCAGACCCCTGATTCAAGGCAGAGCTGGCACTTTGTCCTCCACCAAACTGTCTCTTTTTCCCCCAGAGCAGCAGGTTCCTCTGGTCAAGGCTTCCCATTGTGTGGGTCCCCACTCTTTCTGCAGCCAGGGTGGCTTCTCCTGTCTTTTTCTACTAAAGCCCAATTAGTCCTTGGGTCTCCTGCAAGTATTAAAGCAGATTTGTTTCCTTCTCTCCTTCAGGAGGCATTGGGTAAGTCCATCTGGCTGCTGTGATGCTAAGGCTGCCTCTCAAAACCACTCAGCCACTTTGTTCCCTTCACTGCACCCCTGTACTGAAGCATCTGAGAAAGGCAGTGTCCTGGTTTGGGTGAGAACAGAGCAGATTCTGTTCAGTGATTGTGCTTTTCAGCTTAGTTCTGCTAACTCCCTGCCCTGGCTGCAGTCAGCAGCTGTTTGCACAGGCAGGGGCTGCTGCTGGCAGGGAGAACACCCCATGGGCAGAGTCACTGCCAAGGGGTGGGGGGCAGAGCAAGGCCACTGCTGGATCTTGTGCACTGCATTGGGGGTGCAGAAAGTGAAAGGTGGTACCTGCAGGTGACCCCAAACTGACCAACAAGGGATTCCAGCCCATATATGTCATATTCAGTATCAAGCTGAGGGTTCTCATCTCCCCTCTCGGCCCACTGTGCTGGCTTTGCTCAGCTTGGCTCAGCTCCTCTTCTGGTTCCTTCCTCGGAGCATCCAAGGAGGACTCTGTCCCTTCTGCCTTTGATCTCGGGCTGTGTGTACCTGATTCCAGTTCCAGAATCCAGCTCCTCAGCACAGCTCCCATCTGAGAGCCCAGTCTGGGACTCTCAGTGCCTGCTCCACAGCATCAGTGGTGACAGTGATGTGATTACCACTGGGGTAGTTGGGTTCCAGACTGGTTTTGTATATATTCCACTGTTATTATTATTATTTTCATTCTCATTCAAGCTGTTCTAATTTGGGGGCCTGTCCTGTAGCCCTGAGCAGAGCTGCCCAACACAGTTTTTGAACTTTTCCAGATTCTTTCTATTATTTTCCTAAACAAGTACTGAACTGCAAGAAAGATGTTTTGGAGGCTTTATTAATTCTGCATCTTTTGAACCCTCACTTGTAAGAGCACTGGATAGCCCAGTACTCAGCTGCTGCTGGTGGGCAGTAAGAGATGCTCAAAGATGAGTACAAAACCAGTTAAAGGTGTATGGCAGTGCTTCTCCAGCCTCCAACAGGCATCTCTGGAGCTGCCTGAGCAGGAATTACTTATCCCTGATGGATATTTCCTTTTATTAATATACCTAATCACCTTCTAAGGCTGAGAAAAAAAAAAAAGCCAGGCAAGAAAGTTTGAATTTGTTGACACAAATTCCAGGAAATTTCCAGGACAAAGTTCTTCTGTTTCTCCAGGTCAGCAGCTTTCTGAACCCTACTCACTCACCCCTGCTCAAATAACACCAGGAAGGCAGAGTCATCCCTCAAAAGTACAGTTTGCTTGTCTGTCAGTTCCCAAATTACTCTATTTCTTACGAGTTTAAGCAGCTCATATCTCCTAGATAGCACAGGTCACCCAGAGATGCCACTGATTCCTACTGCAAGCAAAGAGCACTGTCCCATATTAATCAGAAAACTGGATTTTTTTTCCATGTTTTGATACTGGAAAAATTCCTCTCTTTTTATTTTGACCAATAAAATATAAGGAATGTTTTTTCATCTTCCCATTTTACTCCTTTCCAAGATAAATTAGGGGGTGTTTTTCTTAAGATAATTAATTCCCTGAGCTGGAAAGGGATGTCTGCTTTGTCTGTCCTGTCACACAGGGCACCACCATGCAGACAGATGCTATTTTACCTGTAGCCTTCTATGGATTCTCCAGGCAGCGAGAGAAAAGCGAGAGGTTTCTAAATCAAAGAGAATTGCTCCCCAGGGGAATAAAGCACAGAGGTGTCACTTGTCTCTCTCCTTTTTTCCACCACGTTTCAGACTATTGTTCAATGGCTTAAGGCAGGATAAATACAAGAAATCAACTAAATATTCCAGCTTGCTAAAGAGCTCTGCATGCATTTTGTAGCTCCAGAGTCCTATGCCCAGCATAGGATGATGTCCAGATCGGAGTGTAAGCAAAAGTGAACTATTAAAAAAGAAACACCCCACGTTTCTAAGCAGCATTTTGATTCCTGCTGAATGCAGCACTGAGCTTTGCCTCTCTGGAAATCACAAATACTCTGAGGCTGAATCCCAGCTTAGCTATACCCATAAACTTATTCTTTCTTGCTCTGTGTAACGTGAGAAAACACGATCTTCCTCCTTATTCAGCTCAGTGACTGATTTGTTAGTCTGCTGTTAACAATGACTTGTTTTCTTTCCACTAGCCCTTTAGCTGAAGCTACAGTTGCCTGAAAGCACAGAAAAGCCTTTGCAGAGTGCATTTTATCTCTCTCATGCTTTCAGATCTTTGCATCACTGTGAAGCCAGTATTGTTCTTTCAGTGACCACTCTCTTTGCAGTGGTCTTAAAAGAAAGCAAACAGAAATTAAATATGAAATGATGTCCATTATTACTTGGCCAGAGAAGGGCTGCCTGCAAATACAGCTGCAAGTAGCTAGAGCAGTTGCACTTTTATTCAGCAGCTGGCATTAGAGAAAGACTATGAACTTAAAGATATCAAAACGCCTGAAGAAGTGTTGGAGCAACTCCACGATTCTCAGAGTTGAGTAAGAGTCATTAATCTTGCCATCTTGAGGGCTGTTTCTGAGAAAATGCCTGGAGATGGAAAGAAATCCCATCGATGAAGCAACAGACTTTAGGAAGACAAAAGCAAGTGGGTGTGTGGGTGATGCTGTGAATATTCCTGGCGGTCGGTGCGCTGCATGAGGTGGCTGCTGCATATTGACAGAGGTAAGTAATCAAATCTAGGAAGCATTAACAACTCCATATGGATTCATAAAATTATTTTCACATAAAAGCCCCAGAAGGAAAATCAAAACACCCTCTGACAAGGGGCCAAGGATGATTCTTCCTGCAGAAGAAGGGAAATAGTCTTTAGGAGAAGAAATCGTCTATAGTCCTGCACAGAGGAGGGCTCCTCAGGAACCAGTGGCCACCTGCCAGCCACAGAATGGCCACTCCTGCACACGGCAGGCCAGGTCAGTATGCAGCTCTGGGGAAAATCTCCTGAGCTCAGGCAGCTGCAACCACCCAGGGCACCACTGCCACATTTCAGGCTGCTTTCAGAGAGCTGCTGGAAGTACAGACAACATTCCTATAAATAGTCTTAAATTCAAGGCAACTCAAAGTAGGAATTAAAGCTTCTCTGATTTCATCTTCTCACCCACACCTCGGATGACTCACATGCTACTTGCCTTAGTTAAGTGGGCTTCACTCATGACCCAAGTCCTCCAGACTGTAAACCATGTCTGCTTTACCCCTTCTTAAGCATTTTGTCCATTACAGCATAAAATCAGATAATACTCACAAGTCCTGGAAGAAGTGTTTCAGGGCAAATGCAGGTCATTGTTTGGGATCTGCCCGAGGGAAGGAAACGACCCAACTGATAAGGTAACACATCATTTTGAGTCTTTGGACCTCATCAATTCACGTGAGCTTCTTGAAACAGGGCAGTGCTCACCTTGTGGAAACCTGTTTAAGTCACACACCAGGAACTGCCCAGAATCCAATACTTGTTGTCAAACCAAAGAAGTGTTTTGCTTCGTGAAGAATTAACTCTGCCTTTCAAAAACCAGATGTAGATCTGCACAATTACTTACAGATCACTTTCTTCCCTTTTCTTTCCCATTAATCAAAGCCTGATTTACTTAATTTACTTAAACCTGGACCATTTTCATGGATTCTTGACAGAGACTGGATTACAATGAAATTGCTGTGGCATTCTGAACATATATGGAATTCTTTAACTGGACAGCACTAGTAAGTGCTGCAAATGTTTTCTATTACTCTAGCATTTAATTGGCTTTGATCATTCATGTTTTCAATCCCTAAGAGAATGCTGAATGAATTTTTAGTGTTGAAACATTCTCTCAGACTTGATGATTCTAAAGAAAAGCTGATAGTGCTGTAACAGTCACCAATAAAAACATCCTTAAAGTCAAGTCTTCTTAGTTACAGATTTAAACCTTTGTATCTTGACCATACTTTAAAAAACAAAAGAAAATTAAAAGCACTATTTAAAAGTAACTGCAAACTTCATAGAAAAGGACAAAGTAACACTTCAGAGGTGTAGTCGTTCATTTGATCTTTGCAGGCTAATGAGGAATCTGACTCCAGTATTCACTAATACCAACAGAAACTTGTTCCATGATGTCAGTAAATGTTGCATCAGGCCCCAGATAGCTCATTCGTAAGCTCAAAAGCTGAATCATTGTAATAAAGGAACCATTTAAAGTCACTTGAGTAAATAAGAAAAGGTGCACACTATGGCCTCTTTTTACCCACATACCATGGCATGAACTCCTCTAACATGGGAAGGTTTCTGCTGGTCTGGAGCTACGACAGTCGTGCGTTCATCACGTGCATCCAAGCAGTGCCTGGACCTGGCTGCAAACCCCAAGCAGTGAGATCAGCAAAGGAGATGGTCTCTTTGGCTTCCTGCAAAGAAACAAGTTACCTGGGTCAGTGCCTGTGACCTGAAGTGGCACTCGGTGCAGGAGCTGCATCTCACCATTCTCTGACACACAGGAACTTTCTGGCTGGGTCACCCTCCCACCCTCCTGCTTCTCAGAGCTCTCGTGAGTTTCTCAACCCTTGTTGTGTTATTAATGGAGCCATCAGAAGAGTAGGCTTGGTACAAGGCGTGCAAACAATAACAGACTCTACACCTCAACAAAGTACCGAAGCAGTGGGATGGATAAAAAGCAAGTTCCTGTGGGCTGGGTGCAGCCAACACTGCTCCCGTGTTGGCAGCGAGGAGAAATGTATGGAGGAGCTTGCCTGCTTTTACCAACACTTCCAATAAAAACAGCAAAATTCGGATGCCTGGGGAGGAAATAGGAATTGAGAGGTGCTAAACTTGAAGGCAAGGACATATTGTATAAATTGTAGTTAGGCATCTGTGAAGATGACTGGAAAGGTTACCTGTATCTATTTTAATCCACCCCAAAGAGGAATTCCTTTATCAACCCTTTTGGAGCAGGATTTAAAGGATAGAACCTTTATGCTCACTTGATTTCATGGTAGGTGGTTTGGGGTGTGCTCCCAGTGGCCCCTCAGCCAGAGAGAACCAGAAGAAGCTGCCAGGAGTAGGAGATCTCAGTAGGAATCCCATGTTATTTGGGATTGTTTAGGATTCTGGCAGGACATCCCAAGTGACCACAGCACCATGTAGGAGCCAAAGGAAGGGAGAACCCGATTCAAACCAGTGTTAAGAAATGGCTGACCTTTGAGCAAATCCACCAATATTTTCATGTAGCAGGGCAGGCCTGAAATAAAGATAACAACAAATGATGCCCAGTGATGACAGCTAAAACCAGAGTCTTGAAACTTATACCTGCTGGACAGAGCCAAGCAAATCATGAGCTACAGCCGCTGATCAAAGGCTGCCATGCAAGAGGTGCAGCATTCCTTGGCACATCCTCCAGATCCCATGGCTATTTTTGACAGCTACCATGTGGTGGCCAGCCAATATATTTTGCTCATGGGCAGATGTTCACATCTTGTTGCCAAAAAGCTTTAGGAGATTTACTCTCTTAAAGAGATCCACTGTATTTCTAAGCTCTCTCCCAGGCAGCAGCATCTCAGCAGAAGGGTGAGCTGCACCCAAGTGTCTAGCAGGTGATGGGCACTTCAGCTCTCTTCTCAGGGCTGATGGTGCTCTTTTAACCACCCCCAAAGCCACCCATAGGCCCAGAGGAAGGATTGTGTCAAGGCCATGAAGGTGCCTTTGTCACGGATGAAATCTCTTTCTGGGCACAGACATGCATGCTGTTTTGCAGTGCATCTCAGGCAACCAGTGAAAACATAAATCTCTTCAAATTCGAGGGGCACTTTCTAAAGAGCTGAAGCCCCTTTGAGTAACACTCTTCTGTCAGCAGATAATAAATCGTGGCGATATTATGCCGACAGAGCAGCTCTTTTAGCATTTCCAAACACAATGTCACGTAGGAAGATGCCAGAGAAGTAGTGGGAGAACAAAAGAAACTGCAAGCCAGGGTCTTGCAAGTCTTCAGTGGAAATGGTTTTCATGTCAAATGACATAAGTGTCAAACATGAGTCACTGCTGCCATTTCTGCCGGCCCAGCAGTGGGGAATGCACACCCTGTGGTCGAGGCAGAGCGGACAGGGTGATGGATATCATGCAGTTTGAGTCCAGTGCAAACGAGCTGTTGGGGTCTAATAAAGGCATCTCTCTATAATGCAGATTACATTTCCAGAGCAGCCCGGGAAGGACTGGAAACTGATCCCTCCAGCCTGGCTGGTGAGCTGACCAACCTTTCAGTGACAGCAATACTCTTGGAAAGCTCTCCTGAGCTGCTGCTGCCTGCATTTGGTAGACGTGGTGACTGCTACAAAGCTGTTGGTTTAAAACCAGCGTTGGAACAAGAAACCTGTAGTTCTGCTTCATTTCCCTTCCTGGTTTTATGCCAAATACCAGCAGAGACCAACAGTTTGATGCAAAGAAAAAGTCAGGCTGGGATGTGATAACTTAGACGTAAAAAAGATGCAGCATCTGCAAACGTGTGTACATAAAAGACATGTTTTTTCTTGTTGAGACCATATAAAGGGGGCTGCTTAAACTAAGAGCAGGGCAGTCCTCAGCCACTGCAAGATTTCGAGCAAAGCTCTACCACCAGCTCACGAAAGCCAAGGCTCTGGCCTTTCAGCCCCACTTCGCTGTCTCTGGGATTTGCCTTAGGTTTGCTCTACTTCGGTGTACTTCAGTAATTTAGTCAACAGAGGGAAGTAGATGGCAAACGTTCCCTCCCAGCAGCCTGGGCTTGTTTTCTGGCAGTTGAGCGAGGTGAGAGCCATTGCTGGTACAAACCCCCCGGCTGGCACCGCTTTGCCACCAGGTTTCCTCTCTAGTAAAGTCATCTCTGCCTCTTAAAAGTCAAAGTGCCCTGGTTTGTTGTCGATGGCAGCAGTGTGCATGGTCTGAATCATACCTCACTGCTTCAGTGATAATCCAGAAGGAAGCATCTGTTGGGAAAAAAAATGTAACACTGATCCCTNTGCTGACTGCAGCCAGGGCAGGGAGTTAGCAGAACTGAGCTGAAAAGCAAAATCACTGAACAGAATCTGCTCTGTTCTCACCCAAACCAGGACACCTGCTCATCTGGACACCTCAGAGGCTTGTGTGTCGTTAAGTTCAGGCTGTATCATCCCTTGCACGTGATGGGCAGGCTGGCTTATCTCTGAGATTACAGGAGAAAGTTCAGGTGCTGAGAGGGAGGATTTGCAGTGGTGCCCACCACTGCTGGTGCTTCTCTGTTTGCTTGCAAGTGCGAGCCTGGGGGATTCCAACAGCTTGCTCTGCCCACTGCATTTCACTGTTCAGTCTGGGCTTCCCAGTACTATTTTCTCTTTTTTTTTCATGAGAGTTAATTCAACCCTATTAATAGTGACTATTTCAGCAGAGCATAAACTTGACCTCTGCTTTGGCATAGGCACTGGCAGGAGACTGCCCCCCTCACTCCACCGAGGTGCCACTACAGCTCCAGACACTGGGCTCCTTGCTGAAAGGGATCTTGCAGTGCTCAGGGGCACTGAGATTCCCATTTTGCAGTTTTGACCACGTGTAACAGTTGAGCCCACAGGAGGAAAAGACACTCTTGGCCTCCAACAGGGATTTCAACCCCATGAAAACAATAGGGTGAAACTTTTATCACCCATCAGGCACAGGTTCTGTGTGGGTTTTTGGAAGGAACTCCTCCTTCCTCCTTCCCTTATGTCCTGTGTGTTAGAACTAAGCTGGCCACAGCTGCTGGCTTTAGAGGGACAGGAAGGAAAGCCAAGGGGAGTCAGCCCACTGTGCCCCAAAGGATCCCTAGATAAGCCTCCTATCCACATTACATGGGTTTTTCCCTGACTTCATCAGGAGGCTCCATGCTCCTTTCTTGACTCGGTGCCTGCCATCGCTCCGAGGTGTGCACTGGGAGCAGCTGAGGCACGGGTAGGCACCAAGGCTTTGCCAAAGCATCTGGTTGGTTGTTCAGTGCTACAGGTTTGTGATTGTTCCTGGTATCAGGCAGTGGAACCAGAGAGGCAACAGAAGGGAAACGAGGGATTAATCGGGTGAAAAGTGAACTGTGGTGTTGCTTGTGCCCAGTGACAT
This sequence comes from Chloroceryle aenea, assembly GCA_013399075.1. Classification (NCBI taxonomy): domain Eukaryota; kingdom Metazoa; phylum Chordata; class Aves; order Coraciiformes; family Cerylidae; genus Chloroceryle; species Chloroceryle aenea. The sequence continues at coordinate 82,583 of VWZY01000538.1, forward strand.
CTGTAAGGGCACAGCTGGGTCCATGGTCGTTCAGGTTCTGGGCCACCTTGTGCAAAAGGAGAGATGTTTTATTGTCGTCCAAACAATTAAGTTCATTTCATTAATAGAGGCAACTTCAGGGAGAAGAAAGGTCCAGCCCAGCTGATGGTGATCCTTCTTCTCATGTACAAGTCACTGATGAGTCACACCACGGGGTTGGTAAACACCGTGGCACTTCTGGCAAATGAGGAGGACTGAGGGGAGGAAGCTCCTTTTACAGAGGAGCCTTTCCTCACCCCTCACCTCTTTCCACAGTCCCAACCAGTTTCCTTTCATGCCTTTGACTCTTCCCAAAGCTGTACTCTAACTACCAGTTTTCACCTCCTAGACATTGGTGTCACTGTGAGATTTCCCACTGGATTTCCCTCTGCATATCCCTACCATGACCCACTGGAAACCTCAACAGAGTCTTCAGCTGCGCATCCCCCACCATCCGCAACCCACAGAGCTCCTCAGGTGGATACTTTGCTTCCCCTTAAACCCACTGTTCTCGAGGTCTGGTCCACATGAAGATAGCCTACCTGTGTTACCAGTTATCCCTCCTAGTCGAAGGGGTGGAAGTAGCAAACCAAAGACCTCCAGCTCTACTGATGGACCATTCCCACGGTGATCTGAGACATCAGAAGGGAAGCTGTGCCACCAATCATTTATTTAAGCCCTGGTACATTCTACACAAAAGACTGACTTAAAAATACAGTGTTGAGTTATGAATTCAAACACACAAAGACACGTCGAGGGAGAGTATTAGTTTTGCCTAAGAAGTCTGTTTCATTCCAAGCACAGGGTGGGTTTTCTCTCATCAGGGAGTAGTGAAGGGGTTGGTTGTTGCTGGAATAGTTGAAGGTGTGAGGAGGCTCTGGAGTGTGAAACAGTCTTACAGCTCAGGGTACCGTGGTAGCCGGATTCTTGTTTTTCTTTCTTTGTCTTCTTTTTGCTTAAGAGCTGTAGGAGACTAGGAAGAGGCTTCCTAAATGTTTCTGCTGCTCCTCATTGCCCGAAACTCTGGCGTGGGAAGTAGCTCAGTACTCATCCTCCATGGTGTCCAGAAAGGCAAAAGCAGCTGTGCTTTGAATCCATCAACTGCTGCAGAAGTCCTGAAGAAAAAGAAAAACAAAACAAAACAAAACAAACCACAACAGTAAAGCCAACCTAGTTTGCAACACTTCAGCCAAGCAACTCCGCCAGCTATTTGATTTTTAACTTCTTGAGTCCTGACTCTGGTGTTAAACTTCCACGGGATATTGAAAATATCCCTTAACTTTGGGGGAGCAAATGTAGTAGTGCTGAGGCTGAAACGAGAGAAGGAGGCTTATTAATAAAAGCCTCCTCTAAAGAGTCAGGCTTCACCCTAACAGGGGGCTCAGCTTTTCCCCTGTGCCCTACGCCCTCCCCTGGAATCCCTTTCATTCAGCAGCTTCTGCGACGGTGGAACAGAGAGGGGCTGGAGCTCGGGTCCAAGTTCGGCGGACACATTTATCTTCCTCACCTCTCACCGTCCCGTAGGATTAACAGCAGTGCTGCAACAGTTCCTCCAGCACAGATGAGAGGGGAGCAGGCACTGTCACCACAAAATTCAATCTGTGGTGACATTAGCCCCTGGCAAAGTGTGCTCTTGCCTTTTCCAGTCAGTCAGACGTAGCTGTTAAAGGAACCTTGCTCAGGCTGTGTCAAATGCCACCTCATAAAGATCTCCTTTCCGATGAGAGGTTTGGGTTCCTCAGTGCAGAGAGCTGAGCTGAACGGGCTGTTTCCCAACAGGCTCTGGTATAAAAAGTATTTCATTATATAAAGCCTGAATCACAGCTTTCTCAGCAGCTGCTTGGTGCAGGCTGGGTTTCTATCTCACGCAAGGCAATGAAAATAGTACAGAGGGAAAGCTTCACTTCCTAGCAGAGAACCTGGCAGTAAGAAGGGATTCAGAAGCTTTCTGGTTTTCTTTTTTGCATTAGAAAGTGTGCAGCCAAAATGAAAGCTAAAGGATCATTTTCATTACTGCTCCCTTTTTGCTTAAAAAAATGCATCCAGTCAGACTGGCTGGCACATTGGGAGGATATTGATGCTGGTTAAAAAAAAAAGGCAAGCAAAGCAGGGATTTTTCTACCGGGAAAGCTGATGCGTCACTCTGTCCGTCTGTCCCTGGGGGCAGAGCTTGGGAATTCCCAGGCTTGGGCCTCTGTGGCTCTGAGCCAGCCCTGTCACTGAGGCTGTGCTCTCAGCCTGGGATGTTGCTGTGCTGCAGGGGTGGAAAATGAGGCTTCGGTTTGGGAACTGGCAGGATGAGGCTGGGCCTGAGGGGGCTATGTAAAGACTCCTGCAGACCTGTCAGTACCGTGAAGAACCTTCCTGCATCCCAGAGAGGAGATAAAAATTGGACAACAGAAAGGCTTTTAAAGCTCCATAACAGTTTTTTCTTTAACTTCTTTCACTGAGTAGCTGACTCATTCAGTGTTCTCACAGCTTCATGGCTGGTTGGGGCAGTGTGGCAGTTCAGCTCCCTCCCTTGAAACAGGCATGGATTTCACAGGTGACAGCCACTTAGCTTTAGATCCACAGTCCCAGCTCTCCGTGTGCTTGGTTGATTCGGTGCCCCAGGTCTCAGGAGACAGCTGTAGCCAGCTGGCAGTTCAGCCCCTGGCTTCAGTTTGGATGTTGGCTCTCTCAGATGGCTTCAGCTGAGGGCTGCACCTGCCCCTTTGCTCAACCTATGGTGGCTTCTGGGGTGGAAAAGGTCTATGCAGCTGGAACTGATGCACAGAGGGACAGATCTCGGAAAAGCAATGGAAGGGAAAGGTTTGCCTTCCAAAGAGCTGCTCTTTCTGCTTGCTTGGCCTTTACCTTAACAGGGTAAAGTTTAATCATTATTATTCCTAGTGCTATTTTGGGGAAGAAAAAGACTCATTCTGTCATCGCGTGCTCCAGAAAACCTGAAAGTCTCTGAGGAGCCCAAACTTCCTGTTGCCAGTGCCTTAAACTTTGCCCCACCTTTGGGAAGCACAGGCAGCTCGTGGAAGAATGTCACCCACTCTAACAATTGGTTTTCTTAGGTACAATAACGTCAGACCTTTTAAATAAGAGGCCGGCCCGTCTCCTTCTGAAATAATTCATCTGTTTTATGGAGTGTTGTTCTGATTATATACAATTCCCACAAGAAGGGAAGTACCTTTAAAATAAGGACTATTCAGTACTAGTACAGGATTTCCTCTTGTTGTTGATAATTTCCTCATAACAGAAGATGCAATGAATCCCAGAGAAATTCAAAGGGGCAATCTACAGACAATTAGGCAGGGAACATTGTTCAATCACACTGAAGTTTTCCCCATGAAGTAAAAAATAGATCTACCTGCAATGCAGCATGTGAAAGAGTTCCCTCGGCGCACGCTTCACTTCCCTGCGCTGCAGTTTGAACGGCCACCCAGCCCCACAAACGTTCACATGACCATGGCTGAACAACAGATGATAGCTACTCTCAGTTCATCTTTTGGTACCGAAACTCAGGAATGGCCTCTGTGTGAAAGAGGGCAGGTTTGGTGACAATAAGGAGGAATTTTACCAAGTTATTGCCTGCATTATCAATAGCAGGTGTATAATACAAACTAAGTTATCAACTCAGCTTTTTCTCCACCACGTGGTCCTTATCTCAGAAGGAGTGGGCTCCGTATTCACTTTCACTTGAAGAGCTTCGTTTTCCACTCCTGGTTTGAACAGTAGTGAAGGAGACCTCCTGCCTGTGTGGGTGGCTGACCAACACCGTAGGGAGCTCCACCAGCAGCCAGGTACTGCTGCCGAAGGCTGGGCGCTCTGGGGAAGCGGCTGGAGGTCACTAGGTGCTCCCACCAGTTATCTTGGTGTATCAGTTTCTCTGCCGAGCTGGCCCCCGAGCCCCCTCTCACACATGGGCCATGCTTTCACTCCTTTACCTCTCTGCGTTCACTTGACCAGACTGTACAGATGCAACCAGTAAATCACAGAATGTTAGTGGTTGGAAGGGATCTCCAAAGGTCTTCGAGTCCAACCCTGCTGCCAGAGCCGGGCAAAAATAGGGCAGATTGCTCAGGAATGCATCCGGACTGGTCNTCTTCATGCACCCCAGGAGACCACTGGCCCTCCTGGCCTCAAGGGCACATTGCTGTCCCATGGAGAACTTGTTGTCTCTCAGGACTCCAAGCTCCTTTTCCACAGAGCGACTCTCTAGCAGATCACCTCCTATCCTGTACTGGTGGTTTTGAGTGTTCCTTCCCGGGTGAATCATGCTGTGATGTATTTGTAGAGCCAGAGATAGCCCATCTAGTGCTGGTTCCTCCCTAGCCAGTGAGCTGACCCATCAAATTCGATGAAGACATTCACCTTCTTGGGTTTAAACTTCGTGCCTCACCTTTTGTTTATTGCTCATCTGACTCTGGGAGCAAAATTTAGTAATACTAAGAGTATACTTTTCCCCAGTCTGAATCCTTTCCATACTTGCATGCTGCTTATTTTATCATCTGACCATAATTTATTCCCAAATCTTTGCAACAGGCAATGGGAACGATGCAACTCTTCCCTCAAATGTTCAGAGCCTCAGCTGTCTTCTGGTCTTGCACATCATCCTTCCTTCCTGCTCCCTGCCATTCTCTCTCAGAGCTGTCCCACCAACTCTTCTACTGCCAACATCCTTCCTTCTGTGGAAGCAGGGGAAGAACAGAGAAACTCACATACCGTCAGTGTTTGACCTGCTTCTGCTGTCCACGCCTAGATTTTACAGCTCTCCTTGGAGAAACAACAGCCACTTGGAAGGCTCCAAGGAGCTTTGCCAATGCAGAGAGAAAAGAGTGGTCTGCAGAGGTCTCCCTGTGCTGAGGCTGCCCCAACAAGCAGCAGTGAAGAAGATGCACAGAACTGGCTCCAGCTGCCCCCCTGCCCCCTTCCTTTCCAGGAGGCTTTTCCTGGAGAAAGTGGCCTGGTAGAAGACTCTGACAAGGTCCAAGCAGTAAATGTGGTTAAGGGCTTTACAAGCAGGGCAGAATGCCTCTAGTGCTCAGCTGCCCTGAGCACTTGGATAAGTCCCTCCTGCATTATGCGGCTGCATTACTTGATGTACTGAAGGAAAACCAGCTGGAAGAGAACCTCTGTCTATGAACTTTGCTCTGATGGGAAGGCTTGGGCAGGTTGGATGCAGCACAGGTCAGAACAAAGCAGTTTGGTCCACTCCTTCAAGCTGCAGGTAGTTTGCCAGAGAAGAACTTGTGTGGGGCTAGGTGGAATAAGAGAGAACACCATGGAATACCCAAACACTTCCTGACCAGCAGCTTTCACTGAACAAACACTTCAGGCTCCTGAAAAACACCTTCAAATATCTGTGTCTTATTAGGCTTTGGCATTTCAACAGTTATTACTGCTACTATATTGCAAGCATGAGTCAACGCCTGCACCTCCTGGCTCCAGAAGAAAGGGACTGTTCTAATTTTTATTTATAAGCTGGGCAAGTGGAGAGAGAGGCATCCAGCTACAAATCAGCACACGCTGCTCTGTGAGGCCAGGGAGGCCAGTCAATACACAGCTGTATTTGTGCCTTAGTGCTCTTAGTCACAAGAACCCCAGCACATCTCCCCAACCTTTCGTGCAAGCCCTTGGAAAAGGGCTTTGTAAATCATTTTTGTTGCCTTCCAGCATAAAATCTGTGACCTCCACATCATTCTCTACTCATTCTCCACATCATTCTCTAGACTTCCAACACGTTACGGTCCAAACTGGGAGTTTCTGGCCAGAAGCACTTGTGAATATGCACATGATATAAGGTGGGAAGAAGGATTTCAGTTTATCTGTGCTCACTTGGGCTGGTTTGTTGCTCGGGAGGAACAAAACCAAACCTGGCAGGTTTCCAGCCACCGTGCCACAGCCTCGGCAGGCTCCTGTCAGCTGGAGTGAAGAGAGCAATGCCGAGGAGTCGTGGGGCGTTCAGCATGATCCTAATAAACTCTGTCATGCTACCAATGTTAAGGTGGGAGAGCTGAACAGAAACTGTCTTAGGAGCTACTGACAGTTTCTTTCCACAAGCTAAAAAATGTCATTTCCACAAGCTAGTCCTTTACAGCAAAGCTGGAAAGAATGGATTTCCAAAGGCTTGTATGTGGGTTTCTGCAGCCTTTACCAGCCTCTTAAATTCCTGCTGCACTCAAATCCAGCTCCCTTGATAACGGAAGATGATAACAACTTCTCTGCAAGCCCACATCATCTTACATCCCCCACAAAGCCGTGGCCTGAGGATTTCCGGGCAGACACAGTTCACCCAAAGCAATTGGAGGTAGCTGGGGGGTCATGGGATCACGTCCCATAAGCATTTCCTTTCTTCTCCAGCATCCCTCTGGTTAAGCTTGTGCTCCTGAATTGCTCTCTTGCAGTGGGGTAAAGTAGTAAATGTTTTGGGCTGGCTGTAGAAGCAAGGTTATTTTGCCTTTCTCAGTTTGTGTTTAGAAACATAGCATCCTGTAGGAAAGGAAACCAGCAGAACACCTCACAACTGTTGTTCTTTGAGAAAACAAAACAAAGCAAACAGCATTCATCATTCCTATAGCAAATTTCTAACTACCGCTGTCTCTCGAAGACAGAAGAGCAAGCACTGCCATCCCTTTTTCCCAGCTGACACAGCAGACAGGGATGAAGTGATTGCCAAGCATGGTTTACTAGGTTAGCAGCATGAGTAGTAATACAGCCCTGGACTTCCAACCCTTGTGCTTCAGCTTCTGGACCATGCTTTTAACCATTAGTTTTCCTGAGTTCCTAGAATTGATTTATATCTCCCTATGAGAAGGATCAGTACAATTGGAGTCCCTAAAAATGAACATAGACTTACCACAAACGCTGAATAACATTAGTACTTTCCTTAATACCTTTGCCATGGGTAATGGAAAGAGAAGACAAACACCAGCAGCTCAATTCATATTGCACTCTCTGTTTCTCAAGTCCATTCAAGAGTAGGACAGTGGGACAAAAATAATTATGGGGGTCTTTCTACACAAAAGAGCCAGCTATTTAGAGGCAGGCAAAGTCATTTGAATGTCAATGAAATAAGCATTAAAAGGCTGAGAAGCGTTGCCATTTATTAAGAGATCTAAAGAATAGTTGCATGCACTATAGCAATCTTCTAGGTAGGAGTTGTTAATTTGGTATAAAAACCTATTAGGGACAGGGCAAAGCATAATTAAACAGGAGACAAAACACACTGTGAAAAGGAAACTGGATTTGGAATTTTACAGCCTCTTACTTCACGTTTCTGCATGAAATACTATGCTCTATAATCTCTCCTTAATAACTTCTATGTATTTTTAGCTACCACAGTGTATTTTGCATTTCATGTCCAGAAGTGGTCTCCTGCAGCCTAGAGAGGAAGGTAAAACAAGGTTATGCACTTGAATGCCCTCCCACTCTTCCCAGTCTCACGGCAATCCTTCTTCCAAGAAAGCCTCTCATCAATGCCACTCCTTAATTGGCCCGAGAACCCCTCTTCAAACAAAGCTCTCATCTCCCACAGGGCCGAGCTCTTTCTGCTTTTTTTGGCAGAGCTAAATCCAGCCGGGGATGTGCTTCTTACCACCACGAGTGTACTATAAACTCAAACACCCAGGGAAGAAGTGAGGCACTTCCAGGAGAAGTTGATGTTCTGCAGGTAGAGCTTTGCAGGTAGGATGGCCCACACCTGGAGAACACCTTCTCCATGTAAGCCTGGCAGGCTGATCCCTCAAGAGAAAGTGTAGGATGCGAGTGACACTGCTCAGGAATACAGCATCAGCTGGAGACTTTGGACTGAACCCGAGCTAAACCAGACTGACAGGTACAAAACTTTGCCACAGAGCTGTAGGACAGATAAAGATGTCACAAGTTAGACAGGAGAAGACTCTGTGTTTGTAAAAATGAGCACCTTTTATGTTAACACAAATCCGTGAGGTGCAGGGCAGCCTTAACCTCTGCTCTGGGAGTCACCCTGGTGTTGTTGCTGTCTGCCTGCACCCTGCCGGGCAAGGAAAAGTACCACACAAAATGAATCCGTTTGCCTTCCCTCGACTCTGAGGCACTGTGGGTCTTTCTGTCCTCCACCAGCAGAGCCAAGGGTGGCATAATATACGAGAAACAAGTAAATACAAAAGGACTAAGGAGCAATAAATAGTTTGACATCTCCCGTGACACCCAGCGGCACAGAATTCTCCGCTGAGATAGAGATCAGACAAGCATGGCATTTTAAATACTTTGTTCTTTCTCCTTTATTCAGCCACAACACAAATACAAAAGCAAACCCCATCTGGCGGAACTCACTAGATAAACCTGTTCAGATGAAGAGTCTCGGGAAACCAACCAAAATATCCACGTTCCCACACACCCTCAAGCACACCAGAAGGCAGCAGAGCCCTCACGAAAACGAGGAGTGGTGCTGAGCTGCACTTCAAATGCAGCAGAAGAAAGTCAAGCAGATAGGACACGTCCGTGAAGCGACGAAGCTGCGTGCTGAACGGGGTCCCACTGTTAAACTGGTATCTAACTGGTGCTGGATAGTTAAATACCAGCACCGCTCCTTTCAGGTGCACATTTGAAGCTCGAGGAGGTGAAGCTCAAAAAGTCTGATCTGTTACCCAAGAATAGAGGGGGACTGAATAATTTACTGTAACTCAGAGCAGCCTCTGGCCCTGGGAGGTGAGTATGCAGAAGACCAGCTCCACCAGGAAGGCTCCTGCAGGTGGCAACTTTTGTTTCCCCCCTACATTTCCCCAGCAACTAAACCCACCACCCCTACCGCGTGCGGTCTGGCTTTCGCAGCCTCCCCACCACAGAGTTTGCTCTAAAGCACGTGTTGCTCCTTCGGCTGGATGACACAGTGTGGTAATTCTGAGCTGTGAGTAAATGTCCTCTAGGGACTAGGGTAAGACCACCCAATACACCAAACCCCTGCAGAAGAAACAGAAAATGAGCTCTTGATAAAGCTGGTCAAGCTGGTCCATCAAGACTTTGTTCAGAAACAGAAGACTCAAATATAGTTTACAAAAAGAGTAAATCTTTATAGAACACCTCAGTGTCACAATGCTAACAAAAATACAGCTTGTTATTTCTGACAAGAGTGGCCTTGGAAGAATTAATAGCTAAACTAGGCTGTTGCTAACAATTACAGGTGGTATCTCTTCAGAGAAAGGCGGTCAGACCTACGCAGGAAAATGAAACATCTGAAACAAACTGTTTACAAAGGTGATTTAAATGCTCAGCACAGATCTAACACAAGGGTTAACAACCACTATTGTCATTTTATTTTTGGACAACTTCAGCAACTATTAAAAAAAAAAACCAAAACCCAAACCTGCTAATACAAAAACGTAGAAAAAAAAGAACCATCCAACGAGACAGTTTTTAGACAAACTTAGTTAAGTTGAAGCTGTACCTTTGTCCCAGCAATTAAGAACTTGAACTTTAAGCGTGGCACAACCCAGCTCAGCTAGGTTTGTAGGCTTCCCCACCCTCACTAAAGAGTTAGTTCTTAGAAGGCGCCAATCTCAGTCCCCCAGGGTCTGTAGGGTTTGCTAAGGGCGGCTGACTGCGTCGGCGCAGACGGGCTCAGGACGTTGGGGGACAGCAGGTGGAAGGAGCCAAACGAAAAGGGGAACGCAGACAGAGATGCCATGGAGGAAAGAAGAGGAGGAGACAGTTTGTTGGTAGATGTGACCACGGGGAGCACTGGTCCGACGCTGCCATTTGGGGGCACTCTGAGGGAGGAAGTTTCAGCCTGTGGGGCGACAATTCTGGTCTGGTGATGCGGTTCCGTGGAAGACGCTGTGGTACTGGTGTTACCGTGCCCGCTTTGAGCCAGCAGCAACGGGTGAGATATGTGAGGATGGTGTCCAAAGGCACTGCCCCAAGGGATGTGTCCAATGCCGGAGTGTGCACTGCTTGCTGCTTCCCGTTGGGAGGCGTAGTTATTGAGATGAGAGACGAGTCGAACGCGCAGAGGATCGGAGGCGTCCAGGCCCTCTATAATACTCAGGTATCGAGCAACTTCAGCCAGGCACTCTCGAAACCCTAGACTCCGATAGTCCATAGCCAAAGCATGGGCATCAAAGTAACCTAAGGAAAAAAAAAGAACAAATAATGGAGTCTTAAGATGCTGTTTTCTAGTCATTGTCTACATGTAGCCTCCCCGCTCCACCCTCCCGTAGAAGTGTATTTCACTTGGATGTGGTTAGCATTCCCAGCCATAGATTAGCTGCCAAGATCCTCTTTTTTTTCCTTTGTCTAACAAGTTTCTCTTTTATATCTGCGCTGTGGTGCCACAAGTCCCAGGACCAGTCACAGACTGCCATTTTTACACTGAAATTGCACACTGCCACTAAAGGAAAGCACTTTTGTTCTTTCCATGCCTCCCCGGCGCAAGCAAAACCACAGCACAGTGAAGTTCATTAGAAACACGAGTCCTAACTTATCAGAGGGGACTTCTGCAGGCAGCCTACTGCTTTCCTAAAAGCACCTTTCGCTGCTTTTGCCAATCCCCTTCACTAGTTATTTTACCCTGTATTTTTTGCTAGTTTCTGCTCTGAACTTTCAGAAAGTTAGAGAAATAAACGCTCGACAACAACAGAAACTCCGTTTGCCAAGTTGCCAAAAGCCAGTTCACTTCACCGCGCTGACACATTGCTGGAGAGAGGCTCGAACCTCCCTCTCCTACAGCAGCCCGGAGCTAGCAGTGCAAAGCGTTCCAGTGCTGGCGATGCCACCGGTCTTGTCAAGCAGAAGAAAGTCCCGAGTCCCTGATGAAACCACGAGCGAGTTTGCATCCGCTTTCTCCAAGCCCACGGCACGCTGCACACCGAACGCCGGG
>VWZY01000538.1:94445-111108 GCA_013399075.1 Chloroceryle aenea
GGGTGGCCGGAGGGGTTGGCGGTGCCCGCAGAGCTCTGGCGAGAGGAGTGCACCCTGCTCCGCACCCCGCAGCGCCCTGAGCCTGGGTGCCGCCTTCCCCCGAGCAGCCGGGTTCCCCAGCACATCTCCCCTTCCTTCTGCTGGCTTTCTCCAGCTGGGTGCTGGCCAGAGGGAGAGGTGAAAGGAGGGTCTGCTCTGTAAGGTGGTTTCCTAATTAAACGTTCGTTTCCATCAAGTCTTTCACAGCTAAGGCTCCTTTTCTAAGCTGACTCGTCTGTAGGGGCTGGAGGGTCACCAAGATGTGCAGGGTGAAGAAGCAATAAACCCAGGTTTCTCCAGGATGCTGGGATAGCTGCCATCAGCCTCCTGCTTGTTTAGGTAAACGTTCCTGGCACAGAGTTCCTCCAGATTTTGTGGAGTTGCCCATAGTTTTGCAAAGCATCTCTGGTGGGAAGGGAAATGAAAGGAGGGACCAGGCTAAAGGTAGCAGAAGAGCTGCACTTCAAGAGACAGAACAGTCCTGCAGCCACCTCTGAGTAGCTAACAGAAGGCAACAGAAATACCCTGTTTCCACAAGTGCATTTCTCATCAATCTGTCCTTTCCGCAGTGCCAGAATTAAGCTTGTGTCAGCACTTGTATTGCATCCACTTTTCCAGCCTCTGTGTTGTTGTGGAACATCTCTGCTTGCACCGTGCGCTTTTACAGCACTGAAAGCTGGGTTAGTGGAAGGTGCAGTGGCTTTTATCCCTTTTTGGCCTGCAGACTACGCAGCTGACTTCTATAGGGAAGAAAAAAAAAGCAAAAAAGCCCCGATGTAAAAGACTTTAATTGTCACTAAGCATTCATTGCCTCTGAGCAGGGCTCTGGCCATTCCGGTTCCCCACAGTCAGATCCTGGAGCTGCCCACCCTCCTTAGCTCCCTGCACCACTGGGGCCAGGCGGCCTCCAAAGGTGGGTTGGGAGCATTTGTAGACACCTCTCTGCATGGAGGGGAGGGCAGGTGGAGTGTCCCTGGACAACTGCAGCTGGCCATCAGCTGCCGTGGGAAGATAAGAAATGTTTGCCTGTGTGTGGTTTCAATCTTTGCATCCAGCACTAGGAGGAGCAGATGCCAGAAGCAGCTTTAAATTACTCTTGTGCTTTTCTGGTACTGGGCAGGGCCTGATCCTCAGCGTTGGGTTCTAGTTTTTAACCGTGGCCCAAAGGGAATTTTTATTAGCCAGAAATTTCCAGCATGTTGAGACGGTGCTGCCACGCACCTCTGTCGACAGATGGGTGGACAGGAGAGCCAAAACCCCGGGAAATGAAAATGACAGTGCACAAGAAGGCAGGACTTGTAAAAATATCTTAATTTCAGCCCCCACTGATAGCTTCCCAGGAATGAGGCAATGAATGTTAGGAGGTGACAGCCCTTTCTGCTGTCCCCAGTGCCTCCCGGCTCCACACTGCAGGGCGAGCCCCCTGTGCCTTCCACGTGCCCAACCCTTACTGCAGGCTCACATCACCCCACCATCCAGCCATTTCAGCCTGCACGCCTCCTCATCACACACCGCCAGCATGCTTGCCACCCCGCTCCTCGCTCCCCATTGCTTCCAGGTCTGGCACAGCTCCGCATTTCCAGCTTCAGGCTTTGCAGCCGCATCTGGCCGCCCCGCTGCTGGAAATGGCAATGGCAGGAGAGGCTAAAGCAAAGGCTCGGGTCTGAGACCATGCAGGAATCATTGGTTGTGACTGTCACTTAGAAGGGAGTGGTGACACTTTGTGTGTGCCCCTTCCCCCCCTTTTTTCTTTGTCGAATGCTCCCTGCGGCTGTTTCGGCGCTGGTCAAAGTGCTGCTGAAAGGGAGCTGTTCATTGCTGCTGCAGGCTTCCCTCCAGTGGAGCCCTGCCACTGCTGACCCTTGCTCCAGTCTGTGCGCTAAATTAACTCCCATCTCCTTCCTCTAGGTCTTCTCTCCCAAGGGAGCAAGTGCTTTGAAGAGTAATCTGATCAACCTGTCACCCCGAGTCCCGGAAACTTGCTGTTACTATGGTTACTGTGCCCAGTTCAGCCGGTGGCTCTGGCACTCGCCTTGCAGCCAGGCAAAATCAGCAGTGGCCCCTCTGGCCCACGTAGGTCAAGCTGCAGCATCAGCTCTGCAAGCAAGGAGTTGCTGCTCCAATCCTTGTCTTTTTCTTTACTGACTTCTGGCTAAAAGTGTCGACTGTTGGTGCCACCAACACAGGTCTAAAGTAGTTATGGCAGATTGAACGGGAGCACTTGAGAAGTAAATGGGAGGAACAGAAGAGCCTTTTAGAGTTCTTGCGTGATCTGTTAGCAGTGCTGTGACTGTCAGTGAGTTTTCTCAGAGGCTGAACACGGAAATTCAAGTCTGCACGTCTCTGAGGTGTGGGTACCCAGCTCAGAGGTCAGGCACGGGCGCTCTCTAAGCACGCTGGCCCCAAGTTGGGCCATGCAGATGCTGTGCACCTTTGTGCTGGAGCAGCTGCCACAGCAGGAGACCATAAACGCCACACATTCCCACCCACGTGCATCTGGAGTGGTGTCCATGTCATCGAGACACTCCTGTCTTCAAGGTGGCAAAGGACGGGGATATTTTTTACATCCAAGTCCTTACTGTAAGCAGAGTGCTTCAGCTACAGTGCTGCTGCTGCAGCGCAGGTTTCGGCTCTCATCGTTTGGAAGTAGTGTGTAGCTACAAACAAGCCAGCCTGCACCGGCAGCGTGCCAACAGCAGCAGTGCCAACAGGTTCCGAGTGACTCTGAACAATCGGGGAAGTCTGTGTGTACCTGACCAGACCTGGGCTGTAACTGTGTAAAAGGCTCATCTGTGAGCACACATTCAAGCCACTGACAGGCAAAACTACCTCACATTCAGTCATTGATTGAGGGGGAAACAGGCAGAATGGCTACTTTGTCACTTGCTTTCATTTACAATCCATTCAACTCCTTTTCTTTTTTATTCAGGCCTGCCTCTGGGCAGACAGCAGCTTCTTCCACCAGGCAGCTCTTCTTCCATTCCCAAAGCACAGTCTGTTCTGGGCACTGAAGGAAGCCGAGACCCTGCGGGAGGAAAGACACTAGGTCCTGTTAATTAATGGCTATCTCATGATGGATACAAAGGGGGGCTGACTTGGGGTGCCAGAGTGTAGAAAATTCTCACTGGATTTGCAGCCACCTTTGCTCCGAAGGACAGGGGAAAGGTGTTAATGCCCACGTGTGTGAGTGTACCTTGTGTGTACAATCACACGAGAAGTTCAGTAACATGTTACTGTCGGGACAGCTTCTACCAGCATTGCCAAGTGGTCACCTGCAGACACCATCCCGCCAAGGTGACAACTGCACCACAGCTGGGCAGTTCATCTGTCCCCGTGTTCATTCTGCAGTATCACAGTGCAGTTACCACCAGGTATCACAGACTAAAAACGTGGGTTTCTTTTCGCTGACCTTTTTTCCACCAAGCCCTCTGTAGTTTGCCCAAGTAGTTTTCTGCTGTTGCTACTTTTCTCATAATTGGACTGAGGAATAATCATAGAGGAGCTTGCTCTCGTTTCCTGCTGCCAAAGCCCTCGCAGTGCATCAAGGAACAGCCCAACTCGCCCCTTTTCCTCCGCACTTCTGCAACTCAGTGTTTTAAGAGCAGTGTTCAAACCATGCCTTGTGTTACACAGTGATGTGTGGAAGTTCCTGTTGCAAAGATTCTACAGTCTGAGACCTACCTGGAGTTTTCTTTGACAGTGAGATGCAGCTTTGATAAAAGTGTGTGTGTGCTCTTCATTCTTGCTAGGGAGCACAGGATAGAAAACAACTCGCAGAGCTTCTGTTGCACCATGCAAACTGTTATGTAAAATATGCTCTTTCAGGGAGAAAACCTGACTTCTGGGCATATGGAAACAATCCTTTTTTTCTGAACAAGGTTCCAAGAACTAGATTTCATTGTGCAAAGATAGAAATGAAAGTTGAGCATGCCCTGTACACGTTGGTAAGCACAGTTTTGAATAAAGCAATTGTTTATTGCTTCTGAATGTACCAGCTGGTAAAAGCTTTGATGGACGAGTTAAATGAAAGCAGTGACTGTTACCTTCTGGTGTGGTGAGCACTGGCTCCTGGAAAGGTGTCTCTTCATTTTGTCTCAGCCGATAACTCGATTTCACCTCACACCTTCGTGCCATGGCACTTACAAGACACCTGCTGTCCCACAGTGACCTGAGCAAAGTCAGACCTGGGGAAACAACCACTACAGAAGAGAACCCCCAGCTGCAGAGTAATGAGCTGTGAGGGGATGTTTAGCATGTGCAAGAAGAGTGAGAAAGTGCCAGAGATTTTTAATTGCCACAAGGCGCTCAGGACTTTGGCTGAGGTTTCATCATGGACATGCTGGCAAAGTAACCTGATTTGCCTGCTTTTGATAAAATAAAGACTAAGCTTGCCTGGTCTGAATGTGGAACTTCATTCCAGGCAGACGGAACATTTGGACATCAGACGGTATCAAAATCCAATCCTCTCCTCAGTTTTCTCTCCCATTATGCTATGGAATACCAGGCTACAGATAAATGACAGAAGTACTGCTCTGATTTTGCCAGAACAAAGTTAAACACCGAACCTGCTTTTTTGTAGGGAAACGTTTATTTCCTAATACTGCACATGAGAGTTTGGGCTCCAAACTGAGGAGTCAGGAAGAGATAATTTTGAGATTCAGGTCAGTTTTGAAGCGCCACAAAACCACGGTAATAAAATAGCAGTGGCCTGTACTGGCACTGAGGTTATTTTCCTGCAAGATGCCTTAGTTCAGTCTTGCTCACAGTACTTAAAAACTGCAGCATTCCTATGGGTTTCAGGAAAGCCAAGACCTGTGCACCCTGCAGAGCTGACCAGTGTAGGGGTGCAAAGCCAAACTCTGCATGGATCCAGTGTTCTCAGAGTGACCTTCATTTCACCAGCTTTCAAAGATGAAAAATTATCCCAGGAGAAACAGTTTTCTTCCCAAGCAGCACCCATCTGCAGGATTTATTCCAGCTACTCTCCGTTCTGCAGAAACAGAAGCTACCAAAGCAGCGTGTCGTGTCAACGACAGCAGTCACTTCCCTGCAGACCCAGGCCCCTCTGGATTCCTGCTGCTGCAGCTGCGACTGGAAGTCCCTGCTGTTTCCTTGCCCCGGAACAAATCCCTGGGACATGCCTCTTGATGCACAGCGATGCCACGATGCTGAGCTCTGCTGAACACCTCCACGCTCGCTCTTCCTAACGCTGCTCTGAAGTCAGCGCAAACAGCCGCACGCTCTCAGCCTTTAAACCACAGCAAATGTGGTTAGTGCCACACAATAGCTCCCTTCTGTCCCAAAGCTGTGGTCGGCTGGGGATGTGGTGGCCGCTTCTCACATACATAACGTGTATCAAACATATTCAGCTTGGCAGGAAGACAAGAAGCTGGAAGTGTCACACCGGAGCCTAGCCCCCCGACGGCATGAGACGTGTGCTTGTAAGCTGTCTCAAGGAGGATATTTGATTGCCCTCTTTCTTCTTCTGCCTCTCTCCCAACAAAAGTGGAGTGACCTCCCCCGTGACCTGGCAAGCGCTGAAATTCCCCAAACACATTTTTCTGTTGTGCCTCAACAGAAGGATAAACAAAAGGAAACGCAGCAGCCCCCATATACTTGAAGTATGGAATGAAAATAATAGCTGGCTCTTGCTCGCCCAGCAAATGCTGAGCTTCACCTCCTGCCCAGCACAGTTTGCTCTGCCTCCCACACTTATCTGCTGTATTGTCAGCAGCTCTTTCGGATTTCTACGCTTATTTATTTATTTATGCCTTTATTTATAGAGTGGGGGGCGGGCGGGGGAAGGAAGGGGGGTCTATGTAATTGCAGTTTACACTGCGTTCCCACGCTACTATTGTTTGTGACTTTGTTTCCTATTCCCATCACGTGTGCTAATTAGTTGGAGCTGCTGGCTAGCTGGGAGGCGTGTGTCTGGAGTAAAAGCAGAAGGATCACTTCCTGGAGGGATCTAGGCAAGCTGAACAATTCTTGCTTTACTTTCAGTCCTCTTCCTCCCCCTGGCTTTACCACTCCGGGCAGAGAGAAGAAGTGCTGATTGTCAAATGCTAGACATGGGAGAGGCACAGATTTTCTCTTCTGAAAAGGAGCAACTCACAGAGTCAAAGAAAATGAGGTTGGAAAAAAAAAACACCAACTCATCTGTGTTTAACAAAACTGATTTTTATTTTTTTTTTAGTTTTTATTTCTTCAGAAATCCCCAATGTCTTTCTTTTGTGGCTAAGAAAGTAAAAGCAGCCTTTAAAAGAATCCTCAGGTTCTTTTAGCCTGCCCTTAGGAAGTGAGTCAGATTTTTATGGCAAGGCTAGAGCTAGCTCATGCCACGGCTTGCAAAACAAAACAAGATCCAGAGAGAGGGGGAGAATTACCTGAGTCATGGCATTTGCTTATTAGTGCTGGCGTCGGGCAGCAAGGCCAAGTCAC
Source organism: Chloroceryle aenea (assembly GCA_013399075.1). NCBI lineage: Eukaryota > Metazoa > Chordata > Aves > Coraciiformes > Cerylidae > Chloroceryle > Chloroceryle aenea. The sequence goes on from VWZY01000538.1 coordinate 100,926, forward strand.
ATGGCCAACCCAAGTACCTGTGCATGGATCAGGTTTTAGATGCAACATTTGATTTGGTTTAGGGTTTTTTTCTTTTAGATGTCTGGTTAAATCCTCCTACGCATAGCCCTGCTGCTTGTCAAATGCCAAGCACACCAGACCCTCCTCAACTCATGCAGGCAGCATGCAGCCCACACAGGCACCGGGCTGGAGCCCCTCTGCTGGGGGTCCACCAACTCCTGGTGTCACGTCAGTGGCCTTGGCTGAAACCCATGCTCATTAAGTCAGCAAGCCTGGGGACCACGCTCCTCTGACATGAAAAGTCCTTGTCCCGCTGGTTTTGAGTGCCCCGCCGTGTTCACCAGTTTTGCACACTCAGGAAGAAATTCCAGCTGTAGGCAGCTGCCCTGAGTACCTAATGCCTGTGTTAGCATCACCATCAGGGGTGTACCTGGGAGGAGGCAGGTCCTAACCTATTGCATGAAGTGCTGAGCACTCCCCCAGGAACTAGAGAGGGTCTAAGACTGCATTTGCTTCTCTGTCACCTCTAAGACTGCATTTCCTTCTCTATCAGCAGGTCCCAGCTTGTGAAAGCAAAGGTTTGCTGCTCATACCCATAGTCAGACTGCGTCCAGGTCTAGCCTGTGTAGGAGCTCAGCTCCCGTGATGTCTAAAGGAAAGCCCAAAGAAAGGGCTGTCAGTCTGCCCTGCTGCCGTGGGACTGCACCTAGGTAAGAATCTACATTTCCATCCTCTGGGAAGTTCCAGTATTTCTACACTTCTGGTTTGTTTTCACTTGAGTCAGGGAGAATTAAAGTATCTTAAGTCTGCTTGGTTTGGGGTTTTCCTGTCCTTTCTGTGGGGAAAACAAGTCCTAGTTTCTGGAAATAGTGAAACACCTCCCTGTGAGTCAGCTCAGCTTTAAAGGGCATCTCTTTGAGTGTCACATTAACACTTGCACAGTGTCATTTATGTCATCCCCCAACCTTGTTTTTTCTTAGAGACTAAGCACCCTTGCTGGGTAACCTGTCTCATGATGCCATCTTCAGCTCAGGATCCACGAAAATATTTTGAACTACTGAAGGCAGAGCCTGGCTGGCTGGCCCAGAGCACGGCTGGGCAATTTTCCTGCCATGGAAGGAAGCATTTTACAGAGTCACTGTGCAGGTGGCCTCCTCATACCATCGTGCACATCCTTCTGCCACTCCTGCCATTTACCAACACTTCACATCCATGCAGGAGTTCCAGGTGCTTTGGTAGGTAAATTGGGAAAACATTTGCAGTGCAGCTTTCAATGAGATAAGGAGTTAGAATTTCAGGAGAGATGTGATCAAGTGGCTGGTAACCCCGTCCTCTGCAGATGACTGGGCACTCCTGGTGCTCCAGGAGGGCACAAAGCACAGTCTGCCTCGGAGTCAGGCTCACCCACCGGGAATGTGGGGAAGCTTCATGAGGCAAAGACCTGCGGAGTCAGCCCCGCATCACGGCCTCATTTGCTCAGCAAACAGGTGGCAGGTGAGGAGGGCACCCTGTGGAAACATGGAGGGCGTTGTTAGCTTCATTATTTCCATTAAAGAACCAAGCAGATGGTCCTGAGCAGTGTCCCACCTGATCCTCCTTCTCCTCCTCCTTGGGAATGGCTGCAGTACTGCTCTGTGGAGCTTGCAGCATTTTGCACCCGTGGTCTTTCACTGGCCTTAAGCTTTATAATTTATTGTTATCTATTAGGTTTATGAGACGACTCACAAACTGTTCCAGCCACTGACCTCCCGGAGAGATTGCTAATCAGGCAAAATTGCACTGCAGGGAGTGGGGAGGGCTGTGGTCAGATATCTTTGAAGGATTTCTACAGACCACCAACATCTTTGCACAAGTAACCCGAACCAAAGGAAAAATAACTTAGCAAAGCAACTCTGCACCGTCACAATTAACAAAACTTCACTGGGGTGAAATCTAGTTGAGATTTTTTTATTCCTTGCAACTCATTATTTATGTTTAGAAATGAAAAAGCTCCATCAAGGACAAAAAAACACAACAACAACAACAACAACAAAAAGCCACTCCCAACAGAAAAACCAGCCCATCAGTGAGTCATTTGAAAGCTCTCTGTTCTTTTTCCTGTTTTCTCACTGAATATGGAAAGCGGCTGATGATTTCTGTCCTGATATGCAAAGCCTGTTTGGGACTGGTTTAGCTGCCCCAGGGAGTTGCACTCAGACTTGATGGCCACAGTTGGCTACAACAGCCCCTGCAGTGAAAAGACACAGCCCCAGCCAACAGAGAGGCTTCTGGGTGCACGGGTCACGGCAATCACAAAATCCTCTGCAGAGAAGCCGGTCAAGCTTCAGGCGACCTCGTTTCAACTTTCTCTGGTACAGGATACTCGGTTACACCCAAACATTTTGCAAATGGTGCTTTTCCATGGTCAGCAGGATTAATCAAACCTTGTTTCCTCTGGAGGGCTGCTCTGAATCCTGATGCCAGCCCAACACCCGTGGCTGCCAGTGTGCCCCGTGGCACCGCGGGCCGGCACATGGGCAGGAGGCACAGGGTGCTGGGCATGCTGACTGCCCACACCAGCCTCTCTGGGGAGGCCAGTGGAAGACTACCCTGGGTCTCTCTTCTTCACCAGTTTTGCATCAAGCCTGTAGGGTCTTCACTGGTTTAAACCTCTCATCTGCCCAAGGCAGAGGGTGTTGGCCAACGGGCTTTAACGTTATTGAGTGGGGAGTGACTGATGGATGGATGGAGAAACAGAAAGGCAGATAGATGAGATGGCTGCCAAAGGAAATCAATTTTAAACGAGTTTCTTGTGAGTACTAAAATGTTTACCCATAGATGAGGAGGAAGAAATTATTTCTCTCCTTAGAGGTCGTAGTAGCAGTATTGCTGTAAACCCGATGGTCTAAATAAATGAGATGCAGGCTTTTTAGGAAGTGTCAATATCTTCAGGTCTAAGATTCCTGTGCCCCGTTTATCCACTTCCTCAGCTATATCTCCTGGTCTAGTAAAAGATATTTCCTTTCCTTGCAAACTTTGCCTCTTTTAAGGATCTGGAAGGCTCAGACACTGCAGTAATGGGCCTCCCAGTAGGTACACAGATTAGATAGTTAATCAGTCACCCGCAGATTGTTTCTGAGATAGGAGAGCTTTCCTATGATCTCTCGGAGAGCTCCCAGCTTTGTGATGACTGAAAACAGGGGGATGGTTTCAGTACCACATTGACAACTAGAGGAATGCAAAGCCCACCTTTAGCTTGAAGATATTTGCATTAAAGCATTCAGGTAATATAAAGGAAACTGATTACTTCATACCAGCTGGATTACAGCAAGCCAATATTGACTTCAGGTTTGGGTTGTCAGCAAGATTTATTTCACTTGAGGTAAATATTGACTGTGGCAAAGCCAAGGCCAGTATTTACTTTGGAGGAATATTCATCTTGTAGCTCAGAACTGGAAGTCGATATCTTCAGTGTTACACTTTCTCATAAATACTAGGGAGGGGGAGTTTTGGCTAATGGGAAACAGAGATAAGTTCAGAGAGTAGTTCTGATGCAGTGAAAAAAAAAAGCAAAGCAGAAAATATGGAAAGAAAGGTTATTACCTTGGACCAGCAAAAGATGAAAGGAACAACATGCCTGGAATATTGTAACTCCCAGGCAAACCCTCCCTGCTGATGCTGGTAAGGAGTGAGTTTACCAGTTGCAAGTAAACAGCAAGAAATGGAAGTGGTAGCTGCCGTCGGGAATGGTATAGTGGATGGAACAAGAATTTCTGTTCCCAGCCTCCTTTGGAAGGTCAGTTGCTTTTGTCTTAATAGCCTGTAAGCCCTACAAAATGCAGCACACCTGCTCTGCTATGGGGTAAGGTTAGAAAGCCATTGAAATTGTGGTTATTGGAGCCTTTGTCACTTTGTGTCTCTGTAAATAAACAGCGTCTAAAACTTACACCAAGAGGAACACAGGGAATCTGCTTGGATTTGGGGGCACCAATGCAGAAAAAACTGCTTGTTGCTTTTCACTCTGCTGGCAAAACCGTGGAGGAGGGCATTAAAATCCATAATTATTATCTTATCCATGAAATCTCTTGGCACATGCACACACACACCCCGTCTTCCTTGAGGCAACGTACAACACTTTCCCAGTTAAAATGCTACAAGAATATAAAAATAGCTATTAGCCTGCTAATGTCAGAGGCAGTCCTATGGATTCCAGAGGCAGGCAAACAGCCTGCAGGGTCCATGGAGCTGGAAGAGGGGGGGTGCTCTCATAGTGGCAAAGGCCCAGACAATTGGGGGGGTGTGTTCACCTTGATTGGCTGTCACTTATGGATCTCACCTTTTTTTTGCCATGGACTTCTTCCTTCTATACAAAGTGCTGTTTCCAAGGGTGGGACGCAGCCAGCCCCTTCCCACATGTCAGGCCTTCAGCCTCTGTCTTAAAATAAACGTGGGTTCTCCTGGTGGGCTCACGTGAGGGGTAACCAGGCTATAACTGGGTCCCCCAGGAGGGATTTACATGAGGAGGATATGAGGTTTCTGGCTTTGTCCAAGCCAAGGAGCCAAGGGAGGAAATGAAGAGCGACCCAGGAGGAGCTCTCCCTTGCTTTCACCTCCCATGCCAAGAAAGGCATCGTGATGCATTTTTGAAATGAGGATTTTAATTCTGTTCCTGACGGTCCAAACTATTCCATCCCTTGTGCTTGTGCAGTTTCAAGACTTCTTTGGCTTCAGTGAAATCCCTTCCCTCGCTCAGATTCATAACATTTTTTTCTAACTGGCCATGCCAGAGGTCTGGAACGCTGTCCACCTCTTTGGGAAATGATTACCATTTGTGTGGTCTAATAAACAGTCCCAGAGGGTTCAGCATGAAATAGTCAGGGTCCACAGGAAAGAAAACTATGTGGAAACTTGGGCAGCCCCACTAATCTACAAGGAACAAAACAAAGTTGTACCCTGGGGTAAGAACCAGTAGCGACTCGCTTAATTGCTACCATGTCGGCGTGTGAAACTACTACCTCGGCACAAGCTAATGCGAACCTGATGCGGTGAGATTTCTGATTAAGACCAGCTAAATTTCACTTCAAACGAGCAGATAATCCCCACGACAGATCTGCTGTGCAGCCAGGGCTGGGGTTGTTATCTGAGCCTGGTAAGGCAGCCGGTGGAGGCAACACGGCCACCCCAGGGCAGTCACCTTTAATGTGCGACCATTAGAAATAGGGCGGCCGGTGCCTCTGGATCTGTGTCCCTCCCTCGCCCGCCTGGCTCATCCTGCCCGTGGACGGGAAATTAAGCCGCAGGGTGATGAGAGAAGGAGGCGAAGCCCCTTTGATTAGACCGCAAATGATCCTCTGCATTTCAATCCCATTTTCTTCTTCCCACTAAGAAGGTGTGCTTCAGTAAGGGCAGCTTTCAAGTCTCCCAAGCCCAGCGGTCTCCACTGCGACCGCGTGAGGAAGGACGGAGTGTGCAGAGGAGGAGGCCACACGCTGCTCTGCTGCCCCCAAGCAGCACAGATTTGGGCTCAGAAAGTCAAAACTCTGCTTGGTTTTGGCTGCACAAGCCCCGGTGGGGCCAGCCAGCTCACGCGGAGGTAGCGATGCCACGGCCAGGAGGATGCCTGTCCCCTCTACAACGCGAGACAACCTTCCCATGGTGGCTCTTCCCCAGACACCTGCCCCTGACTGGGCCATGCAAACCAATGCCAAGCAATCCTCAGCTTGGATTTCAATAGCAGCTCATGAGTTGCTCCAAGAGCAAAGTCCTGACCCCACAGTCTCCCTGGCCTCGAGCCCAGGGCATTGCTCCCAGGGTGCGCCCAGACGTGCTCGTGCTGCCCAGTCCTTCAGCGCCTGGCCAGCCGCACAGGAAGCCTGTGGTAAAGCCAGGAATAAAACTGATGCCAGAAAGACCTCCTGGCAGTCCTGCGCCTGCCTTAATCACTAGATTGCACTTCCTTTGCTTCACCCATTACACAAGATTTCTTCTTTTTTGGTATTTTTAGTGGGCCACTCTCCAGTTTCAAATGGGTTTTGGACATGGTAAACATCAAGGCTGCTGTTTGCCTCTTTTAGGTGTACGTGAACACTCTCAGCTACAAATTCCTGTCGTCTTTTCTTTGAAAGGAATCCAAATTCACAAGTGTGGAAAGTTCTTCTTTTAATGTTTTCAGTGCTCCCGTAAATCTTTCCACCTTTAATGAAACCTCCAGAAAAGCATACGTGACAGCAGTGTGGTAGTTCCCGTGTCAGATTCCGCAGTTACGGAAGGAGAGATCCCAGGGGTGCTTTTGGTACACAGCAGAGGTGTCCTCATTCATCACCGGTGGAGATGCTGCGGAGACGTTGGGTAGGCTCAACAAGGAGGGGCAGTTCCAAGACACTGCCCAACTCTGCGTTCTGTGTACACCTTCTGTTTTAAAGAAAAGTAGTTTTGGTTTACCTGGAAAGGCAGAGAAGTTTCATTATTAAGTCTCCAGCAAGGAAACTCTGTGTCTGGAGAAGTACCAGGCGGGTTGTTAGGAGGAAGGGGGCAATGAAAGAGAAGCAAGCAGCTGTCTGAGACTGATCAGAGGAGTTTCAAGTAGGTCCACACTCCTACACAGGACCCCTTGTCAGGGTGATGTGCAAGCAGGAGAAAAGAGATACTTATCGTCTGTGGCCAGCCAACATCCTGAGTGACTTCTGGAGGAGTGGGTGTTGAGGACCGCAGGCCATGCTGCTTGCTGACAGCAGCTGAGGAGCTGTTTCACTCTTGCAGAGGCCCCACCAAGACCCACTTTCCTCTGTCAGCAGCCCACCTGCTCTGATGAGGATATCGCCCCATTTCTGCAGCATCTCTTTTTACCTGCCCAGGAAACAACATCCTGCTCTTGCAACCTTATAATGCACACTGGCTAATCTCACTCCCCCAGCCAGCCAGTGCTGAGCTGACATCAAAGGGCTGAATCTCCTGATTTGTGCTGCCCCGCCATAAATTAACTGAACTCTACCCCCAGCACCCCGTCTCCATGACCTCTGAGGAGCTGTATTCACCGGGACATTCTGTGTGCTAAGTCAATGTGGAAATTGGGTTAGTCATACTTTCCTGGAAGTTATCTTGCCCTGCTTGGCTGCAGCCTGTGAGCTTCCCCAGCACCGCAAGTGCTTTCAACACCGAATGCTTTGCCAGCAGAATCCCTTCCTTCTCCACTGTGATCCAGGACTGAAACACTGGGAGCCAACCGGAATTCAAGTTTAAAAAAATCCAAACAACAAAACAACCAAGCAAACCAACCGACCAGGAAAGAAAGAGGTGTGCTGAGGTGGCTGAATCAACACGTTTCACACGGAGGTTTGCTCTCAGCCGAGAAAGGGATCAGCAGTTATGTGAGATAGGAGAGTCCTGCAGACATGTCACAGGTCTGGGTTTTTTCCTACCTGAGCTGCTGCATCTCTCATGAAAACTGGAGCAGCCCCAACAGAAAATGTAATTGCCAATCCTTAACATCTTGGGAGAGCAAGAGAAGTTATATTGTAAGCAGACAGTAAGCAAGGAGAAAAGTTACCTGTTGCAGGTAAATGAGTAGACAGGATCTCATCAAGACATGATAAATTCAGGTTGTCTGAACGACAACATCATCCAGTTGCTTGATATTCCTATTTGGTGGGTCTTCTCTGAAGTAAGCTTTGGAGGAGTACTCATATTAAGCATTCAGACTGCAAACTGAATCATCAAAGATGATTCGTAACAAGAATCACAACAATTTATTTGGCAGTCATTTTATTTAAATTCTGGTTTAGAATACATTAACTAAAACATCAAACATCACTGAAATTATATTTCAGTGACTTTTCCACAGCATATTCATTTCAAACTTTGAATTAATTGAAGTACTTCTCTCTCCAAAGTCATATTCTGGAAAGAGTTCTGCTTTGAGGAATTGTTGCTTGCTGTTGCAGAACACTCCTGATGCAGAAAGCACCTGATGGCCAGAGTTGGGGGATTTACGCTGATTTAGTCTTGATAGGCTTGGAAATTCAAAGTTGAGTTATTTCCACCTCTGTGAGGAGGTGGGAGCAATCCATCTCCCCCCCGCAGCCCTTTCACAGGCCCACACAGCCCTCTCACACCCTGTTCACCTGTGTCCCCTGAGTGACAGCAGCAGGGAGCACCACCAGTAAGTGAATCAGACAGTGAGCTGTGAGGAACCCCAAGTTGGTCAATGAGCTGGAGAAGCACCTCCTCTTCTCCTTGCAGTCAAGGTGTTTGCATAACGTAGCACCAAATGAGGTTTTCTAGTCTTGGGGATCAATCTGAAGGAGTAATGTCCTCCCTCTTGGGATTCCTAGGCTGAGCTGGGAGAGTTTGGCAAAAAAATGTCCATGTTCAAGAAGAAACATCTTCCCATGCTCAATATTAGCTGGAGGAGGCCCAGCTGTTGGCCAGAGAGTGAGGCACCTGGACCCTATTGCTCTCCCCCAAGGCTGTGTCAGCTTCAGGAGAAAGCTGGGTTGACCTCCTCCAGCAAGGTTAGGGCTGGCGAAATGACCCAGTCAGGCAGTGATGTGTTCAGTGAGAGCACAGCTGTGCCCATGGCAGCTACCGGAGCGTGAAGGCGGAGAGCTGGGGGATGCTGTCCCATGCAGCTTTCTGGTTCTCATGTTATAAGTGTGATAGCATATGAATATCAAAACCATATGAATTTGGGGGTTGCTGTCTACCAGCAACCTCTGGAACCATCCTTACACTCATTCCAAAAGGGAACGATGCACTGCAGGGGACATTCTCTTTTCAGAGTCTGCCAGGCTTTGACTTGAGATTTACTTTCCTGTGACCCAAAGCAGTGACAGAGTCTGTCGTGTGGCAGGCTGTGTGTGAACTGGGACTAGCAAACCTCTCCTGTGGAGCTCTGGGCTTACTCTAGCTCATGAGGCCAAGTGCCACAACACTGCTTATATCCACACAGCTGAACTTTCCCTTCAGAAGAGAGTGGCCTCATCCCTTCTGCATATAGGAGACTGGACTAAAACCATGCTGCTGAGCAACCAGACAACCTGGATAATCGTGGAAGAATGGCCAAGCCTCTGCCAGCCAGCTCGAATTCCTGGTGCCAAGGGACATCCTGCTATGGATAGTGATCCTGAAGCTGCTCTGGCTGCAGCTGAGACAGATGGAGCAGTTTCCATTCAAGGTGTTGATCATCCCTCCATCCCACTCACCTCAGCAGCTCTGCCACCACAGCTATGGGAACTATTTATCCAGGCCAGGTCAGCTAAGAATGGCTGAGTTGGAGTGGTTTTGTGAGAAGTACTTGGGTCATTCAGCGAGATGGTGACTGAGGACTGGGTTTATGATCAGCTGCCATGGCTGTAGGAGGTGAAACGACCAGAAGCCTGGGAATTGTCCCTCTGGCTGACCTGCAGGCAGTGGCTGCGTGGTGGCCTTGTGTGCCCTTCACACTAAGCCCAAGTCATTTGCTGCTTGCTTCAGTCTGCAGCTCAGAGTGACAAATCCTATCAGAGGCAAGGGCAGGGCTCCAGCCCGGTCTGTAAATCCCTGCGAAGAATGGGAGAAAAATGCCTCTGCTTTTCATATTGCAGGGCCACTCGCTGCAAATCATGGTGTACCTCTACATCGTTCCCAGTTCAGGGCTCACAACTGCCTGAGCTCAGTGACAGCCTCTCCCTGCTGCCTGCCAGCAGCTCTGATTTCCAGCCAAGTTGCTCAGATCAGCCTTGCAGGAACTCTCGGAGACTGTCTGATCCTGCCCTGGAGCTGGGCACAAGCTGCCCTCTGGATCTGCCGAGCCGGTGGAGCTCCAGCTCCTCTGACAGGCATTGTCTCGCTCTTTGGCTCGTGTTTGATTTATGGGAATTAGCCTGGAGGTTGAGAAATGACAAACGGCCTGGCCAATGTTAGCGAGGAGAGCTGGGCAGAGAGGGGATCATGCGAAGTAGGAGCCACTGGAGAATCAGATGAAAAATAGTGTCCTGAAAAGTGGGTTGCATAACAAAAATATCCATTTAAAAAAGAAATAAACAGCTGTGTCTGCGAGCCTTCCTGGGCATTTTCTGCCCCCCGCTCACCCAGCCCTCGGGGAGATGTGCAAACGCCGGCGGTTAACGGGGAGGCGAGGGGGCTGCTTCCTCCGGTGGGGTGGCCGCGGGCCAGGAGGGGGAGGCTGCGGGCGAGGAATGTGGGCGAGGAGGGGTTGAATGCGGGC
>VWZY01000538.1:111228-127035 GCA_013399075.1 Chloroceryle aenea
CCCCGCAGCTGCCCGCCCGCCGGGGCCGTGTGTGTGTTTAGGAGGTGCCGTTTCCCACAGCTCTGATCTAATGCAGCTGTAATTCAATCTCCGTGTGACCGACACTCCGCCGGCGCTCTCCCACCCGCCGGCAGGCTCCTCTCTCCCAGGCTGTGTGTGTGCGTTACACATTGACACTGTCAATCTGACAGGCTCCCCTCAAACAACCCCTCTGGATAGATTTACAATGTCAATCAGGCGGGCCTGGGGGGCTGTCTGCGGCGGTAACCCCCGCGGCTCCCTCGCCTGCGGTACAGTCACCCTATACCTGCCACTCAGCCCCGGCAAAAGGACTTTTGTTTGAGGCATTTGTGTGCGGCCACAAAGGGTAAAGGCAGCTGAGGCAGATAAGGCTGAGAACCTGAAACAGATGGAAAAGAGATCAGCTCGAGTTTTCTGGGGATCCTCCACTCCTGCGGAGATTTGTGACCCCTTTTAACCCCATTTTAAATAGGTTAAACTGGGCTTGTTTGCTACGAAACGGGAGCAGCGCTTGTAAAGAAATGCACCCAGAGGAACGAACAGCCCCCCAGTTTTGCCCTGTTCCTTATCACCAACTAAGCCAACCCGCTGCTCGCTGGACCACCCTCCTGTGATCTCATTATAACCCAACAGCCTCTGGAAGATCACAAAGCTGCCAGTTGACCTTTAGCCCCTGAAGGGTCCTAATTTTGGGCTGGTAACTTGGAGCTCCGCAAGGCAGCAGACAATAGCGGTGCCTGAGGATGAGGAGCAGGGCACAACAATAAACTGTCCTTGGAAGTGCTGGGCTGCGATTGTCATCCCAGACACAATCATGGGAGACTCGTCTGGGATGGTTTTCTTTGAACACAGCTTTTCTCTTCCTGCTTTTCTGGTAATTATAAGTTTCTACTTCTTCCCAGTGACAGATGAATTCACCAGGGGTGAGAAAAACCAAAGGGACAAATTCTGCTTGGTTAGCACTGCTGAACCTCCACCGACTCAGGCCAGCTCACTCCAGATTTACACCAGAGGGCCCGAACTGAGAGAATACAGCTTAGTAGTTGGCCAGTGGTTTGTAGAAAAGACACAGAGCAGTCTTCCTTGCAGAAGGTTTGGCAAAGCGCCATGGTAGCTCACTACAGAGAGCATCAGAGCTTTTCTGCTCTCTTACTGGCACAGAGCTGCCCTCCTCCTCCTCTTCCCATGTTGGTACCAACCGCACCAATGTCTAGAAGATCCCGGGGGGCATTTCTTGTGGCCTACACCGAAACTGGAGCCCTCAGGAAGATCCATTCTGCATGTGGCATCCTCAGCCTGGGGCACAGCTTGAGCTGGGGCAGGGCAGTGCTGGTCCCTGGGCTGCAGTTTCGGAATCACCAGGCAGGATCGCTGGGCTGAGCCTTCGTGTGGAGCCCTCTGACTCCTGCACGGCCCGATGGAAGTGGCAGCAGCTCTGCAGCCCCCTTACAGCTCCAGTACCCTCCTCTCCCTCGCCAGTGAGGTGACTTTATGATTTTTTTACACGTTTCAGAGTTTCACTGATACCAGGAGAGGGTATCTTCTAAAGAAGTGCTTTCCCACTATACTCCTAAATGGAGGTTTGAAACAAAGCAGACCTAGGAACACGACCATACGAAGAAGCATGTCAACTATTCTCTTTTCATGGGTATTACTGACTCATCACTGTTTCCTAGCACACGGAGCTTTTGAAGCCAGCTCTAAGAGGTGAAATATATTTAATTGCTGTCACACAGGGCTTCTTCTGAACCCCCAGGCTTTCTCTGGATGGTGATAGAGGTAAAAGGGGAAAGTCCTCCAACAACAAAACAGAGTCTTCAACTTCTGGCTGTGCCTCTGCTCTCCCACACATGCACCTGTGTCCCCAACCCTCTAACAACAGCAGCAGAGATAAAAAAAAACAAAACCAAAAAGCCAAACCATCTTTGCTGTGCTCAAAGAAAAGTAAGAACTCTGGTGATCAAGCCTGGGAGGGAGAGAGGAAACTTGTAACTCGAGGTAATGTCTCACTCAGTGTTCACAGGGAGCATGCTACTGGAAAGGCCTCCAGATAAGAAAAACGGACACAAAGATAAAATAGAAGAGTTGTAAAATAGAAATAGAGGCTGCTAAATTTTCTTACTTTTGGGGCAGGTATTTTCTGCTGAACTTTTGCCCAGCATCTGACTCCCCCCCTGCGAGCGACCGCAGGTACCGGTATTTTCCCCCCATCTTGCACATACACAGGAGAATTCAACTTGCAGTGAGGAGGCAGAAAACCAAGTGTTTGCCCCAGCTGCCGGTGCTGTGGCTTTGTGTCTGTCAGCAAACACCCAGGGCCAGAGAGAGGAGGCCTGCAAGTTAACACTGCCACCCTAAATCCACAAGCGGAGCAGAGAGAGTTGGTTTTGTTTGAAGGCAACACAAAAAGCCTGTAAACCAGGTTAAAAGCCCCATATAATTATTTTATTTTATTTCCAGTCCCGTGGTATGAATTAAAAAAAAAATAATAACATTACCCAGCTTGAGAATTTGATTCCTTCTGCCTGATATGAGGAAGGAAAGGAATCTCTCTTGAGAAAGGTCTCCAGAGTCCTTAATCACCATTTAGGGGCCCTGCTCTTTGAAGGGCCATAGAGGAACAAAGTGGTTTGGGGATTAGCAAATGGCTTTTATTTCTTCCCTAATGATGAGAAAAGTGCAACGAATGCCTAGGGCAGATGATAAATTGAGTCCGAAAATGTTGCACGAGTGGCCTTGGCTAAGCTAGAGGATCAGTGTCAACAGTATAAACCCCAAAAATGCCTCTGTTTGCTCCTAAGAAATAACGTTTGAATCATTAAACAGCAGAGATGGTACTGGCCATATTTAACTGCCCTGTACCTGCAGCCCCTTTGCAAACAGCCCCTTTGAAGTGACTTCAAAGGGGCTGTGCACATCAGGGGAGGCTGCAGTATCAGTCACTTCTTTGGTTCCTCCCAGGACTGCAGAGCTGAGCACAACAGAGTGGAGCTGCCTCTGCCCAGCAACCTCATTCAGGGATGGGAGTGAAAAGGAAGACCATCTAAAAGTCCCTGAGAATGTTTTACTCCAAAGAAGAGAAGGAAGAAAATACAGTGAGTTCCCTTTGACGTTGTCTCCCAGCTCTTTGAGCTGGGGTTTCCTTCAGCCATGAGAAAATCCAACCCAACCCAATTCAAATTAGTTACATCTAGGAAAAAAAAATAAATAGAGTCGTGATGCTCTGTAGAATGCTTCCAAAAGCATCTGTGGTGAGGGTGAGGAATTCAGGATGGAGCCAATGTCCCCAGAAGTCACTGGAGACGATCCCTGGGTTTGGAGTGTGCCAAGCCAGGCTTGAGTCAACGTTAGCAGCAGGCAGCACAAGTCACAGCTCTGCTGGCAAGAGCGGGACAGCTCAGGAGCTGGCCCCAAATCTGCAAACCAGACTGTAATCTTTTTGCCTTTCTTCAGACTGAGCTACAGCTCCATCTCCGAGTGCAGACAGGAATTAAACTACCCGAGGATGTGGCAGGATTTGTAGAAGCATCTTTCCTTCTTCCCCTTTTATAGACAATTTTCCCCTCTTTGCACAGACATCGTCCGAGTCACAGAATTCCAGCTGCCTGTGCTGTCCAGATAGGCAAAGGTGGCATTAGGATGCCACAGCTCGCTGGTTTTTAGCTTGGAGAACAAGTTCCTTGGAGCTTGTTCTGGAGCTCAGATCACCTTTTTTTGGGTGAGATCCTGACAGGAGGTTAATTGTATGTGCTCATTTTCTCTCTCTACAAAGATAAGATGTTTGTAAGTGCAGTGGTTTTACGTCTGGCATTATACACTCCAGTGATATGTGATGTCCTACTTCCCATGGCCATTTAAAAGGATCAAAAGCACTGTCTGAGGAAAGACACCACAGAAATACATACTCCATGATTTGATTCTGCAGGATATTCTTTGTAAGTAGCCCACACCAGAGATGCATAAACATTATTCCTTTTAAAAAAAATCCTAAATCAGTTTTCAGGTTTTATGTTCAGAGGATTTGAGTAGGAACTTGAGCAGAATGAAGAATTCAGCAGGAACCTCAGGATTTCTGAGATAATTAGTATTTTTAAATGACAAATCAGCAGGAATAAAAGTGCCAAGAGTTTATCTCCATGGAGACAAATAAATTACCTGCTTCTATAGAAAATCAACCTGGTTAGCACCTTAGATATTTGTAAGGAATGAAAAAAAATAATGACAGGGCAAGTGCTTCCCAATTAGCAATTGGCAGAGAAAGAAAATCCCTTGTAATGGAGACTGACGAGTAGCAATTTGCTTTACTGCATGTTACCTGAATATAGAAAATTAATGCTGAGCTAGCATTATTGCCTTCACTAAAATAGCTGCACCTATGCAGGTGGCATAAATGGATGAAGTGGGAAAATTACTGAGGAATTTTAAATATGAGGAGCTGGAGAGTTTGTGTTTGCCTCTCTGGTAGGGAGCTAACGAAATGTGGGAGCAGTCGTTTTTGTTAAGGTTGAGATCAGAAGGAAATTCTTTGTCTAAGCCAAGGGAGCATGGAGATTATGAAAACACTGGGGTCAAGAAATGTAAGGATGGGTGCTCTATAGACCTCCAAAGATGCTGATGAGAGAAATTGAGGAGGTGGTTTTTACATATGCCAAGAGTGTGACGAAAGGAGAAGTGAAAACGCGTACCAGTGGATCAAAAGGAGTTATATAACAGGAAAAAAAAACAACAAAACAACAAAATGAGTTCAAAACAGCATTTGGGCAAACTGCTGTGGCTGGAGGGAGTGGAGGGAGGAAGTAAGAAGGAAAGCTACAGCTACAGTGCTACAGCTGAGGAAGCTCTTAGGTGAAGGGAGAGCAAGGAATGGAGACTTGATTCCCAGGGACCAATGCCACCTGGGTCTCCTCTCAGGCCTAAGAAAAGGGAATGTTGTCCTTTATCAGGAGCAAACTGGAGGACACCCACCTCAGACATGAGACTGAGTAGCTAGAGACAGCTCCAGCTTGGGCTTTGGAGCTACTCTTAGGAAAAGGGACCCTTCTGCAAGGCAAGAGTTAACCCTGGAAGCATGTTTGTGGTCCTGGAAACTGCAAACAGATTTGTGAATAGACAGAAAAGCTAAACACACAAAGAGAGGATCCAAAAAGCAAGCAAACCCAATTACAGTGAAGTGGAGACAGGGATGAGGGCAGTAGGTTCAGAGTGGCTAAGTAAAGATGCGAGAGATTAGGATGAGCAATAAGCAGAAGGTTTTCCAACTATAAACAAGCCAGGGAAAGAGGACTCTGGGAAAGCTGCACAAACAAGCAGAAGTGACTCAAAAATATATTTACAGGAGGAAAAATAAATCTTGAATAGAGTCCTTCCCAGAGTGCATTACAGCAGCACTGCCACATTGGAGGAGGGCACAGTGCCCCCCTGAACCCCCCCTCTGCCATAGGCTGGTGTCCCTGTAGAGCAGGCTGAGGTTTGCACCTCACTTCTGCAGATGCCTGAGGTGGTGTGAGCTCTTAAGGAACCAAACCAGCAACATTTGGCTGAAGAAGGATAGCACGGGACAGAGGAGCTTCCTGGGAAATCAGGGGGCAGTTTAATAGATGACAAGCCAGAATATGAAGCTTGAATCTTTCAGCTGCCACTGTTTCATACACAACTTCTCATCCTTTTCAGTCATGAAATTTTATGTATTTACATAAGAAAACATGAAGTAGAAAATCCTGATAATTTTAATCTTCTTATAGCATGAATTGCTGCAGAGAAAAAGAAGGAGAAAGATGCTTTTTCATTATTTCCTTCTGGGAGAAAATTGGACACCACATGGTCATAAAGCCCTGAATTGAGAAGGATAACAAGTCCCCTTTCCCAAAGACCATACAATGGGGGGGATGGTTTTGTATGTAGGGGGGATAAATGGTCTTTTCATACCCAGCCATGCTTTATTTTCACATGAGTCATAGTGGGTTTGAGTAAGTCCTTTAAAATGCCTCGCATTTTGGCTCTGGGCATGGAAAGCTTCTGTCAGAAGTCAAGAGTCTTAAAGTCACTTGCAGGATGTACATGGGCTAGGGGAGCTGGGAGCCACTCCTGCTGTGCAGACCCCATCCCAGGACGCTGGCTTTGGTGATGCTGGTGACACCATGGGAGCTTCAACATGTGCATGCAAGCCTGCTGGGATCCCACCACAGTGGTCTGGCTTTTGGGTGTGAGCAGGCACACGCCAGCCTGTCCCTGGAGGTGGAGACTTACTGGAGCTAGCAACCAGTTTTGGGGGGTTTGAGTGGGTCTTTTTTTCTTTATGTTGTGTTTTTGTCTCGAAAACATCCCTAGGGATGGCGAGGGTGGCTCCTGTCAGGGAAGTCTTTTGTGCCAGCATTTAAACAGGATCTGTTCAGGATGCTCACACTTAATTCATACTGCTCCACATTTTCAGAGCCTTTTTCAGTCCTTTTACCTAAGCCTGAAAGCTTTCAATTGTTTCCTCAGTGTTTCAAGATTGGAATCAGCTCAGGTCTCTGGGTGGAGATATCCTCTGGGCCATGGCATTGTTGCTCTGTCCCCCCGTGAGCAGCCGTGTTTGGTAGGACGCCCGGCAGCCTCCCCGGAGCCATGCAAGAGCCACTATAACTGTCGGGGTGGAGGTGGCCTGCTCCAGTCTGAGGGGTCTGGGGACATAAGAAAATGGAAGCGATGAGAGGCTTTTGTAGCCCTCCTGGCTGACTTTCCACCAGCCAAAAGTACTTCCCCACCCATCTGCCTGGGAGAGGCAGGGGAATGAGTTGGGAAGAGCCTCTAGGAGCACAGATATCCCCTGCCACAGCTTTGTTACGGGGTTTCTGCATCACTTTGAATGTTTCCCTTTTAGCACTTTGAGACATGCCTGAGACATGGAGAAGCCCCCTCAGAAGAGCATCTCTGAGGGGCTTTCCTTCTGCAGTCAAAGTTGCTCTGAATTATTCTGGGGACAGAGCGGGGATTTTCAAGCAGAAACTTTGAATGATGAAAACAATTTCCTTACCCAGTGGAAGAGTTTTGCACCTCCCCTTTGTCCTGTTTGGCCTCTTCCAAGGCTGAGTAAGAGTCATTAAAACTTCTGTAAGCCAGGCCTAGTGTTGAAGCATTAGGATTTTATTGACCTACATATAAAATAAATTATACGGTCAGTTCAATAGCCCTGCTTTGCCTGTTTGATACTAAAATCAGCTTTGTCCCAGCCATACACCTTCCAGGGCACTCTGAATATGTTTAATGAGAGATTTCCCCCACTGGAGTGATGGGGAGAGGCTGTCCTGTTGCTCAGACTCCCTCCTCTCATTGCAGCCACCAGACTATCGCTGGATTTCTTCCTGACATCTTGGTGCCACGTCTACCATGTATTCAACTCCATTAATGAGCCTTTCTCCTATTCTGCATGTTACTTGTCACATGAGGAAGGTGAATCTGTTATCAAGTGAGTCACAAACCCAGTCAAGACCAAGCAGAAAAAGCCAGAGAGATTTCCTTAACAGGCAACGGTCGCAGGATAGAGCCAAGAGCAGACAGTCCTCAGCAATTATAATGAAAAATCACAGCCAAGAGACGAGTCAGACCTGAATTTATCTCCTTCTACCTCAGTGCACTGCTCTGCAGCCACCACGCCACCTAATTTAGCAAAGTCCATTGTCACTCTGCCATTAGGCACTGGTGAGCTGCTGCAGGGACCCTGCAGGGCTCAGCGCAGCCGAGGAGGAAACCTCTGAGGGTGCAGTTTTGCTCCATTCAATCAAACTAATTTGCTGCCAGGCTGACATGTGCGTGACACATTTAAAACCCCTTCAACCAGCGTGCCCTAAGAGGGTAAAATATATGGCAAAGCTCAATCCTGCTGGTATTTAATTGCCAGCACCCTCTGGAGTAGATACCACAGTCCCCGTGGTCACCTGTCAGGCTAACCCCAGAACAAGCACCAGGGCTGCTCCTCCTGTGGGGCACCCCACCAGGAGATGTCCATCCGAGGAAGCAAACTGCAGTTCAGCCAGGGGCTCCTGTGGTTGATAAGGAGCACTGCTCATGCTGCCTCTCTTGGAGAAGAAAAATGCTCAGCCTCCAGACCTGTCGACAGAGTCAGGTAGGTCTCTGAATTATTTCTGAAAATAAAAACATCTGATAGAATTTGAAGAACAGATTTGCCAGAGGTAGGAAAAGGCAGTGAGGCAGTGAGGCAGTGGCCACGGTGCAGGGTTGCCTGAGCCTGGCCATGGTGGGATCCAACGTGCTCTGGTAGGAAGAGCAGGGCTGGTGCAAATACCAAAGATGGAGCCCAAGAGGGTGACAAGGAATGGTAAAGCAACAGCTCCCTGGGAGAGTTGGGCCCCCTGTCATGGTTGAGGGTGACCGTGGGGGTTGTTTGGTGTCTGTGGAGGGGAAGCATGAGGCTGTTGGGTGACAGGAAGATCAGCCACATCAAGCAGTGGCAAGGAGAAAGGGGCTCTGCCTGAGACAGGGGACAGATGGATTTTTCTCTACTTTTTCCCAACACTTGGGCACAGACAAGAAAAACCCTTCCCCAGACCCTTGAAGCTGATGCACCAGTTGATCTCCTTTCCGTCCATCTGTGGACACACACAACTGTCAAGTCTCATGAAGCTCTCGTTAAACCTGAGGTAAACCACGGAATCGTGTGTTCTACAAACCTCCCACAAAGCCCTTCAAACCAAACCTAGACTCACTATTGCCAACTCTCCTGACGTTTTTCTTGATGTCTTGTGATAATAATGGGTGTTTTGCCTAAAGCCCCAGCTCCTGAATGGGAATCATTATGTGAGAATCTCAGCTTTCATTAAAAAGTAGATTTCTTTCCCTCAGGGCCACGAAAAAAAGCTCAAAATTGCAAATCAAGCAAATCACACTGGCTTAGAAAACAGAAGACAAATCAAAAGAACCCCCTGGTAACTACCATGCTCACAGCTCCTTCTCCAGGAAGCTGGAGCACCCACTGCAGGGCCCTTTCCCTGTTCTTGGGTGAACTGCCTTGTGCCACCACGCACTGCAAAATAAAGGTCTATAAACTTTTGTTTGGTAGCTATTGAGTGGAAAGAGCTTCATCAATATTGTCACACAGGCACATACCCACATCGAATGCCAGCTTTGCTGCTGTAGACACAGACATCACTTCAGTTACACCAGTGCAAAACCCAGACAAATTCATCAGCCTCGCCAGAGTCCCATGACTGATGTTCTTCAGTTATAAGGAGGCTACAAAAATAAGCAGAAGGTTCTTAGCTTTCTGATCACAATATTGGGCAAAAAATGCCAAGTGTTACATGTCACCCCCTGGTTTTTCCGTGCTAAACTCCTCTGAGTGCAAAAAAGGAGACAGAAAGCAACAATTTGGTCCTCGCCCTAATGTGGAGACACACTCAAAAGGAGCCTTGAAGAACAGGACCTGTCTCTTTAGCTTGGTGTCTCTGCCAGTCTTTTACACACAGCTTTCACTCCAGTGCAGGCTTGGACTGGTAACATTTCATTGTGAGGACATGAACATCTTCTTTTCAGTACAGAAAGAGCTGGTGGTTGCCAGCCTTGCCTGCTTTGGTGACTCCTTTCTGCCAGTGAAGGACGGTGTTTTTCAGAGCAAGCACATCGCTGACCTTGCTGCCCAGATGTGGTGAAGCACAGAGGTGGGTGCTGCACTCCTGCACTGCTCCTGTTTGCTTCAGGACTGAAGGGAACTGCTGCAGAGAAGCAGCAGGAAAAGAAATTTCAGACTGAGCAAAATGTTTTGTGACCTTTGAAACAGCACTGCAGAAATCCAACTGTCTCACAAGCCAGCCCCAGACCCAGCAGCATTAGCAGGCTTTGCATCAAGGGGCTGGGTACGAGGGTTTGCTTGGAGGGGAAAGTGAAGGCTTAAAGGTTTTTAGAAGCTCAGCTCACATGTGTGCACACCCTGCCCAGCAAAAGGCATTCTGAGCCTTTTCTCTTAACACTTACTTTCTAACTGAGATAATTGAATGACTCAGTGAACACGGCTGGCATTAGAATCTTGGGGGAGGGAAAAGCAGAGGTAGCAAGCTCTAAATCCTCTGCCAAATCCTCTTTTCATAATTTATAGTCTGTCACCAGTTTATCACCAAGAACTGTCCCTCTTTTTCTCATTCTCCAGGCTCCTTTCCCAGTGGACAGTCCATGCCAGCTGTCTCAGCAGCAGGAACGTCCTTTTTTTCCCAAGCCTCGACCTGTGGGAAAATCTTCATTGGCCAGTAATTGATTCCACCCTGCCAGCTCCATTACTTTAGTGTACAGTCAAACTGCCAGCAGGCTGGAGACAGGCAGCCTCAGCCCTCCCCTGCTCCAGCTATTGAAGTCCTCTCCGAGCCGGCCGTTCGCTCCCGGGGCTCCGAGCCGGGGTGTCAGCCTGCCCCACAATTAGCACTAAGCTGAAAATTGGCCTCTGCTAGCAAAGCCAAGCACCTGACAGCTAATTGTTGATGTCAGATTGATGTGCATTTAATAGGGAAAGGTTATTTATCAAAGGGGACTTTTCCTCTGTTGGTCTTGGTTGGTCTCTGGCTTGCCACAGGCGCCGACAGCCCACGAACCAATAAAGACCTTATACTTCATTTAACTTAAGGAGCCTTCTAAAGACCCTTTTCAAACTCTTGGTGTAGGGCAGTGCCGTGCTCCTCTATTTATATTCTTCATAAAGAAAGCACTGCTACCCAAGCAGTTATTGTTTTTAGTCTCTTCTTTTTGGAATCAAAATATTGGGGGGCGACGAGAGGTTGATCACAGAATATCAGCTGCTGGCCGGCCCTGGGATTAGAAATGAATTAAGCTTTGACTCATCCCCAGAGTCTTGCCAGCCTTTTTCTCACACCAGGCTGCTCCAGTGTTTACACTATTACCCACACTTCCCCTGGCTGCACATCCCATAGGAAACACGCAGGGAGCAATATTGGTCCTGTTGGTTTTAAGAGGGGTTTTGCCACTCGTTGTACTAGAGTGGGGCTGTCCCTGGTGACTTTGTGGAGACAAAAGGACATGCTCCATCAGGTCACGACATATACGCCAAGAAGGCAGAAACATGATGAGCATGGAAACCCCTGCACCCCGGGGTGAAGGTGGTTGACATCTCTCTACCATAAGATGGGGTCTCTCGCTGGCAAAGGCTGTAGCTAAACCTTTGGTAGCTAAACACACAGTGGTCATCATAATGTTGGGTAGGCAGATGGACTAATGAGGTCTTTTCCAACCTTAATAAGTCTATGGTTCCGTGATTTTCCAAGAGTGTAGGGCAAGCTCTAGACTGAAAACTGGCATTGCCACGGGAGGCATCTGCCTGATGCTGCAGAAGTTACCACCAAGCACTCCTGTAAATAGCTGAATAAAACCAAAGCCAACAGGTATTTAAACAGTCTTGCCTTTTTTTTGGCTTGGACATGCACATTTCAGGTCATGCTAAAGTCCCACTAAAAAAAAAACCCAAACAGTAAAAGATTTGCAATTGCTTAGAGGAAATGAATACACCCTACGGAGCCTAGCGGGTCAGAAAAGATACTAGTGGCACACATAAAACCCTGGCACACAGGCTGTGGGGAGGAAAAAAGCTGATGGTTTTACATGAAGCAAGAGAGAAGATGGTCTCCAGCATGGAAAGAGTGTAAGAAAAGTGGTAAATCAGACAGGACACAAACACAACAACTGTTTGATACAAATCATATCCTGACAGGGAAGCAAAAAGAACCAGTGTGAATTGTGTGGAGCAATTGCTCATATTCATTCCACAGGTGGAGGAAAGTATTTTTTCACATACATCAGATGTATCTCCTTTTTGAATGAAGGTGGTCAAGTATTTCCCAGAGTCTCTGTCCTCTAAAGACTGTGTTTTAAAATATCAAAGTATTCAATTTGCATTCTTCCACGAGCTTCGCACTGCAGAAATGTAAGCAGAAAAAACCCAAATGCGCAGGAGCTAGAGAAGGACTTTCACACAAAAAGAACCCTTCAGAAGACAAAAATGATTTCACATTTCTTTTGTCCTGCTCTGGCAGGGGGGTTGGACTCGACCTTGGGAGGTCCCTTCCAAGCCCTGGATTCTGTGATTTCATCGGTGATCAGGCATTGCTGGGATAACAGCATCTGTGCATTACTTTCACTAGTACCATTCAAATATCAGAAGTTATCCTCTGCAGGGAGGTGTTTAATAAATCTGATAGAGTGACAATTTGGAGGTGAGTGAAAATCACAGCAGAGTTTACTCAGAGCAAGGAATGGAGCGATTTAGGAGTGTTGGAAAGTTTTGGCAGAGTTGCTTTCAGCTTGGCTGGCGCGGAGCCGCTGAAAGCTACGCGCCTGTGTCTGCCCCTCAGCTCTGAAACGTGTTAATTAAGACATTCTGTTACCAGCCCTTTCCTTCCTACGCAAGGCAAAACCCGCTGGGTGATAAACGTGTCTGAAATGAGTCGTGAGTTTTAATGCGTTCCTGAACACGGATCAATTTTAACACTTTTTATGATGCTTGTGTCCTGGCCAAGACAAAGCTGATGGCTCCAGTCTGATTCAAGCACGTTTTTAATGCCCTCCAATGAATAGGTCCTAGAGGAGGAGAGAGTTCAAGAAGTCTTCTCGCTTACTCCCCTGCTCAGGGCAGCAGAGTAGCCCAGTAGACGTTTGTCTGAGATGTCCTTAAAGATTTCCAGTAACAAAAGCTGCATAAATTCCCTCAGGCAATTTATCCTGCTCCTTCAGTCTCCTCACTGATAGAAACTATTTTATGAAGTCTGCTGCCATGTTCTCCTGCTGCAGTTTAAACCATTGCTCTTCTCCTCTGTCTTCCATGGACACGGAGGACGCTGCTCCCCACGGCTGACGTGTAGAGAGTTGATGCAACTATCAGCAGAGTAGAAGGAAGAGGTTTTAGGTCCTACCAAGCTGTTCTCCTTTTACCTAGCCCAGCAGCACACTTGCCTTCCTTGCCACAGCCTGACCGTGTTGAATCGTTACCCTCTGCAGAGCTGCACTTCATCACTGGGCACGTCAGGAGAGCCTCTGGGCCTGGGCACTTCCCCACCGTCCCTCTGAGGTTTTGGGGCAGGATTCCTTCAATACCTGCAGTTCCCAAGGGGCAGCCTCTTGCCACCAGTCCTTCCCCAGCCCTGACACCTCTCCACATGTCATCTCACACCGCAAAGACCTCCCTCTCCCCTGCACAAATGAAATTCCCAGCCAGGCCAACACCCTCCACAGACATTCCCCTGTTGGCCTCCAGACCCCAGATCACACTCCCTCCTAGCAGGGCAGGATGCAGCTGGCACAGATGTGATGCTTCTATGCTGTGGCAGACCCCTAAGATGTCCTGCGTGGGGACAAGCATCCCAGAGGCCATGGAGAGGCCTCTTGGGAAGGGCCAGCTTTGCGAGGGCATCAATCCCACCTACA
Source organism: Chloroceryle aenea (assembly GCA_013399075.1). Classification (NCBI taxonomy): domain Eukaryota; kingdom Metazoa; phylum Chordata; class Aves; order Coraciiformes; family Cerylidae; genus Chloroceryle; species Chloroceryle aenea. Next base: position 124,666 of record VWZY01000538.1, read on the forward strand.
CTGACTCCAGCACAAAAGCACTGTCTGGGAGAACACCCTCCTTCTGAGAGTCGAGGACAATCAGCAAAGTCAAGACCTGAGGTGCACATGTAAAGGACAGATGCTGGAACCTGACTCCATCCTACCTCAAGGAAGACACGACCCCTGCTCCCTCCTCTCCCACCACTCAGCCACCAAATGCGGGCATCTCGGGGGTGACTGCAGGTGGGTTTCTCTCTAACTCCTCTATGATGAGCCCCAAAAGATGTCTCTGGAGATAGACTGTCCTAGTGTCATTCTTGTCTGCAATCTACATAATGTAAACGTTATTGGTTGAGTTCCACCTCAACATGAGGAAGAACTTCTTTACTGTAAGAGTTGCACGGCACTGGGACAGACTCCCCAGAGAGGCTGTGGAGACTCCTTCTCTGGAGACTTTCAAGCCCTGTCTGGATGAATTCCCGAGTGATCTGCTCTAGTTTGGTCCTGCTCTGGCAGGGGGGTTGGACTCGATGACCTTCAGAAGTCCCTTCCAAGCCCTGCCATTCTGTGATTCTGCTATTCTGTGATTGTTTAGACACCATCAGCATACATCCTGGTAGGGAGTCCAACAGCAGGAGTTTCAGGCAAAAGAAAGAGGGAAATGATCATTATATAAAGTTTTATTTTATTTAAGTGTTACTATCACTAGATAATACATAGCCCTGTAATCTGGAATGAGGGTTTACATCTTACTATGTCAAAGCTTCTTTCTATCAGACTGGAACACACGTGTGCCTTGGGTAGCTCAGAGCTTAAAAAAGAAGTACAAAAAAAATGCAATTTTAGCATCAGCTAAAAGGAGGAAAAGATCTCAGCCTGTCCAACCAAACAATGACCTGATACAGGACTCTATCAGGTAATGCTCAAGGGAACATTTTAAATAAGGAAAAAAAAGCGTGGAAGTGGGGGGGGTTGGGGGAAATCATCATTGTGTTCTTGTTCAGTCAAGTTCCTCAGCAGCATTAGCAGCTTATCTCAGCATCTAAGCACTTCTGGATAACAGGCTGGGCTTTAGTGGAGTACAGGCTGTACCAAGGCCGAAAACCTTTCCATTGTTAACGATGATGGAAAATGGTCAATCCAAGTGTCACTTCTTCCTGCCCACCCCCCAGGCTGGGCCGCTGCACAGCTCCTTCTAAAAGCCAAACACAAAGTGTGAGCAAGCCCAGGGAGGTTGGTGGCACCTCAGAGAGCTGGCAGTGGGGTGGGACATCCCACCACCACAGAAGGTCATACCACAAAGTCACCAAAGTGATCAGAGAAAAGTACCCAAATTAAACTCGTTTAGTGAATTTCTCCTTTCAAATATTTGTGTTTAGCAGCCTGTGCAGCTGCAGAGCTGCTGAGGACCTTTCCATGTCTTGGCCACTAAAAAGGGGTCTCAGCACAACATGGACGTGGCAGATGAAGCTGGAACAGGCTCAGGAGAAGTCCACTTTGCTGGCATTACAAATGATTTCTAGATATCTGCACCATTAGATATCTAGATACCTGTCCATTGCTCTCTGAGAGAAGAAGCTGTATCAGATCAAAACAATGAGAAATCAGGAAATTTGGTAACAGAATTCCCCAGCTTGCTTGGTTTTGGTGGGGATGGTGGTGGCTGGTTTTCTCCCCAGTAGGCTTTCATACCTATTTTAGTGCAATTTTGAAGGTGCTTTCTGAGGAGGCCTCAACTGGTACAAGGTGGCAGCCACAGCTTGAAGCTCGATGGCCAGCAATAGGGACCAGCTCCTCCCAGCCAGAGCAATCCCACAGGCACCATGAGCCTCCGGGCTTTGGGGACAAATCCCTCCTCCCACGAGGCCAAAGTCAGGGAAATACCTCAGAGGGGTGGGAGGTCTAGGTAAAGAGGACATCAAATTCAACATGTGGTGACCATCTTTGTTTTTTGAAGATTCACCTCCACAGGCCAGCTCAAGCACAGTGACTTTTTTTTCAGGCCAGTCGCTGCTCCAGAGGTTCATCACGGGCACCAGTAAATGACCTGGAGGATGCAGCACTCTTGAAGACCCTGGAGGCACAGAGGGGGTTAGATGAATGCCATGGAGGAAGCTCAGCCGTAGCCAAGTGCAGCTGGTTGACACAGCACATGGAGATGTGACCCAGACACCTGACCTGAGAGCAGATTCCCTGCTTGGGGTGGATGACTGAGACAAGAGCAGCTCTACTGGGTCAGACCTACCTTGAACCCTGGGCAGCTTTCCCCTCCTCCTCTCTGTGGTGTGTCCCCTTCGATGTGCCCACGATTCTGGCCTTCCCAGCACCCCAGAGCAAGAAGGTAGCTGTGCATCACCTGGAGAAGATTTGTTTCTTCTGGTTGCTCTGCCCTTGCCTCTTGCTGGCTTG
>VWZY01000538.1:132953-156979 GCA_013399075.1 Chloroceryle aenea
GCTCGGTTGAAGGCACCGTTGAGGTTGACGATGGGCAGCGCTAATTGGGAAGTGGGGGGACCTTTTTCAGAGTCGTTGGGTCAGTAAATGAAACTCCGGCTCCCCGGCGTGCGCGGAGGAGCCGCAGCCCTCGGCAGGGCAGAAGGATTTGGAGCCCATGCTGCTCTTTCACAGCTCGAGCTCTCACCTCCCGCTGCTCGCCCAGCGGAGGGAAGCCCCCAGCGTGGGGGTGATGCACAGTTCCCCAGCTGGGTGATGACTGTGCTGCACCACACGCCGCCGTGCCCACGGAGATGGCTTTCCTGGAGTGGATGGGAACCCCCAGCCGTGCGGGAGCCCCTCAGTCCCAGGCAGCCAGATCTCTCCCTTGGCACGAGCGGAAATCACGCGCCAAGTCCCGATCCCTGCTTGGCACTTAAGTGATCCCGGGCAAACCACGGTTTCTGAAGATAACCCAGCATGGTACAGAGAGAAATTCCCAGTTTTGCCAGTCGGATCAACTCATTGAGCAGTCGCAGCCTCAGGGCTCTCAGCAAAACAAGGGATTTACACTTAACGGCTACAAAGGCTCCGTGTGTCGAACCAGGAGCCTTCATTTGGCTGGTACCAGTAATACAGCAGCGTACTTCAAAGAATCAGAGAGTCATAGAATGGNCATGATTTACTCCAGGTAAGAGCATTCCAGGTGGTGGTTTGGGAGGGGCACAGCACCACAGGAGCTGCTGGGGTAGCTTCACACCTCCTTTACATGAGTAGAAACTGCTCTCCTGGTATATGAAATAAGAACAACCTCCAAACCAAGTCAGACTCATGCAACTGCCCAAACCAAGGCACACACAAGGCCACGCAGGGATCTGAACCACGTGGACGAGGAGACTCCACTGTGCATTGTTCCATGGTTTTTACTCTGAAAAAAAGATTGGAATCAAAACTGAGACGCAGGGCAGTGCCATCATGGTTTTTCAGCAATGAACACTGGTGTTCCCAACGTTCCATTAAGGACATATAGAGTCATAGAACAGTAGGGGTTGGAAGGGACCTCTGGAGATCATCAAGTCCAACCCCCTGCCAACACAGGATCACCCAGGGCAGCCCACACAGGAACAGAGCCAGTCTGCCCATATTCTTCACTTATGAAAGTGTTAGAAGTAAGAAACACAACCCCGAGAGCCCACCACAAAGGCACTTCAGAATTCCCTGCTCTGTCCTCCTCATTCTGCATTTGGAAGTTGTAGAGAACTGAGGCAACGTGTGATGGGCACAGGCTGCCCCAAATAAGAGACTTCTCCCTGCGACAACTCTTGCCTGAACGGTTTGGAGGCCCCATAAATCCCAGCCTGGAAGGCAGCTGAAGATGAGCTGGTGAGCTGGCTCTCCAAAGGCCCCGGCAGCCAGCAGCCTGGAGCCATTGAAGCTTCAACCACACCATCCCCAAGAGCGGGTCGGTTTATGTGAACCTGAGGCTTTCTGAAGCAAGCCCAAGCTGGATTTGAAACAGCAACCACCACAGTCCCTAAAAGCCACTTCTCTAAAGGTGATCCAGGGGAAGGCTTGGTAAAAACCACTGCTTGATACCCTACTGTGAAATAACTCTTAGCCTGTCTCCAAAACATTAACTCATGTATTTCCTCCCAAGCTGCTCTTTCTTCAGGTTGATCAAGCATGGAGAATGAGTCACAGTCACCATTCAGGATTTCTTTCTGTCACTGGACAGCCACTGTGGACAAACGAGGCACAGCACCTTAATTTGGGAAAACTATTCTAAGATTAAGACCACACCTGGAATACTGTGTCCAGTTTGGGGCTCCCCAGTTTAAGAGAGACAGGAATCCACTGAAAGACTCCAGCTACAAGGGTGATGAAGGGACTTGAGCATCTCCCCTATGAAGAAAGACTGAGGGAACTGGGGCTGTTTAGTCTTGAGAGGAGAAGACTGAGAGGGGATCTTGTTGATGTCTACAAATATCTGCAGGGTGGGTGGCAAATGGAAGGGACCAATCTCTTTTCTGTAGTGCCCAGCAACAGGAAAAGGAACAGTGGATATAAACAGAAGCATAGAAGGTTCCACCTCAGCACAAGGAGGAACTTCTTTACTGTGAGGGTTGATGGAGCCCTGGAACAGGCTGCCCAGAGAGGTTGTGGAGTCTCCTTCTCTAAAGACTTTCAAAACCTCTCTGGCTCTGTTACTCTGCAACATGCCCTGGGGGTTCCTGCTCTGGCAGGGGGGTTGGCCTCAATCATCATCTCCAGAGGTCCCTTCCAACCCCTAATGTTCTACCATTCTGCGATTAAATTGTCTTTCTTTTGTAATTTGGCCCTATAAATGGCAAATTCCCCTGGCCTGCAGCCCACCCACGAGGGCACTGTGTAGACTGTGAACGACTGTGAAGAAATCAGACTTGGACATACCAGAAATCAAGAGGAACGCTCTCTTGACAGCAAATGCTCCAAAAGGATACTGGAAACACCACCTCACGATTCTTTGGTTGTGCATTCAGATACCCATTCTATTTATCTTGAATACACTTACTGAAACCCAAGACCTACACTTGGCCTACTACCTTCCAACACTTTCTTTCCCTTTACATTAACAGCCAGAGAAAATTTACCACGTGTCTTTTATTGAGCTCATTTTTTTCCATAACCAAGTCACCCCAAACTTTTCCCTTCCTTCCCGAGGACACATTTAATTTTCATCATTTGCTACAGAGCACAAAGTGCACTCACTGACATCAATTTACTGCATCTGCTTGGTCTGCTTGCTTTCTGCCAGGCCTAAAAGCACAGCATCAGCTTCCAGCAACGTGGTATCCACGGCTGCGCCCAAGAACCTCGACGTGAGTTCCAGATCCAGCAGTCTCAGGCGCACTCGGGTTCCCCTCTGGTACCTCCTGTGAAGGAAAGAGGAGAGGGGAATGAAGGTTAAGTTTTGTTGCAACTCCTAAGGCTGCTCTCCTCTCTGCAGGCCGAAGGACGTGCCCGCAGGCAGTGGAAGCCCAACGCTGCTGGATGTGCTCTGTACCACCAGAGCCAGCCTCTGCTGGCACAATCCCACCCTGGAAGAGCAGACACCACCAGATCCCGCTGTGGGAACGCGGGCTCTACAGAAAAGCAGTTTATTATAGAGGAAAATGTGTCTTCCATCAAAACATTTGACTGTACCAACTGCTATCATGGCCACCAGGACAACCTCTCATCCAAGGGGAGGACAAGTCACCATTAGATCACTGGAGACACTGCTATTATCCAGAGTATAATGCCAGAAAATATGGTTTATATTTCCAGCTCTGGGCCTCAGGCAAGGAAACTTTTCTCATCTTATCCCCTCCTCGAAGAGTGGGTATTATCTGCAAGGCTTTTATTACCTATAATTAAAAAGAACCCCCACAACTCTGGTAATGAAACATTCTGCCCATGGGGTTGTGTTTTACTGGTTTACAATCTCTCCTTTTGTTTTCTTTCTTCCTCCTTTAAGTCTGACGATGGCCATGCTCAGTGTTTTAAACCCAGACCCTGTGACAAGATGGGGATGACAGATGAGTGAAGGTGTTTGAAATACCAGCACCTCTGGAGGCACCCGGAGACTATCTGACATCTCTTTGCTAGCAGAGCACAACTGAGCCGAGTTCCAGCTTTTTTCAGCACATCAAATCAAGATCCTTCTGGAAAACTAAACACCTGAAGAAAAGATGCTGGACTTGCTTTCCTACCACCCCCGTTTCTGATCCAGGCCAGGGTGCCACTGGCCTTCTGGGCCACCTGGGCACACTGCTGGCTCATCTTCAGCTGGGTGTCCACCAGCAGCCCCAGGTCCTTTTCTGCTGGGCACTTTCCAGCCACTCCTCCCCAGCCTGGAGCATTGCCTGGGGTTGTTGTGACCGCTGTGGGTCACCTCTGCATCCAACCATAAAGTTCTGATCCCTAATACTACCTTTGGCATACATTATCAGACTGTTCTGCCTTCATCAGTAAGAGTGGGGAGTGGATGGCCATGAGAAAAGACAGGTTTTTAAGAGAGAGATCAGGCTTTGAGAGGACAAACAGAGAGGGAAATCTGTGGAAAGAAATTTCACCTTGTAAGGAGAAAAAGGAGGCTGGGGAAGATAAGGAAGAGGAGATAAATGGCAAAGCAGGTGACAACACTGCAGGTAAATAGTGTAGAAATGAAGGGAACTATACAGAGTAGAGCACAGAAGAGGAAAATCATCACTGACGCCTGAGTGACACTAAATTCAGACCTGTGAACTACAACATTCTCTGCTGCTTTTAAAAAGAAGGCCATGTGTTTCACCTGATAAAACTCGATACTGAAACCAGGGACAAATTTTAAAGGCTGGCCTTGCCTTTGCTTTTTTTCTCCTCTCCATCCTCCCAGAGCTCAGGCAGCTCACCAAGAACGCCAAGCAGGACATTCTGGTGGAAACTTCACTTCAAGAAGAGTTTCTAGCCACAGCACATCTGCTTACAAAGAGATCCCAAGGAACACATCACTTGAAGGAGCTGACACCACTGCCAAGTTCTATGAATGTAAAGGTTTGGGCTTGTGACAGATGTTCCCTACAGCTACAACACTTTAGGATAAAGGAGAAGTGGAAGATGGAGAAGAAGCAGAAACATGACCACAACCAGGCAGTGGTGGGCTATCCACCACAGCTAGAGCCAGAGGAATGATGGGCTGCTCCATGCCCAGTGAGCATATTCTACCCCCAAAGGTCTTTCTCCTTGAACCAGGGAACACTATCCCATGGTTAGAGCAGAAGGCTGAAGCAGGACCCAGAAACAAACCAGTCAGTTTATTTATTTCAGGAATGGTGTCCTAGGAGACACGGGACACCACTGTGTAAGGAAAGAAACGACCTACTGCCATTCTGCAAAAGGACCTGCTGTCCTTTTAACTAACAATGCCAGTATTCAAGATCATCCTATCTCATGACCATCAGCAGGAACCACTGACCTTCACCCAGCCCCCAAGCACCAGGTTTTCCTCCTACCACTTCCTACTGCCAGGTAAGAGAGTTAAATTCTCTCAGCAGCAGACAAAGGGAGTTCAGTTGTGTACATAAGTGAAGGTACAGGATTATCCTCAGAAATTAAGAAGAAAGCATTTTGCAAGTAAAGTCACAAGCTTTCTCCACTTCTCCAGAGCTTATTGACAAGAATGACCAATTTTAACCCTTTGAGAACCCCAGTTTTGCATGGAAGGACTCTGCCTGACATTGACCCATCTCAGGCCAGTAGGGCACCCAGAGACCTTCACCTGAACTTCAGCCAAGGAGCAACGGGCTCTAAAAAGCTTCCTCTAGTTTGAAGGAGTGCTTGCAAGCTTCTCTCCATCTCTTCTGGAGGGGGCAAAGCACTGGGTACAGGGCACCTGCTTCCAGAAGATGACCTTACCTGAAGTTGGAGACAACTCAACTAATTGCTTCAGTGCTTTTTGTAATTTTTCAGCTTAATTTGGTTTACATAAATTAGGTCTTCTCTTTGCTGCATGCAAATAAATAGTGCAGTGTGAGCTTCCAAACTTGAGGAACTTGGAAGCTTCCTTCTGCCAGCCTCTCTTTTACTGCAGCCCAGCCCCTGCCCTAATCCTTTCACTTTTGCACTGAATCTTTAAATCTCTCAAAACCCTAATGGTAAATTAAAGGCAATCAACCAAAACCCCCAAAACTCTTCAGTCAAGAGTATCAACTTATCATTTAAATAAAGTCATTTTAATATGTCCCCTTAAAAGAAATGAATAAACCAACCCCCCCCAAATTTTAACATAATAAAACTGGAGAGGGAGGATATGGAATTAGGTATTTCAGCTCTTGCTAACTTTCTAAATGTTAAAGTGCAAATATTCTTTTGTTTGTTTAATTTAGGAGTCATTTCAGGCTACAGCAAAAAGTTTACAAAGGGAGTTAACCTGCAAAGCAATGAACATGTAAAACCAAGGCAGTGTAACTAAAAATGGATCTTTTTTGATCCTAATTATACCATTTGCTACCAAGAAATGGGACAGTAGGTTCTCCAGTGTGCAAATTCCCATGTAGGGGAAGCATCCTCATGACTAGCACTAAGAATTTGATTCCTACTTTAAATTACAGGTGTAGAGATGAAAGCATTTTATTAAACCATCCAATATACAAAAGTGCATATGATCACCCATTAGTAAGCAGTCCTACTAAACCCACTCTGCTTATTAGTTTAAAATTTAAAGCAACAAACCTTCTGCTCTTGGGACTGGTGCTACAGACCCGGCTGGGACAGATGGGATATTTTAGTTTGCAGTCCCTCTCTTTTGTTGCTGGTGTTCAGTCCCCTGAATGATCCAGCCAGGGCTGGCTATGACCAACCTGTCCTGTGCCTTTTAGCCCACCCCTCAGAAACCTGCATTTCTGAAGGCAACCACTGAACCTGGGGTGTCATTTAAGAGAATTTTATTTGCATTTTTAACACTTTTTTTCATCATTTTTTCAACATCTCCCAGCATGTTCTAGTGACACCTTTCAAAAACTGCAGTAAAAGGAATCCCTGGATTATCTCCTGTATGGAACAGTTTACAAGCTTCTTAACTGATTCATTTTCTCTTTTATTATGCAGAAGACATCACATTATCAATCTCAGGAAAGAAAAAATACAACAAAAAAGGTAATGAAATAAATTTGACAATCACTTTTTCTCCAGATTCTGTGTTCACCATTCCTACCACTGTTCAGATCACTCCAAATCCCCCTGCAGCTCCTCATTAGTAATGCTGGGACTCTGATGCAGCCCCAAAAGCAAGCCCCCCTCTAAGTGACCCCAGGCAGCAGCAAAGCAGTGCAGCTGGGGTGGAACAAAGCTGTGTGTGGAACAATTCATCTGGTTTCTCAAAAATATTTCAAAGCATTCACAGATGCTGCCCAAGGCTGCACTGGTCTCCACTTTGTCAGCAGGGGAAGGACACGGAGCTGGTCGAAGGAGCTACCCTGGCACAGGTCTGTGTGATGTTCTCTGGTGCCCTGCAGGGAAGGAGCTCAGCAAGAGCACACCACTTGCCAGCAATCCCCCACTCACTGCCAGTACAGAATATACCATTTTTGCTCAGAAGAATTATGGATGGCATTAACAGATTGCTAACTCCACGCAGCAATCTTGCTCAAGTGGCTTTTTCCAGTGAGGTCCAGCTCGCCCACCTAGCAAGGGATGGTGCCCACCACCACCGGGGGATGGGGATTCCACTCCCAGCAGCTTGGGACAGCAGTTTGGGACACACAAACACCCCACCCCTGCAGGAGCTGGGGCAAAAAGACCAAACTCTAGCTTTGCACGTGTGAGCACGACAGCAAGAAGTGGCAGCAGAGAGGCAGAGTGAGTCCATGTCTCGTGATACAGGGAAGTCCTGAGAGATGACCTGAAGATCCTTTGGGCTTGAATCTTATTCATCCATTATTTATTACGACAGCAGCCAGTCATTCAAATAAAGGATTGATGCTCCAAATAGGATTTTCAAAGCATCTCTCTTCTCTGCAGTGAAAATGCTCCACGGCTGCTGTTTGTATTCTAGCACAAAAGGCAACCTTTCTTCTTGTGCCTCATCAACCCAATGCCACTTCAGCTGTATTTGTCTCCTGCTCAATTTGGTATTCCTCTTTCCATGAACTAGGCAAGCAAAGGTGCTCTCACTTCTTCTGAACATTTACCCTTTGTGACACCTGCTTAATTTGTCCCAATAATTTTAATCCTTGTGTCAAAGCCATTCTTTTACAAGGAAGAAGTCTATATTCTGCTAGATACAAGCAGAGATTTAGATACCTTCCTAGGTAGATAAAAAGCAGATAAAAGCCTCTCATATTCGTGGAAGCATTTAGCAGAAAGCTGTAAGCCTGTGGGAAACCATCAGCTTAAACATCAGTCACTGGCACCTTGTGTTCTTGTAGCTCCTAAGTAGAGCCTACAACAAGCACCCTTAAAACCAACTGGTGCTTTATGCACCTGAGGGGGTCCAAAGTCAAACCCCACTTTGTTCTGAAGTGACTGGTAAAAAGCAGCAGAATTTGGGGTCAACTCATCATTAGGGGGCAGAATATTCTCTCTGTTTATGCTTCTGGAGTGGCCCAAGCCCTGCATTCTGTGGGACCTGTGTTAAGGGACCTGGTCACCTCCCCTTGTGTCTCCACTGTTGGCTAGCGAGATGACTGGCAGCTGATCCAAAGTGGCACAGAGGGAGGTGAATGGAACGTGGACATTTTTTTCCCCTATAGCCAAAAGAAGGCAAATGCAAAGCCTGACAAGAATTGCTTTAAAATTGTCATGGAAAAGCCCTGAGAAAGCCACTGTGAGGATACCAAAAATCAACGGCATTTGCTTCTATGATGGCAGAAAAAATACAGCCCAAGGTGCCAAATATTTAAATCTAATTCTATTCCACTCAGTACGGACATTTAGACTCTCAGCAGAACATCTTTGTTGTGAAAAACTTCTAAAAAATAACATTCTTGCCTTCAATTCAGAAAAAAACCCAACAACAAAGTACCCAATATTTACTAGAACAGCCCCCACCCCAAATCTTGCTTTAATTTTGCTACAGCCTCTGCAAGGATCAGTTTGAATTCAGCAACATTTTTGGCACAGGATCGTTACCTTTCTAGAGAAAGAAGCCATGGAATAATCTGTATTTTTACATTTTAAATGGGATACTTCCTATCACATCAAAGATGAATGGTGTAACCTTTTCTCTGCGGCACTCTGACAAATGAAACTTGCACTGGGTAGCTCCTGGCATCTAAGAGCTGGTACCAGATACACTTCTTTTATCATACAGTCATTTATGCCACTTGCTTTCTGAGTCCACAATGTAAAACATATCCTTTCACTTGAGAGGAAACATCACTCTAAAAGAAAAGAAATCAGAGTCTTCAGTCCAAAGTGTTGGGGTTTGCAGTGAACGATTCTGATTAAAATTTTGCTTTGTAAGTTATAAAATGCTAAAAACAAATAATATAACTGAATGTATACAAAATTAGCCAATTATACTGCAAAACATAAACCCCCCTGCAGCCCTTCATGCCTATGGGCATCAGAAACCAGGCAAACTGCTTCAAAGCTTAAAGAACAAGGTAACCAAGTGAAAACAACCCCAAACCAAACCAAAAACCCAAGGAAACAAACCCACACGAAGCAAGCTCCAGCTCATACTCTTTTGTCCATCTTTCCACAAGGGATTTCCTGCAGCAGTCTGTGTCCTTTCTCTTTCCCATGCTGGGATGTTGTCTAAGGTATTTTTCAGGTACACCTCCAAGTTCCCACAACACTGTTCCAGTTTTCCTCTTAATACACATGGTCCCAATCTTACTCTCTTTCCACACTCACTTGGTTCCCCTAATCATAACTTCTCCTCTGATCTCTCACTGGGATCTCTAACCAGGCATTTCCAGTTTTCTTTTTCCACCCCACAAAAAAGTATTGTACATTTTTTCTTGTCCTCTCTCACTTACTGCCTCCGTGCTGATCCCAGAGCCAGCCCAGCTATCCAGCCAGCCTCATTCTCCCTTCAGTTTCTTACCCCATCACAGATTTTTCCTTCACCAGTACCAACTTAAGTTCAGTTGTCTTCTTTTTCCTAGAGTGCTTCTCAGCCAGTTCCAGTCCCCTTGCCCCAGCCATCCTGGCAGAAGGGATTCAAACCAGCAGGTTTTGATAATCCAGACATGGTTATTATCAAAATTCAGATCAGACAGCTTCTCCCCCTTGCTGTCTGGGTAATGACACCAGCTACAGGAACAATGACAACGAACTGAAAAACCTGCCCAGCTTTGTGCTCAACCCTCAAGCTTCGTACAGCTTGGAGAAGCTGTCACACAGGAAAAACCTCAGCAAGCCAGGAAAGCTCACATGCTGTCAGCAGGTTTGTGCAGACATGACTTCTAACCCTGCTCTGACAGTTCTGTCTCCACTGCTGGTAAGCCTCACAGAGTGTTAGGGTTGGAAGGGACCTCGAGTGATCATCTAGTCCAACCCCCCTGCCCCAGCAGGGTCACCTAGAGTAGGTCCTACAGGAAAGCCTGTGTCTTTTTGTTCTCTTTCAACCCCACCATAGCTATAAATTGGATTAATTCTCCTTTTAGCTGGATGCAGAAGAGGGATGAGGAAGCCAGAACTGCTACTGCAGCAGCAGTGAGTGCTGGTACCTTTGTCAGAACTAGAATATAGGGACAGACAGAAAATGGAGCTGCTGGACACCTGAAGCAGACACCTGAATTCTCAGTTGCGTGTGCATCCAACAGGAGAGAGGAGAAAAGTGCCAAAGCTTGGGGCAAGCCTGGGCACCCATGGCCTGGGGCCTCAGAGGAAGACTAGGAGGTGGGAGTGGGGTCTGGAGGAGATGCAGGTTGAGGAATAGAGCTCTGGAGAGTGTGGACAATACTGGGTTGGTGAGAGCTGGTGGGCTGGAGCAAAAAGGATAAAGAACTGGATGGGGCTCCAAGACAAGAGAAGCTGGAGGAACCGTATGGTTCCCCTTTACTTTAGCCAACAACTAAGGCTGAGAGAGGACTGCTGTAAAAATCTAGACAATATGCCTGTGGTTAAATTCCAGAGAACATTCCTCAACATTTTAAGGTATGTCAATCACCAACACCTTTAAGTTTCAATTCCTTGTTAGTGTCCATTTAATCTGACTGTCCCAAGAACAACCTCAGCCACTTACATTCTGAAAGAACAACACAGACCAACCCTGAAGAGACTGACAAGGAAGAGGTCAGGGTGCTCCTCTAAAAGGGAAGTTTTCAGATCTGGTCAGGAACATTTCTTTGTAAGCCAACACTTGCATTATTCATTCCACTGGCTTTCAGAGGCAACATGAAAATCTGACTGGGGAGTGGCACTTTAAAAATACAACCAGTTTGACACTGTCAGGTTGATTTGCAAGCACTGGCAAGAAGAGTGTGAAGCATGGGGAAGGTTCACCTCTCTGCAGAATGCCCCTGGGAGAAAAGACAGTACTGGATGGTTCTCCTTTCTGCTAAAAATAACATTAACAGATCTTAACCCAAGTCTGGAGAGGGGCAGTTTTGCAAAAGGTGTGCTTCAGATCTTAAGAAGAAGTGTGTGTCATGGGACACATGAAACAGGAGAGAAAAATGTATGTTTGTGAGGAATGTAGGTGGGTCTTGGCATGGAATAAAGAGTGAGGCAGCTCCCCTCGCAGCCTCTCGCCTGTTGCACACAATGACATCAGCAGTGAGCTCAGAGTGCTAAGGGCAGCTTTTAGAAGATGGAGAGCACTGGCCCAGGCTGCCCAGAGAGGCTGTGGAGTCTCCTGCTCTGGAGATTTTCCAGCCCCACATGATCTGCTCCTGTGTGGGCTGCCCTGGGTGACCCTGCTCTGGCAGGGGGTTGGACTCGGTGATCTCCAGAGGTCCCTTCCAACCCCTACCTTTCTAGGATTCTATGAAATACTCAAGGGAGGTAAAAAACATAAAAAGGAGCATGAAAGCAGGTACTGCTAGACACTGGTAAGGTGCTGGAAATGAAAAAGGTTAACTTCATGCTGTAAGGCTTGAGGTTAAGGACACAGAGTGGCTAGAACTATCAAAAGGAATTTAGGGTTTCCAAAGAGAATTCTGTTCAGGGGATGCTGACTTAGCAGCAGGAGGATGCCTACAGTGTTAAAAGGGTGAGGGAAAGATGAGAGAGAAGTTTAGGAAGTGTAGAGACAAAGAAACAGGCCTCAGAGGTGAGAAAAAGTGTATTTAAGAAGAGTAAAAAGCAGGTGTATTCACCACAGCAGAACTGCATCCAGTACGTAGAGCACGCCTGGAAATGACCTAGCAACAACTGTCCTGACATGGTGCAAGGAGAAGAACCACCTTCCTGACCTACTTGTTGGGGTTATGCATTTTTATAATGACTTTATCTGGTCAAGGGAGGAACACTGGCAAGTTCTCAGCAAGCACAATACACACACATGGACTGAGAAAACATAATAGAGAAGGCCCTGCTGGTTTTTTCTTCCCTAGATGTGGAAAGATGCAAGCTCTGCAGAAAATGAAATTACATCTTTCTCCAGAGTGAGGAAACCAGAGATGGATAAAAATATCTGGGGGGGGAATGGAAGGAGTAGAACTTCTGTCATGAGAGGAGCAAACTGAGAAACAAAATAATTAATGGCTGTTAGTCAGGTAACTTTCTCCTCTATAGTCTCACCTCCAAATCCTCCCTTCAGTTTCTTCACAGCATTTCTCATCTATAAGCTCTTTCCTGAGACATTCTGAAGTGTAGCCATGCCTCCTTTTCTCAGCCTTGAACCGTGCAACCTTTCAACTGGGTCTACACAGGCAGACCTTCCCCATCAGTACATATTTATTAGAGGGCTATAAAACTGCCAGACAAGAGTTAAGGTCATGACAAACCCCGTGCATATTTCAGGAATGGAGACAAAAAAATAACGTGATATGGACAAAAGGAACTTCATCTAGACCCCAGGTGACAGGTCTGTGCTCCTCTTGCTCTGTACTGGCAACAAGGGATGAGCTGCACAACATCAGCTGAGCCCAAAGAAGCACCACGTTCCCTGGCAGGTGAGACAAGAGACAGTTTGAGAGGACTAGACCCCTTTCTGAATGAAAGCTCAGGCAAACACTTCATGCTATTAGCTTCTAACTGTAAGCTGCTTCCTTAGAAGAAATAGATAGAAACCCCAGAACAAATATCCTAAAAATGCTCTAGACCAAGGCACCTATTAAAAACAGAGAGGTGAAAGTGTGACAGCTCCAGCCTCACAGCCAGACCCCCTCTGTCAGCTCAGCAGACCCGGTGAGCCTTCTGCTGGCCAGGGCAGAACTCCTGCACACGCCTGCTGCAAGCCCCATGCCCCTACAAACGATGCCAAGCATACCTTGCTTGCCAAGGAGGGAGTGTTAGTAGCCAGGCTTGGCTCAAACAATTCCCTGCCCACAAAGCTACTTTAATGCACTGTCTCTACTGGGGGAAAATCCCCCAGGGATCCAACAATACATTGCGATACTTTCCCATCACTGCAGCCATTCCCACCACAGGCTACACTCTGTCTCCAACAAAGAAGCCTCACATTCTGAGCCTGCAAAAAAAAAAAACCCTATCCATACTGTAGGGATGCCAAGAGGAACATCTGTGTGCTCAGAAGGACACAAAACTGGCTTTTTGTGTGCGTGTGTGCGCGCCTGGGCGAGAGGGATGGGGGCGGGGAGCTGGCAGACAATAGCCTGTGTGACTGCCTGGTAAGGAAATGCTCTTTCATTCCCTTCCTCCTTCCTTGGATTTGTTTTTTAAGCGGAACAAGGGAGTCAAACAGCCGCAGAGGGTAGCAACTGCTTCTCCAAGCCTGGTGAAAAGGGTTAAGTTTCTCCCGCGTTACGGGGTGTACTCTGGATTTTTTTTTAACAGAAAGGATCTCTTTAGGTGTTACACACGTACATCTACTTTTCATCTGAGCATCCTGGGTCTACTTGTCCCTTCAGCACAAATTATGAGGACTGTAACGTAGATCTCATTCATGAAATGCTGAGCTGCAGACTGCAGTAAAATGTCTCCGACGAGGTGGAGACATCTGTGGGCTTTGATTATCAACATTTAAAAAGGAGGGAAGAAAAAAATCAGACAAAAATAGCCAAATACGGCCACCTTTCTGAACATTGGGTCCATCACTTGGAGAGCAGCGTGAGAATGTGAACTGGGAACTTGCACCACCATGAAATGAAAGCTGTAAAGCAATGAAAACCAGCCCAATGGAAAGAGCCTCTACAGAAGGCAAGGACCACTGCTTACCAAGGAGCATTTAGATTCTGGTTTTATAGGACCTACTTAATCAGCTACTTAAATGACCCAACAATTCTCTTCTGATGGATTGAAAAATGCTGGTTTCTTCCCCACTACTTTCTGGACTGCCCTGGCCCAGTAGCACTGAAGCATGTCCAAGTCCCTGGCCATCTGCAAAAATCAGAAAACAATGTCAGGATTTTTTCTTGGAGCTGTGCTCACTAACACCACACTCTCCTTTCCTTCCTGCCCATTCTCCAGTGCTCCTTCCCGACCTGTGTGGTGTAATCCAATCATCTGACAAGAGACCATTAAGGTGGCCTCCTTGTGTCTCATCTGTATTGCCAGGAGTACTCCACAAGTGGGAGCGAGTGGAATCAATTAGCAGCAACTTCTCTGTTTCCCCAAATATTTGTAACTCTTTAACTAAGGCTCTGAAATTACATCCCCTTCCCTTTAGGGGAAAGGGAGCCAGGAGATGTAAATCTGGAACAGAGCTCAGCCTTTCAATCAGCCTCCTGAACACTCACCTTGCTGGGAACATGCTCCAGCAAAACAGACTGGTTTTGGGGTACCTGTTGCCCATCAGACAAAGAAAAGCCCCTCTTCTGCTCACAATATGCAGTGTTACCTTGGTGCACCTTCTCCTGAGAGGCAACTGAGTGACAGGAGCTCCTACAACTCCCCTCTGTGGGGAAAGGGAACAAAATAGCTGTGTCATCTGGGAGAAATGTCCACGGCATTTTACTCTGGATTTGGAGACAGTGGTCCAGCAGTTCCACTTCTGGAAGCTCAGTGCAGACAGGGCTGAAGTCAGGCATGCAGAGTGGAGATCTAGCAGGGCTCCCTGGGTGTGCAGCACCTTTACTGGGCAGATCTTGCCTATCAAACCATGCAGAACTAAACAGCTTCCCTATGGTGCCAGATCTGATGACTCTGAAGAGTCAGCTGTAACTCAGCACTGCACTGGAGCTAGTGTGCCTTGCTGGAACTCAGGATGCAAAGGGTTACACAGCAGTGCAAGAAAACAGGCACATCTGAAGGGGCTTGAGGTGAGTGGGTTCCTGCATGGAACCACCTCAATGCCCTTCCCTGTGCATCCTGCAATAGCCTGGAGATCCTGGCAAATGGAAGAAAGTGGGTCTCTCCACCACAACCACCCTGGAAAAGTGGTGACTGCAAAGCACAAAGTCCAAACTAGGAATAGACTGGATAAAACACAACTAAATACCTGAATAAAGATTTCCTTGAGCTTAGTACTGTTTTACTTGTTCTATGCATGAATAAAAATTACCAGCAAATCATTGTTTAATACCATATCTAGGCATGTACAGACAATACACTTTAATTCTCACTTTGCAATTTTTAGAAAAATTCTTTCTGATGTAACACATTTCTACTCTACTTTTCATATTTTCCCCCAAATTTAGGCAGTTAAATTGAAACTCTGCATATAGTTTCCTTTGCTACCCACTTCTCCTTATCAGCATCTATTTGAATTGTTAACTAAAGTTTCTTTAGCTGATGTCACAGAATTTCTGAGGCTGGAATAGACCTCCAAGGTCATCAAGTCCAGCCTGCCATAGGACAGAAGAATTCTGTCCTATGTGAGAACATTTGCTCCCAGTTAATGCTCACACCACCTCCTGTAAGACCAAGCACCTTGAACATATCTGGTATTACTGGAGTGAAAAAGGGAAGCTGTTAAGGTGCTGTCTCATTTCCTCTGTTACCTACCACTGCTGCACGTTCTACACCCAACCCCTGATAACATGCAAAAAATATTCAAGCTCTGTATCAGAATCTCCTTAATTTATCACTCAGGTTCCTCTGTAGTGCCTCCAAGTGCTGATCTTCCAGCCCTACTGCCAAACCACTTGGTTGGGGGAATACTTGTGAAGAAGTCCAGCACATCCACCCATCACCCCTCCATACCCTTCTCCAGGCCACACATCTTTTTGGTTTCCATTTTTAACCTTTCACTCTCTTTTGCTTTTCTCAAGGTGCCTTGAAAACCTCGCCTGCTTAATTTCCCACCCCCAAACTTCCAGGACCTGTGCTGTGCTTAGTTGGCTTCTGCAGCAGGGATGCTGGAGTCTAAGAGGCTGGGACTGCCTGGTTATACTCATCCAGCACAAACTGGAGCTGCCAAAAGGGCAGTTTGAGCTTTCTTCCTTAAACCCCCACTGCCTCCCCCCCGATGCTGTCCTGGTGATAAGGCAAGCTCTCTGGCTGCCAACCTGATCAGGAACTGGATCCATTTCAAGACCAATAAAAGAAAAAAACCAAGGCAGTTTTCTTCTGCATCAGCTCCCTGACCCAGCTCTAAATGCAGCTACCCGAGGGAGATGGCCAAGGTCAGTGGCTGGGGACAATGCCAAGGTGGACCCCGCTGCCTTCCACTCACAGCAGAAGGCCACAAGAACAACCAGGGTCCCCTCCATCCCTCTGTGACAACTGACAAGAGGAATCAGTTAGATGGAGAATAGGATAAAAGACAAGAGGTCTTCCCCAGTGCATCATATTGGAGGGATTTCATTAAAGGAAATGGAATCAAATGGAAAATGCACAATAAAAGGGACACCCAAAATGTTAGGAACTGCTCTTGCAGTAAGGGCAGCCCTTGGTTTAAATGCCAACACCAGACTACAGATTCAGCAACACTAAAAGAACAAAGAACACTTTTGTCCCAGTCAGCATTCCAATAAGCCTGATCCTTGGCAAAGCGACCTGCTTATCACCTCCATCTATCTCAGAAGTCAGAGCTTGTGGTTATATTTGTTAGCAAAAGCAAGAGCAATCTCAAGACTGCTTCCCGTAGCCTGCACTGAAGTCTTTTCTTACTGTCAGTCCAGAATTTCATCTCCTGCTATTGCTTACCTTCCAGTGGAGTATGGCAAGATGCAATTCATCACGATAACAAAATCCTACTCTCGTTTGTGAGTAGAACTAATTGTAGTACAGTATTTCTTTTCCATCACCTTCGAAGGTGCCTTGCAGCTTTCCCACAGTATCAAATTGCCCACCTATGAACACACACAGAGAGTGCTTAGGTGAGGACTCCTTCCAGCTGAACCTACCTTTTCAAACAAGCTGCTCCAAACAATGTGTTATCTGCATTCTAAAGGGGGGGGGTGAAACTCTACCACTCCTCTATAGAAAGGACAGGGAGGTTTATTGTACTCCACAAAAGGTTTAAGGAAACTATTGATGGGTTCAAGCAATCTCTAATACTCTTGGGGGTGGAAAGAATCCTTCTCGAAGTCTTCTCCCACAGGAAAAAGGGAAAAAAAAGTTCAATTAAATGATTCTGCTGAGTAATGTATCCAGTCTGTTAAAATCTTAGATCAATTCTGGAAGAATTTACATAAGCATTTTTAAAGAGTATTATTCCTGCAGTAAAACACTTCCTAAGCTGATGGGGTTAAGCTGTAACAACAACAACAACTACAAGAAAGGTGGGGAGCCACTTTTAGGCTGTTGGTCAGTGGTAGGACTGGAGGGAATGGATTAAAACTGGAGAGAGGTCGATTCAGGTCAGACATTAGCAAGAATTTCTTCCCCATGAGGGTGGTGGGACACTGGCACAGGTTGCCCAGAGCTGCTGTAGCTGGGATGGTGAGAGGTGAGAGGTGTCCCTGCCATTGGCAGGGGGGTTGGACCGAGATGATCTTCACGGTCCCTTCCAACCCTGACAATTCCACTGAAGGCAAAACCAGGCATTCAGTCACCCAGGTCCAATGGGAACAAAGTTGGTTCTGTGGTGGCTGTTTCCAGCACCATACTGCAATGCTGCTGGACTGAAACCTTACACTGCACTCCAGTATTTCAGCACCCTGGCCATCCAGCAAGTTCCTTCAGCACGCTGGGCTTGCACCCCGTGGAATCCCACCTTGGCTGCTTTTAGTGTCAGCATTAACCACGCTTAGGAAGTGAAGTGCAGGAGCTGAGGAGAAAGCGTGCCAGTTAAGGTGCAATTTTCAACCCCAGGACTGATGGATGTGCACAAAGAACACACAAAGAAAATGCTATCAGTTAAAAAGTCACTGTTTGTCCCATGCTGTAATTAAGAAGCCTTGAATGGAAATGTTTAAATGCTTGAGTTAACTTGCCTTTTATCATATGGGATCAATGCAAATAAATGCAAGAATGGTGCTTTTTGCTTCATCACAGAACCACAGGATGGTAGGGGGGGGAAGGGACCTCTGGAGATCATCAAGTCCAACCCCTGCCAGAGCAGGGTCACCCAGGGCATGTTGCTCAGGAACAGATCCAGACAGGTTTGAAAGTCTCCAGAGGAGACTCCACAGCCTCTCTGGGCAGCCTGGGCCAGTCCCCATCACCCTCACAGGGAAGAAGTTCCTCCTCGTATCGAGGTGTAACCTTCTGTGCTCAAGTTCATACCCATTGTTCTTTGTCCTACTGCTGGGCACTGCTGAAAAGAGCTTGCTGCTCAGGAAAGCACCAAAATTAATTTTGCTGGAGGACTGGAGAAGAGACCAGGGAAGTATTTACTGAATGTTCCTGGAATGCCATCATCATAGCCTGTGTGTCAAGCACATACTCAGCCAGCTTTGAAATGGAAAAAGAACAATTTGTAACTCTTGTGTCATTTGACATTCCATATAAGCACCACCTGCACTACAACCTACATTTTAAGTTCAAACATTAACAAGGGCAAAGGTGGCACTGAAATAAAAATATCTTATAATACAAATGTTTTGGAGAAATTTGGATGAAGTACCAAAAAAAGTTCATTAAAAAGTGAGGACTTGATAAAATTAAATAATGTAATATTCAAACACCTGGGTCTTATCCTTAGTTCATGCCTCAGATGTTAGAAAAGAAGTCAATATTTCACAGCAAACTGCTTTGTGCAGTAATTGCACGGGTTCTGCAGCAGATAGGCAGGCTGGCAGCTTGACACCAAACGCAGGTAACTGAACTGCATCCCAAAAGAGACTAAAAATACTCTGATTTTTCAGTGTAGCAGTGTATGAGACTTAAAAGATTCCAGCCTCCAACAAACAGGAGTGAGACTCTGCTGGAACTCAAGCTGTTGAGTTTCCCACTCAGGAGTCGACTGCTCTGTGCTCGTGTGCCCATGCAAGCAGTCAAGCAATGACAGGTTCTGGTCAAATGACCCTGTGTGTGTAGGCTCCTACCAAATCCTGCTCTACGATGGTGACACTGGATGTTCACATTTCTTTCTTTTTCTTTCCACCCCCCAACATCTTCTATCTTGAACAGAAAACCAGCCAGGTAAAAAACTGTAAGCAACATATTCATTCTTCAATAAACCTCACTTTGCATTCCTAGCGTAGATGAAAAACTAGGGAAGTAGAGGGCCAGAAGCTGAGAAGGCTCATGGCAAGGTTATTCCTTTGTTAAAAAGTGCCAGCTCTAAGACATGTTTAGTGACATTAACAGTTTAGGAAGCCTGCTGGTAAACTGGTTTAGAATTAAGGTTGTACAGCTGACTACCTCAGCTTCTTCCAACGATTATTGAGCAAATGGAAAGGAATTCCTCCTTCTGTGGAGGAATATTGCTTTTTAAGCAGCCCCTAGGTAAGCCCTCTCAGAGTTGGGTTATCCTAACAGTTGAACTTGTTTACCTAGTACCTGAGCTAATTGTCTAAGCTAATCGTCTAAACCAAGACAACTCTTCTTGTTGTTTTGCCCCCAGCAAAGATCAAAAGATACGACGGAATCATTTTCTATACTGAATCCCAGTTCAATTTTCAGTTGTTTTTTTTTGTCTTCTCCAGAGATCAGCACTACTACGAGCTGTTATTCTTGGGACTGGCAGAAATCACCCTGCAAACTGGTTATTACCCAACACAAAAAGTGATACTTGATTTTCTGATGGTAGGACTGATGATCATCACCGTGATGAAGGGCTTGTGAGATGTAAATCATTCTTTTTTCTGTCCAGGAGAAATAAACCATGAAAAAGTCTAGAAATTACCATTTCTTCCTGACTACTACCCATCCTGCCTCACTGGGCTGTAGGACATGAGTTTCTGCTGTTGCCTTTGGTCTGGAAGAAGCACAGAATATTCATGGTTGGAAAGGACCTCCTAGATCACCAAGTCCAACCATACCCATAACTAAAAACATCTAAATACCCTGATCAAACACGACTTCAAAAGCACAAAATAACCCCCTACATGCCTGCCACTTGAGCATGTCCTGAAGCACCAGGTCTACCTGTTTCTTAACTACCTCCAGGGATGGTGACTCAACCAGCCACCTCCCTGGGAAGGCTCTTCCAGTGCCTCACCACTCAAAGAAGAAGCAGCAGACACTAAAGGGCATGGAAAAGAGTGGAGTGTTGCCTGGAGATGACCAGTGCTCAGAGAAGCTGAGGCATTTGAAGATCCTCACCAGAAGTACCTATGAAATATCTATGTGTGTCCAAACAATAGAATGATAGAATGGTGGGGGTTGGAAGGGATCTCTGGAGATCATCGAGTCCAACCCCCCTGCCAGAGCAGGGTCACCCAGGGCAGCCCACACAGGAACAGATCCAGGCAGGTTTGGAAAGTCTCCAGAGCAGGAGACTCCACAGCCTCTCTGGGCAGCCTGGGCCAGTCTCCATCACTCTCACAGTAAAGAAGCTCCTCCTCATGTTGAGATGGAACCTTCTATGCTCAAGTTTATACCCACTGTTCCCCTCCAATGTCAAGGTTCTGCCCAAAGGCAGAACATAAAAAACGCTCCATAAAAAACACCCACAGGAACGTGCTTCCAGAAATGCTGGAAACACTTCTGCGATGCAGGAAGTAAAATAAACAAACAGCAAACTGAAGAAAAAAAGATGACAGACGGATGACTTAATTCCAAACGTTCAAAATCTGACAGAATACAGCAGCACAAGGAACAGGGAATATAAAAGCCGGAGCACGAGGCAAAGCTGCTTAGGTAGCACCACGATGGGTTTTGCCTACGTGGTATAAACAGATGGATGCGTTTAATAATTGCTTGCTAATAAAGAACTGCACTTTGCTTAGCTGCTTTGCTATGGGAACAACTGCCCCACATCAAAAGAACCTCATTTGTATATCAAAGGCGAAATTACGCTCGAGAATAACGTTCCTTTGAATTGTCACCTAAAAATAGTGTAGGACAAACATACTTCTGGTCATAAGACTTTTGAAGGGAGGAGGTCTTTTCATCACAGCCAAAAAATAAAAAATAAAGCAAGCACTTTCACTCTGGAGACTGCCAATGCCATAGGAATGAGCAGAAACTCATTTTGACTGTGCGGTGTGAGGAGGTGGGTATGAAAAAGAGGAAGGCTACTTCTTACACATACTCCAAAACCTCGCAGCAACATCAAAGGAAAGCACACAGCATTCTTCCAAGAGGTGCTTGTTTACTCTCCAAGAGCAGCTTAGGGTGCCCCAGCCGCATGGAGGGACGTGCTCCTGGCAATACAAGACCCTCTCACGCTTTCCTCTTTCCTCCTCCTTTATTCCTGGCCCTAGAGGAAAGCTTGCTAGAGACTCAAGAGGTGACAGTACTGTGCCATGGAAGCTTTGTCCACTCAGAAGAATATTAAATATGACCTTGTTCGCTCTCTCCCCGCCACCTTCCCCTCTCCAGAAACACTTTGGAGCTCTCTGCAGAATCCTGCTGCTTCATTCAACACCATCCACAGAGTCTGAAGTAGCTCAGTGGTGGGCTTTCTGCCACTTCCTGATGATGGCATGGCTTTATGTCACACACAGCATGTCCAGGTTTTTCACTAATCTCTATTCTTCTTCTCTTCTAAGCCTAAGAATTGGATATCGGGAAGTTTCACAGGGAGAAGGCCTTCCCAAACCAAGCTGCCAGGGGCTGTTGGTGACCAGATGAAATAGAGCAGAGCAGAGCTTTCACCTGTCAAAGGCTGCAGAAACTACTGATGTGAGCTCTCTTTCTCTTTCTCTAAATAAGGGCAGAAGTGAAAGCTCAAGGTTCAAACTCATTTGAGCCCTTAAACCCCACAGAAGTACTCTGAGCAAACGGCCAAGGGCTATAGGCAAGGAGAGCCGTGCACTGCTCACTTCACCTCTCTCTGTAGTGGTCACAAAACTAATTAGAAATAAATCATTAAAGCTTTTGTAAACAGATCCTAACACCAACTGTGCGATTAAAAGATGCTAAATCCGGTACAAAACTTCAACTCAGCTGCTTAAAATGAAACAATAAAACCATTCCTGCTTAATAAATAAAGAAAGAAACAAATCCAGTTACATGGTGAACTTGTCCCCAGTCTAAACCAGCCCACAAACCACTGAAGAATAAAAGGGCAGGTAACTTCAGTGGACTCCATTACTTTCATTACCTGTTTACACTTCTTAATGAAGTCAAACAGTTTCGCAGCCCTAAGCAGCATAGCTTAGAGATGAAAAAGGAGGCCAGACCCTCCTTGTTTTGAAGTCTCTTCACTCCCATGAGCTGCTCCTAGGAGGAAACACCCTTCCTCCAGCTGGAAGGCCAGTTGAGCAGCTGCCTTCGTAAGCGATGCCAGCTCCACGTATTAATACATAAAAGCAGCTGCCTGCCTGCCTGCGAAGCTGAAGGAAAGGGCTGGAGGCACAGGCCAGGATCTCACACTGGCACCGACTGCCACGGCAGCTGCCTGGTTGATACAGCTGCAGGAAGGGTTCGAGGTATCAAAGTCAGAGGAGAAATGGAAGATGGAATGGCTCGAGCTGTGTAATCGTGATTCCCGGAATTCAGAATAGACACTTGCATCATTAATCTCTGATCCTTAGCTGCCCATTTGGGATAAAGATGGGATAAATATGCCTCTCTGCTCGTAGGGGACTGAAAAATTCAATTACTTTGTGACTGTGAAGCGTATTAATATAATGACATCATACCAATGCCAAGAAGAAGTAGGGAACTCTGTCTTCTTTGTGAGCTCTTCAAAGCATGGCAGAGCTGTTTGTTACATAAATACCATCCATTCTACACCTCAAAGAGCATTAGGACTTAGAAAAACATGAAGATGAAAACTAAGTGTGGATAGGCAACTTAAGAACTCTTGAATTTCTGAGTGCTAGCTAGATTTTGTAAGCAGCTACAAGGAACTTCCCCTCTGGTTGCTTTTTGAGCTCGTTTCTGCATGAGAGAGGAGCACACATATGCCCAGCACGTGTGTAGTAGAGAAACATGCCCTGGTTTCCCTGCTCTGGCTCAGTAGGCTCAAACTCACAGAGTCACAGAATTGTTTCCATTGGAAAAGGCCTTTAAGATCATCAAGTCTAACCATTCAGCCAGGTCACCACTAAACCATGGCCCTCAGCAGCACATCTCCATGGCTTGGAAACCCCTCATGGGATGGGGACTCCACCACTGCCCTGAGCAGCCCTTTCCTCTTGTCCTGTCACTTGTTCCTGGGAAACAGAGACTGACCCCACTTCTCTACAACCTCCCATCAGGATGTTCTTGAGAGCCAAAAGGTCACCCCAGAACCTTCTCCAGGCTAAACAACCCAGCTCCCTCAGCAGCTTCTCAGAAGACTTGTGCTCTAGATGCTTACCCAGCTTCACTGCCCTTCTCTGGACACACTCCAACACCTCAATGTTCTTCCTGTAGTGAGGTGCTCCAAACTGAACCCAGTAATCAAGGGGCAGCCTCACCAGTGCCACCCTGTACAGGGAGATGACCCCTGTTCTAGTTCTGATGGACACAATAGTGCTGACACAAGCCAGGATGCTGGTGGTCACCTTGGCCACCTGGGCACGCTGCAGGCTCTTGGCCAGCTGTCGACCAACACCTCCAAGTCCTGTTCCACCAGGCTTAATAAAATCACTTTCAATTGCAATTTTGAGACAATCACAAGTTAAATAAAACTGCAAGTCCAAGTGTGGTATGCAGGTGTTGGACAGGGAATAACTGGAGGGATCTGGGAGTCACAGCTTTCAAACACCCTACGGGTGACACAACAATCTCCTTCCCTCTCAGAAACCATTTCACCTCCGTGCTGTGAGCTGTGGGGCTGAACCAACTCCCGGCAGCCCTCCCCAGTGCAAAGCATCTCCCCCTGGCCATCCCTCTGCCCTGGGGGATGAGCCCATGGGATTCTGGGGAGAGTTTTCCCGCTGTTTGGGGGATNGGTGCAATGCATCTCCCCCTGGCCATTCCTTTGTCCTGCAGGGATGAGCCCATGAGATTTTGGGGAGAGTTTTCCCGCTGTTTGGGGGATGCTCAGCCCCTCGGCAGAGCCCTGGCTGCAGTACCTGTGACTCTTCCAGAAGCCTCACTTGGTA
>VWZY01000538.1:161532-171886 GCA_013399075.1 Chloroceryle aenea
TGGATGAGGCCTTGAGCAACCTGCTCTGGCTGAGAAGCATCCCTGCCCATGGCAGGGAGGTTGAATCAGATGATGTCTAAGGTCCCTTGCTGCCTAAGACACTCTGTGTTTCTGTGAGATGCAGTGAAGATAGAACATTAACTTATGTGCTGCAAAGACCCATTCTCATCAGGGGTATCCAAAATCCCCTGTTGTACCAGGAGCCCATCCTTTCACCACCAAACGACTCCTCAAGTTTCCTCCAGTTCCATCCTTGCACACATCAGGAAATACTGAACAAGCCTAAAGGGATTTCAACCCCATTTTTGAAAACTTGACCTGTGTGCTGCTGGGTTTTGTACCAGGGAAGTACTTCCTGACCTGGATACTGGATTTGGTGAAGAAAACCTTGATTACAGGTACAAAAGTCCCACCTGCACTAAGATCTCATATAACTAATATTCAAAGTAACCAAAACCTTAAGGGAATAGGTTATAAATTATGAGAGGAAGAGCCTGGACTCTGACTACACAACATGAAGCTCACTGCTATGAACAGCCCATAAAACACTTATCAAAACTCTGGGTGAGAAGTTTTAGGCTTGAAGACAGGGGTGAGCACAGATGAGCTCTGATAAATAAAAAGCTTTCCTTGTCATGAGAATCCTGAGTAAGTTTGCAGACCACTTATTTCCAAACAGGGATTTTTAAGTCTCATTATTAAAAGCTTCTTTTCTCATGAATCAGAATTTCGACTGGAAAAAAAATTGATTGATTTATTCACCTAGAAGTTTCCTGATTTATTGATACAAATATTAGGCAAAGATTTAATACTTCTGTCTCCATACAGTTTGCTCTACAATTAATGCTCTCTGCTGCATTTAAAGCTGGCTAAAAAGCAACCTTCCACAAAATCAAGAAAGGAGTACCAGAATAGGAGGTACTTGGTCAGGGAAGTGATTGATTGATTGATAGATAGACAGACAGACAGACAGACAGAAAAAATGGTGCATCTGCCACACTGCTAGCTGGTCCAGAGAACCCACTGCTTTAATCAGAGTTGTTTCTTCTGAGTAAATTTACTTCAGACCGGGTATGTATTAAGAATGCTGTTTATTTTTATTTACCCTATCATGGTAGTTGTGCTCATTAATTATATCACTGATACTGAGTTCACAGCTTCTATTGTGCCACAGCCTGGAGTCCTTCTACTCCACCCAAGTGTTAATGTGCCTGCAGAGAGAGGCTGTACCACTACTGGCATAACTACAATTAATTATTTGCCACTGAATACCTGACAGGTGCCAATTTCAAGCCCAGATAAAACAAAAGCATCCTTCTGTGAGGATGCAAAAAGCTAAAATCATCTCTCCAGGCAGAAGCTAGCCTGCATGTAACCTGTAGGAACTGTCAGTTTGCCCAGCCAGGAAGTTTTGAGTACATTTAATACCTTAAGGGGAAAATAACTGTAGGGAGGTGGTGGGTGTAGGGTCTAGGAGGATCTTTCAATCATGTAACCTTCTGAAACCTGTTTTTCTCTTCATGGTATTGATTGGCTAATTGCATTTTACCCTCCTTCCTCGTCCAACAATAGTGACTTCTTATTTCATATTCACCCAGAAAGCCAGTCCTGTTCTTGTTCTCCATCTGCTGGCTCTGCAGCAGCAGTTGACCTTGATTTCCAGAATACCCTGATGCTGCTAAGGCAGCAAGGAAGAGCAAGGAATCAGACTCCAAGGCTTTATCCTACACTCCTCGTTATTAATATTTGATGAAGTTGTGTCTGTAATAAAATGAAAGCAGACATAACACAACCAGAACTAATCAGACACAAAATATGAAGGTGGTGACCCATCCTTTATGACTGCAGAGAATTCACTGTTTTAATCAATAGTTATTTCTTCTGAGTAAATTTACTTCAGACCGGGTATCTATTAAGAATGCTCTTTTATTTCTATTTACCACACCATGGTAATTGTAGTCCTCATTCATTTCTATCACTGAGATGACATCACTGAGCTCACAGCTTATCTTGTGCCATATCCTGGAGTCCTTCCACTTGATCCAAGTGTTAATTTAACAGCTACCTGCAAAATAACCCCCCCCCAGAGCCCACCATGCGAGCTGGTATCCAGTCTCTTACTGATGGTTTCTAATACCCAGTTCTTTTAAAAGCTAACAGCAAACTGGAAGTTGTAGATACATCTGCTTTGGACCCTGCTGCAGTCAAAAAGTAAATTGAGTATTTGGCTTTATGCAAGAAAAAGAGAATTAAACCAAAAGTATTTTATGCTACTAGGGCCTTTAAATGGTCCCTTTATTCATCCTCTCTCCTGCAAAAGGATATAGTTAAACTTCCAAGTGTTCAGAGAACAGTGGGAAAAATTCCCTAGGACTGTTCAGCCCCCAGAAGAGAGGATTGAGCAGTGACCAGTAGGCCCTGCTCCTGAACTCTGGTGAACTCCCATTTTCTGTGACAAGCAGGGAGCCATGGAAAGCACCGAGGGGGTAAAATGGTTCATTGTTGCTTCTGATGCTGGAATGAAAGGACATTAAATAAAACCAGCGTGATGAGCTAAGAAAAAAATCATTTCATTTATCACACAGGCTGTGATACTCCATCCTAGGTTAGTGCAGATGCTGGAACAGTTGACAGCAGCTCAAGGAGCATTTTACTGGGGCAGGGGAAATCAGTGAAGGGCTCTTAACCCTGAGGACACTGCCTCTGCCTCAGGAAGCCTCTCCAGCCACAAGCAAGTGGAAGCTGAACAGAAGCATTGCTCTGGTATTGCCCTGTCCTTAAAGCTTCCCAGGCCAGCGGGTACCACAAGAGGTACTGTTGTCTTGCCCAAAATAGCTGTCTTCACATTCACATCCCTGCTTCCACCACCAGAAGCCACAGGCAGCCACAAGAGGCTTTGGGAGTAGACCACCAGCTCCCAGGCAGGCTAGAGGGTGGTGGATGCAAGAGCAGCTTGGAGTCCTCAGCTGGGAAGTGCTTCCCTTCTTCTTCCCAATTCTGTCTTCTGCACCCCTTACAAAACCCCTTAAAAACCACAGTATTTTTCTAAAAATCATAAATTAAAGGTTTTTTTTAAAGAGAGTGATATTAAACATCCAAAGTACAAGTGAAACACACGTGCTACCTACCTAATTTTCAAATAACTTAGCTAGGGAATTTTTCACTGTAAATCTTCATTATGCATTCCAAGATGTATTTTCTCATGGCAAATCTTAATTGATCCTCAGCATTTCTTTCATAAAACAACTGCTCTCAGCTAACTGGGCCAAATTGTTATTTTTACAAGTGTCCAAATACAAATTTACACAAATCTGTTCCAGTCCTTAGAATAAATGAACACACATACAAACCATCTACAACAATATATTCCAGTACTAACTTTGCTCTTTGATTTCTGTTTAAAATAATTGCCCAGAGTTTTGGAAAAGCAGAGCAGATAATTGACTGTCCAAACATTTCTGCCAGAAAACATAGCAAAAAAAATGTAAACACACCAAATCTGCAGTAAAAATAAACTTGGCAGTAGCTGAATGTACCCAAGACCAGCCTGGTCAGAAGAAAACATTTCCATGCTCAAGGCAATTGTTGTTTTCCCACGTGGTTTCTTTGGAAAGAATAACCCACAGCTTCACTAGGCAGGGAAGAGAGGCTTTGACTACCCATGGCATACCACTCAGTGCCCATACAAGAGCCATAATGCAGACAGATACATCCAAGAAGCTCAATTCCTTTAATTCCACTCAGGTACACATAGTGGCAAGTCTTCCACAGGACCCAGAATTCTTTCCTGTCTGTGCTTGCTATAAAATAGATCACCTTTTTCAAGAGGAATGTGCTCCAACTGAATGCTGTGGAAAAATGTCCTTTTTTTCTGCTTTGCAGGGTGGATTTTCACTGCTGGAAGATTCTGATGGGTTGCTCTCTAGTGATGCAAAAAGTCAAGCTTGTGAGTAAAAAGCATAGAGGAGGAGAGGGTGTTCCCAGGGCAATCATCACCTTTTTTAGAGCCAGTTATTATCAGAGCAAACTGCAGACTGTAATTCACAGCTGACTTGTCCCATTTCTTTCCATGTAACCAAAACCTACCCCAACAGTGCAGAACAGGTCCCTGGTGGCACCCACCAGCCTGGCACACAAAAACACAGCACTAGCACTGCCACTCTGCCAGCACTCAGCGTGCAAAGGCAGAGCTAGGGACCCGAGAAGCACTCCAGGGAGGTGTGAAAGCAACAGGTTCTGGCGTGGACTAAATGCCCATTCAGTGCCTAACTAAACAGCAGGACTTCCAGGCTGCTGTGACCTGCAAGTCTCCTCTGATGTGATTTATTCTGAACGCAGAGTCCCGCTGAGGTAAAAAGGGTCTAGCTGGAGATTTGAAGATGCACGCAAGGATGGTTTGGATTCCATCATCTTAACACCAGTAAAGACTATTTTTGGTACTGTGGTTTTGCAGAGTCACACTGCAATGTGTTGTTAATGTTGTACCTAAAAGGAGATGGCTTTCAGGCTTCACAGACTGGTTTTAGGTATTTAATTTCCACTGAAATTCAGTGAAAGACAGAAGAGCTTAACTAGTGTTGGCATCTCATATTAAGACCCAGCAACCTCATCCTGAAATTATAAGTAGTTTTATCGTTTCATGTTTAAATAACAGGCCCAGTGTTTTGGTTTACATTTAATCTGTATCATCCACTCTGGGACAATATATGATTAACTGAGTAACTCGGTCTTGTATTTTTCCCACCAGGCCTGGAAATAGGGCATGACCCTGGGAGAACAGTATCTGCCAATCATTCTTACAAGTGAAACATCCTCATCCTTCAGAAAAATGCAGTGCTTCCAAAGCATCACCACGGATCACCTGTGTTTTAAACTCTCAGCCTCAAACTTCAAATGATCCCCTTCTGAAGCAAATGTTGTACAGTGGGCAAAGCCAGGTTTGCTCCACAGCTGTAACCAGTCCCTCCTCCAAGTGAGTCACTGCAAAAGCTGCTTCTATTGACAGGTATCTCCCCCCTCTCCACATCCCCACAGCCTTTCTTTTTAAGGCTACAATGGTGAAGCTGGATGGGAAAATGCTCGGCCTCTTTGTTCCAGGTCTGGGCAGCATCTTGCTTTCCCACAACAGGTAGGCACAAGCAGAGAGTGCTGCTGAATGCAGGAGACCTTGCCAGAGGCTCAAACCACTGCTTATTGCTGCCCTCTCAGACACAGCACATTTTTCCACTGACCTTGGCTCTTCGCCAAGCTCTAATTAAGACACTTCAGCATGTCAGTGAATTAACCCTCTGCTGCACCCACCTTCTCCAGAAGGAAACAAGGTATAAACATCTTCTTTCTACAAATACCCCAGCAGTTTTCCCATTACTGGTACCGTGGGGGCTCGAAGCCCTCACTGATTCTATAAATGAAGATGAATTAAGCAGGTAGTTGGCACTGGGACTCTTCACAGCATTTCTAAAAGCAAGGAAGTGTTTCTCCTGCCATGGCCATTTTCCTTCAGAGGAAAACTGACAGATCTCAAATTATCCAAGAGCAGAAATTCCCTGTAAAAAAAGAAAGTGAGAACAGGCTGACTCCAACTCTTGCCTCTCCAAAGAGGTTTTTGTGTTGCGTTCTTGAAGGCTGCAGAGAAGCAATGTTGGCACGAGGGAAAGGAGGAATTCTGAAGGATGCAGAGCTGCAGTTTTATTTTACAAGAGATCAAATATAAATGCAGAATTTGCTGCTCTATTGATACTACCTATTGGTCTCACAAAGAACAACCACCACTGAACTGAATGAGGGGAAACTGTGACAATAGTCAGAGGGAGTAAAAGGAAGCCCGTGCTGAGGCTGACTTGCATCGATTGTAATCTGGATTTTCTTGTTCCAGCCCCCTGTTTAATCATTGCATACACTGAAATCTATCTTCCCTAATGAAAAACAATGTAAGTCAGGATCACAGAATCATTCAGGTTGGAAAAGACCCTTGGGATCATCGAGTCCAACCATTAACCCTCCTCTACAAAGTTCACCCCTAAACTGTGTCCCCCAGCACCACATCTAAACAACCCTTAAACACATCCAGGGCTGGTGACTCAAATCCCATCTTGGGCAGCCAGTGCCTGACTACTCTTGCTGGGAAAAATGTTTCCCTAGTGTCCAGTCTAAACCTCCCCTCTTGCAGCTGGAATCCATTTCTTCTTGTTCTATCAATACCGTGACAGAGATGAAGTAAGTTAAGGTTGTTCTAGTAAGGAATGTCTACACCTAAGGAAACCAACAGGAAGAAGCAATCTGTTTCAACTTTGAAAACAGAAAATAGAGTTGATGGGCCAATTGCATTCAGAATGGATGCTTTGATTACTTTGGAGCAATTTGTGTGGATTTTACACACTCTAAATGAGGTAAATTGTAAGCCAATCCCACTTCTTTGCTCTTACTGTGCGTTTGACCTCGTGGCAGGAGAGAGAGGTGTCTTCCAAAGCCATTACTGATCTGATCACGTGGACAAGTTTTCCTTTTTGAAGTGAAATTCTCTGCTTTAGATGGTAGGTTAAGAACCAAAATATCTGATCCTCCCTATAGCTGTGTTTCTGTA
The DNA here is from genome assembly GCA_013399075.1 of Chloroceryle aenea. Taxonomy (NCBI): domain Eukaryota; kingdom Metazoa; phylum Chordata; class Aves; order Coraciiformes; family Cerylidae; genus Chloroceryle; species Chloroceryle aenea. The sequence continues at coordinate 168,116 of VWZY01000538.1, forward strand.
AAGCAAAATCTGAGCCCAAAGGCTGTGCCCTCGAATATATTTTTAGAAAGGTTATTTCAGTCCCTATAAAGTTCTTTTGAACTCACAGGGACAATGCCTGCCAAGTGTACTGTTGTTTTTACACATAGGTTATGATTTCCTGGGGCCCTTTATTGAAACAAGCCAACTAATTTATCTTAGAACCCTTTTTTTTTGACTCCCTCTTCAGTCTCCTACAAAAGGTACATGAACTATGCCCATTTACATTATGGCTACAAATGTTATCACATAGAAATCACATATATATGCATCATATTTAGTGCTGGCTTTACCAAGAAGTGTAGCAGCTTCAGAAGGAGTATTATGGCTACCAAAAGACAGACAACACTGTTGCACTGGGAATAGTCTCACAAAGGCTAACTCCTGTTCAACTGAAGTAAGAGATGTATTACAACTTAATCTAATCCACTGCATCAACAAACAATAATCAAGCAGAATTCTTTGTAAAAGAATTTGTCTATAATGCCTTTGATGAAGTATGAAACTAAGCTACATATACCATAAAAGATTTCTCCCTGATTACATTCATGTTATCACCTTCATGTTCCAAACCACTGAGCACATCATTGTTTCTACATCTAATTTTCAACCTTCCTCCCTTTCACGACACAGCACCACCTTCCAAAGGCACAGGCACGCTGCAGTGGTTAATACCTATGCCAGTAAGCCAGGTGACATATCTAAAGACAAGAAGTCATCTTTGCTGCTTTGAAAGATGTATTTTCATAACTTCTTTTGAATCACCTAAAAAGACACTCTGAATTATAGCTGAGATATCACAGCATGCACACGGCATCAAAATTGGGGTACTGAAGTTAAAAGTCTGTTACACTAGAAAAAAAACAACGGGTGCTGAAGAGGAAATACTGTATTTTGAGTATTTTTAGTTAAGCAAAGAAATGGGTAAAATGGTTTAGGAGACAGAGCTATGGAGGTAAGAAAGAAAAAAAATCCTCTGCCTCTCTTGTATTTTCATGGAGTTAATAAATCTGCTGGGGTATGCACAAATTTTCTGCATATCTGGAAAAATTTCTCTTGACACACAGGCAGCAAAGCGACTGCATATAGCCCTGCTAGCACCTAGGAAGTCCTCAGGAAATTTATTCCTTCCTACAGCAATAAGCATCAAAGAGGCACAAGTAAAAAACCAAGCCACAGAAAAAGATAATTACTTTACAGATGTGTGTACAAGATGCTTTTAGAGATCCACATTACAAGCAGGTTCCCATGAGTTTCAGCAGACCTGCTTTTCTCCTCCTTCCCTGCTCCATTCCTGCAAGAGATCCCTTAAAACAAGGACTTCTCAGCTGGCTGCACTCCCCGCCTGCCTTGCAGACGGGGCTGCCCAGCACTGGGTGTGCTCCCAGTTTTGATGTGCCATGAAAGTCACCCACGGCCCTGTAACCCCCTCTCCTAATTTCCATGATGCTGATTGTCTACCCCGCCACTGAAAGTTGCACAGGACAGAAAAGCATATTGTTTAATAATTATGGATGTCATGGAGAGATCTCCTCCCTCCCAGCGAAGGGAGGGAGCAGAGGGGGATGAGAGGGAGGATGTGTCAGACTAATTTACATGCAAATACGACATCTCAGTTCAAAAGTCCATTAAAAGAAATAGCAGTTGCCCTAAAATAATTTATGGCCAGCGATGTTTTATGACCCTTGTACGCTCAGCACTAAGTTTTGAAATGCTGGCCTATTGATAATCAAGGTTTGTTATCTGGAAATCCCGGCAACTCGGCCTCTAGGGATTGGAGCCATTGTAAACCACTGGGTTTGGACGAAAAAAAAGCAAAATCAGTTAATGTGGTGGCTGTTTGCAAGCTGTTCTGCACAGACATTCTGCGAGACAGGATGACAAAAACATTTTGCAGCCTCTCCTGATCTCAAACCGCTCAGTACTAACTGGATCTAGAGCCCAGGCAAGCCTGCAGCTATGGGAAAAACCCAACTGGCAAAAACACCCCAGCAACTGCGCTCGGACTTATTTCTGCCTACACGGATAAAGTATCCACCTTGTTGACCTGTCAGTCTCACTAATCCACCCTCTCTTTTCAGTTAATATCATTAAAGCTCAGCGCTTGAGAGCCCGGCGGGAGAGGCGAGCACCCCATCCCCTTTTGCCACGGGGCGGTAACCAGATGTCAGCGGCTGCAGCTGTGACTACATAATTACCTGTTTGCATGAGCGGGGAGCGCAGTTTAGATTTAATAGGTCAGACGACAATGCAGCAAAACGCATTTAGCCCACGATTACCCCTTTTCAAACATTCTCTCGCTCGCAACTTCGACCCTGGGAACATCGCGGGCACAGACTCGGGTCAATAAGAAACATTGGCCGGCACAATGGGGCTGGCCTCAAACAGCGCTGTTGACAGACACTGGCACAAAGGCGGTGAATAGAGTCCCCCTCAGTTCTCACACAGAGCGAAGAATGNGTGGCTTAGGCTGGAAGAGACCTTGGAGATCATCTGATTCAACCTCCCTGCCACGGTGAGGGATGCCTCTCAGCCAGACCAGGTTGCTCAAAGCCTCATCCAACCTCGCCCTGACCACCTCCAGGAAGGGGCATCCACAGACCCCCTGGCCAATCTATTCGAGTCTCACCACCCTCATACTAAAGAAGTTTTTCCTAAGATCCAATCTAAACCTATTTTCCCTTAGTTGAAAACTGTTTCCCCTCCTCCTGTCGCTGGACAGCCTTGCCAAGAGTCCTTCTCCAGCCTTCCCCTAGGTTCCCTTGAGTATTGGAAGGCAGTTATCAGGTCCCCCCAGAGCCTTCTCCTAAAACGGCAGTTGTCTTTTTATATCCCACCCCCACACAAAGACTTTTAAAGGAACAAAGAAGAGTTCCACGAGACAAGCACAGCTTGTCCAGACATACATCTGTACCTCACACAGAACATTTAGACTGTGCAAATGAAGGAAAATCTACAATGCAGATAACATCACATACCACACAGAATCACAGAGCGGTAGGTGTTGGAAGGGACCTCTAAAGATCATCTAGCCCAACCCCCTGCCAGAGCACATACACCTGGATGTTAGGTACCTATCAGCAGAGGAAACCAGAACAAAACAAAACCCACACTTCATAGTGGATTGCTGCGACTCTTTGTTTACTTTTTTTGGTCAGTTTTCTCTTTATGTAAACCATACTTCTGCTATTTACATCTCCAAGCATGTGAAAGAAACAAAAGTAGCCCTCTAGCACAACAAATCTGTTACCTTCACCTGCTTAAAACAGAATACGCACGTACTTTATTCGAAGGAGTAAATCCTTTGCTTGCAAAAGGTATTCAGACTTTGGAATGATTACCTTTAGATTTGGGAATGATTAGCATGAAAGCAAACGGAAGCCATGTCCAGCTCTGAGGCCTCCTACATAAGAAGAACACAGACCTGTTAGAGAAGAGGGCCACAAAAATGCTCTGAGGTCTGGAGCATCTCCCCTAAGCGTTGGCATTGTTCAGTCTGGAGAAGAGAAGGCTCCAGGAGACCGCAGAGCCGCCTTCCAGTACTTAAAGGGTGTCTACAGGACAGCTGGCAAGGGACCTTCTATAAAGGCATGTAATAACAGGACAAGGGCTGATGGCTTTAAACTGAAAGCCATTAGATTTAGATTAGATCTGAAGAGGAAATTCTTCACTGGGAGGGTGGTGAGACACTGGGACGGGTTGCCCAGGGAAGCTGTGGATGCCCTATCCCTGGATGTGTTCCAGACCAGGCTG
>VWZY01000539.1:0-22609 GCA_013399075.1 Chloroceryle aenea
CACTCAAGGGCAAAGAGAAAGGACTGACTGAACAGAGCAGATAACTCCCGAACGCTGAGGAGGATANTAATAAACAGAGTTTTGCCTACCAATCACATTGATTGACCGCGTCTTCCCTCGTTGCTCCACAGCTACTAATAAAATTATTTGTTTCATTTCCATTATCCTTGTAGAAACAATGGCTTGAAATAATGAAAATGGAAATTGGTAAAACAAGGAACATTTGCTGAAATCTTTTTACTTTTCTTTTCTTTTAATAGAAAATTTTAATGTGCACCTGTCTAGAGACTGTGGGTTTTTTGTTGTTTCCTTTTTTAAAATGTATTTATTTATTTATTTGTTGTTGTTGTTGTTGTTGTTGTTTGCTTGGTGTGCTTTGTTTTGTTTTGGTTTTTTTTTGTGTGTGTGTGTGAATCAGCTTAAAAAGACTGACTGGAATCTTTTCTGGAATGAATCTCCTGATTTGCCTAATAATGATCAAAAGGGAATTTTAAATTCCAGCGTCATCTCCTATAGCTTTTCATGTAAATAAGTTACAATATATGCCGTCACATTGGATAATGTGGTGGAAAAAAAAAAATCTGTGTTTTTTAGATAAAACTTTGATATTAGTATTGGTATTTTTAAACATCAAAATATTCTTTTCACTGTAAGTGTTTTATAAGAATCACTTGTTTAATAGGTATTTGACTGAATTGTTAATTATTCACAAATATTCATATACAAATATTTTTTATGCAATTCAGAAAAAATAAATAATTTGAGGCTTTTTGTGATAATTTTAATCCGCATGCTTACTAATCATCGTATTGCACCAGGTACTTGATGTTGCTTGTGTTCTGCTGTGAATATAAATGAATTTCTGTAAGCCGTGATATAATAAGGCAGCAGTAGTGTGTCATATGGTCATGGTCTTTCATAAATAACTCTGTTTTCATAAGAAATAAAAAATCTTCAAACCATAAAGTCAGAGGAGTTCTTTCCCATCAGCAGAGATGTTTTTAATATATTCAGTGCAATTGCTGAATTAAAAAGAAGTCACAGTTTGGTTCTTCTCTAAGTTAACAAAACAGAAGACATTCTTACCCTTAAATCTGAGCAATTTCTTTAAAAATATTATTTTAATTCAAGTAAAAGAAATCATAAATGCTTTTTTAGAGTAAGATTGTATCATATATTCTGAAGGAAGCTACAAGTGCAAACCTTCAATCTAGTAAAGTTACACAGAGAGATTGAGTTTATTATTTTCAAGCTTCTTTCTTGTTTCAGTTTCCCCTTTCTCTTTTTTTGTTTTATTCATTCAGTATGTCTGAAACCAGCTTTGGGAGTCTTTCTAATTTATAATTAATTTCTATTATTAGCAAGTCATTTCAACTTGTCTGGAAATTGGAAATTGATTCTACAATCTCTGAACCAACCTCCTGGGTTAAGGACTCTCTTCTCATGTCCCCCAAACATCACAGGCAGGGCAGCATCAAAAGAACCATTATTTCCCTCATTTTAGGAGTCCATTCCCCTCATTTTAGGAGGCCACAGCCAATAAGATAAGGATTTCATTTCTTCTTATTATTCTGAAGGTGTTAAAGTATATCAGAGTCATGTGTTCTTATGAATCCTTATTGTGTAAAAATGTTTATTTCAGCTGGCAAAGTGGAAAGGTTGATTTTGATATGAGTATTCACACTGTCTGATGCAAAGTGGTTGATAGCCAGATCATTTAAATGTTTAAGTGGACTGTTAAATAGTGCATGGTAAAATGCAAAAATGCATCTAATCTTATTTGTTTGTCACACTTCGAAACAGTTGACACTAATCTTTTTCAATTTCCAGTAAAAAGTTGCTTATGGGAACCACAACGTCATTTGATATGGTGCACGAGGAACCAGAACCTAGTTAGGAATTTGTTGTAGTTTCCTTACCCTAATTTGTATGTCAGGAGAAAAAGGGAATTAATGTTTCAATCATTTTAATTTGTTCAAATATAGTGGATTTACATAAGATGCATTCACAGGTATCACTATTCTCCCTTGACATCAGGGCTTTATTTGCTTCACAAGAATCAATATCACTAATTTTACAAAGTAATTCACCCACATGTCAACTTTCTTGGGTAATCTTAGTTTGTTGCTGGAGATTATGCTAAAATTACAGAATGCTAAAAGCAGGGTCACTGAGGTATTTGTAAAAAGAGTTGTATTGTCATATGCATATCAAAACATGTACTTTAAGTGACATGTGGATAGTTTTCTCCTTACAAGAATCAAGCTTTTATGGAGAGGTGTGAAAACAATCAATAGATTTTCTTGGAATGGAAAAGTTAGCAAATTTAAGTCATTCTGATCATCCTTTAATCAAACAAGCATTTATATCTTAGGAAAATTTTTAGTTAGCTATGTTTGATGACAGGTCTCCCAAACACTGGACTGAGAAGTCTGCAAGAATAATTAAGAACTCTGATAAAGAAAAGTTATAAAACCTTTGCATGATAGAAAAGTATGAACAGAGGCATAGTTGAGCAGGAAGGGCAGAGTAGCTACTGGCTTATTCTGGAGTCTTTCCTAAGATCTGAGGTTAGCAAGATCATTCAAGCACGTGCTTAACTCTGCATGTGTGACTAAACAGCACAGATTTCTGTGGACCTGACAGTCCTGATTAGCTATTTTTCCAAAAGGGAAGGACTTAAGCTAATACTTAAAAGTTGAACTTATCTTGAAATGCTTTTCTTAATGGAAACCTAGGATCTGAGAGAGCAGATAAGCTCTCTGTTCAGTCTTCAAAACCCTTGTAGGCCTTGGAAAGAAATAATGGAAGTCCCTGTTTCTGTATTCTTTTTCTGTGTACTAATACAGGCAGTCAGCAAGTGGTGTTTATATATGGATGCAAAAAGATACAATGAGCCTAGAAAATCTGTATGGCACATACATGTATAGCACATACCTTTCACACGCCTTTATTGATTTACAAATACTTTACTTATAGCCATCTGGGAAAAGCAGTAAGGAAATAATAGAATTAATAATAACTAAAATTAATGCAATTATTTGATTGCCTTCAAGATGTGGGTTAGTCAAGAGATCCATTTTCTCATGTTAATAATTTGACTGTTGCTCTTTAGCCTCACTATCTTCTTCTTTTTTCTTTTTTAATTACAATCCTACATAAAGGAAAAAAAAGGAAAAAAAAATCAAAATTCTCCAGTCATTCTTACATATTAATGAATTTCCAATGTAAAAGGAACATACTTTGGACTTCAGAGTCCATCAGGACTATATAGATATTATCAGCTTTCAAGAAAGTGAAAGAAGTTCCTGTAAGCAGCAGTGATTTTATAGGCAGACAATTTAAACTTTAACTGATCGCAGCTGAAATAAGAAATGGGCAGAAAAAATGGGCTTATGTATGTGGACAAAATATTAAAAAACCCAAACAATTCCTATTTTAAAGGCACTGCATTTGATCAGTTTCTATGGTATTTCTATGGTATTTTTGAAATTAAATTAGAAAATATAATATAGCTTGTAATGACTAAATAGATCTCAAAAAGCTTGCATATAATTTGATTTTTTCTTTATGAAAATAAATTCCTTTAATAATAAATATATAATATCTATTTCTGTTCCATTATGCAATTTGTGTGGATATAACAAGTGAATTGGCTTCTCGCTACCAACACCTTTAGGTTTTTATATTGCAAAATCACAGATGCTTTGTCATATCCAACTCATTAAATAATCACCTTCCAGTATAGTTTGTGATTATATTTTTATTAAGTGAGTGCTGTGATACTGAAAAGAAATGCCCACAACTTGTTTTGTGGGAACCAAATGCTTTCACAAGATGAAAAATCAGTGCTATGTAGTGCTGCAATTACAATTTAAATAGTACTACAGGTTTATAGTATCACTTAATAAACAGAATAATTTTTCAAGATATATGCCAATTCAAGTAAAAACTGGGGATGTACAATATAAAGAAATATCTCTTCAAGATTAAAAAAAAATCTTTTAATAGTAAAGAATGTTCATGCTTCTTCAAGTCTGGAGAATATTCTTAACATTGGCCACATCACAAGTGAGTTATGAGCCTTTTATAAAAATGGGTGAAAAGAGAGATAATGGGTACAATAATCCTCCTAATAATACCACAAGCTGTATTTCAACTTTCAAGCCTCTCTTCAGAGTTAAAAGTTACCTTCCAAAGCTTCCTAAGAGGCTGCTGCCCTTTTCAAACCACATTTCAGGTGCATTATTCTTGCTGATTTATACATTCTAAATGCTGTGTGCCCTATTCCTTCTGCATAAAGCTGGAGAAGTCTGGGTAATTTGATTCTGCACCCTGACAATCTCATTCAGCTCAGCCTGGTCAAAAAGTCTTAAGGCTAATTGTGAGAATCTTGGTTATGGACTGAGCTGGAAATAGATAGGACCTGTAGCTATTGCCTGACATAGACACTCAGGATACAGGCACGCAATTTCTTCCTCTATAAAATAATTGAGATTCCCTCCCCTTCATTCAGAACTATTGAGATAACACAGCACAGCAAGGGGAAAAATAGTAAAAATTCAGACAGGTTGACTTATCACATGCAGAAGCACCTTTCTTGGGTTTCTTTTTTTTTGTAAAAGAGTGGGTTAAAACTGTTTGGGGATTAGATGACTTTGAATTACACACCAGAAATATTAGATAGAAGTAACTGTCACTGTACAGAAATACACATAACGCCATATATGTTACCTATACAGGCACACCACAATACAAGTTGTGGCTAACAGAAACAAGAAATTTCTTGTATCTTATAAAGAACCTCCAGAAAAAAAGGATTGATAAAATAGTTGACTCTTCAGTGGACAATACTATGGCTATTGATGTTCATTACCTTTTTGTACAGAGTAAGATTGTCACATAATATATACTTTGCTTTAACCCTGCTTCTTACACTAGTCACACAGAAGAATCTGTTACTACATCTGACAGTGTGGCTTACTAACACTTCAAGCTACATGTTGTATTCCCACCATTTTCAAAAGTATGACTTCTACTCATGTTATCACAGAAGAATAAGGACCTTCTGCTGATCTTTTTACTCAGGAATGATATGACTTTATTTGTATGGCAAAATTTTTTAACTCCCTCAATATATTTGCCTATGCTGGCCTAGAAGACAGAATGGATGGAGGCGTGAAAATAGATACTATTGCCAGTTCTGCTACCAGTCTCCTATATAGTCTTGGATATGTATTTAAACTTCTTTGTATCTTTGTTTCCTCTTTAGTCTTCTGATTCTCCCAGGTTCATCATCAGTTTATTATCAGGAAGAAAGAAGGGACTGTTTTGGCTGGTTTTTTTACCTAACAACTCCCCCTTAGAAATAATCTGACAGTTATTTAAACATTTCTATAACTTCTGATAATGTGATCTCAAGTATAAATTTAAGCCGCCCACACTCTAAGTAAAAGCAATTCATTAGATCCAGGAAAAAGAGGGAAAGTTTTTGCCCCATGACAGAAGGGGTTAGCGTATTTCATCCCTGTACTGTACAGCACTAAGGATTTGGAGGAAGAACAGAATGATCCTAACCTGACATACATCCTTAGGTACAAAATAAAGTATTGGTAGTGTGGATTTCTCTACATCACTGGGCTTTGGGTCAGGACATGAGATTGCACAAGAAAAGAATGAACTTTGGAAAAAAGGCTGCAAGTGCTGACCACAAGAGGAGAGAAAGATCCCCCTCTCCCTGCAAGCCCCACACAATTTTCTTACATGTATAAATAATAGCCATAGTGCATGAAAGGTGCAAGATAAATCATCTGTAACAGCTTAAATAGCAGCCAAAAATAGAATCTTAGGATTTATTTTTTTTTAAGTCCTTTGAGCACATTCTAGGACAAAGAACTTGTCAAGAGGAACAGACATTTTCGGACGAGACAGCACATTTGTTCGAACGGAAAATCCCAACCATCCATGAAATCAAAGAGAAGACAGGTTCCTCCTACAAGAAGACATTTGTAATTATATTGCTGAGCTCAGCATTCTCTCTTTCTCTTTTATACTCCCACTCCTCCTATTCTTTCTTGTGATCTCTCACCAGATCTCATTAGAGGAGAAAATCAGAAAGTGGAAATAAACACCAAAAATGCAACACTTACTTAAGCTGAATTACAATATAAGAAGTATTTTAGTTGCACAGACAAGAGAGTTCACCTGCATTTACTGAACAACTAAAAAAAAAAAAAAGTCCAATAATGTAAATATTAATTTTAATAATTAATACATTAGCAGTCAGCAACCTTTTAACATGAAGAAATACATAGGTCTCACATACACTAGGCAGTTATAGCCTGTACATATTCTCCTATAATTTTAGCAGACTTCTTCTTTACTGTGGTTTCAGGTGAAATAAAGAAATATGCAGGGCTTTTACCTGGATTGAACTGCCATATTTACTGTATACTGACAAAACTGCTACTGTTGACCATGCTTGATATACCACAGGCTTTTGACTGTACAAATGAAATTAATTGCATTACACATATGCCATTTAAAGGGACTTCCATGCTACCTTTCACATCACCTGCATAGTTCAAGGGAACATGTCCAGTGTCACATGAAAGTCATGTCTTCCTGCATTCTCTGAGGACAGAGGGGGAAGAAATGCATTGTGCTACTGCCTAACTCAATTACAGGAAGAAAAAAAACATAATCTAAGTAAATCTGGGTAAAATTCATAAACCAAAAATCCCAAAAGATTTTAAAAGAAAATAAATTACCTGTGTTGGCTGAGAAGAAGGTGAGGAAAGAAAACCATCAGGAGAACTGAGACTAGGGCAATTATGTAGGCATAATATGGGTAGAGAAGTGTTAACTTGTATTTGTCCTTCATCAGGTGTGTGTATGGATTTATCCATGGAGCCTTGTGAATGCCAGTATCTATGTGTTGGAACAGGTCTCTGACAGACTATAAACTCTATTTCAAATTCTCATCTAGATATGTTGCATGCAAGGCAGCTGTTCTCTTAGCAGGGACTGTGGGCCCTTTCAAAGCCCTGGGTATGTAATAAGATTTGGGGGTTATGTATTGTTCGTTTTACATGGAAATTTATGCAACATTATCCCCGCTTTCTGTATGAATCAGACTCCAGAATTTCCAGGAAGTAATTTAAATTAATAGCTGTGAAAAGAGGAAATGCAGACTTAAGGTGATTGTCACCCCTTCAATTATGGGTTAACAGTTCCCCATACAAGAAATATTTCATATCTCTTTACTGCTACAGCCTACTCCACAGAGGATGAAATAAGGCTATCAGGTATGAAAGTGTACATGCTCCTTTCTTTCCCTTTTCCCTTCACCATCCTTCCTGCAGTCCTCCTAGTTTGTTTGTTTGTTTGTTTGTTTGTTTTCTTTTTATCATAAGCACAGCTGTGTCAATGTTCCCCTGGAACGTAATCCCTGGATCAGTTCAATATGGCTGTATCTGACAAGGTGTTTGCCTCTGGAGCATTTGTAGATAACTCCTATTGGCTATGACCTGCTCCAGGAAAGGCAGAAATCCAATATTTCCTGACTTTCAGAAATCAACACCCTGAAAAGTTAAAAAATACACAAGGTAACATTCCATTTGCTAAAGTTTCTGGCTTTTTTGTCTTTGAATATGTCATGGTTTAGGGTCAGGGCAGCCCCTAAGATCCAACAGACGCTCTCTGTTAACCCCCCTCCCTCCCCAAAGGGGAAGAGAAAAGGAATAAGGGAGAGAGACTTAGTGATTAGAAAGATAAATAAATAGGTTTAACATGGAATCAAGTTGAAATACTAACATCAAACACAGAAGAGGTGGTTACGTGCCCAAATGGGCAATACAGACACCAGAAAGTATGTACGGAGCCAATAGCAACTACACTGTCTAGGAAAGATAGGCATTCAGAATATGGCAAACAATGCCAGCTCAGATGGTTGGAAATCATTTTACTCTCGACATATAAATTGGGGGTAGAACAATATTTTTTCATATTTTTATTACAGGAATTCTGAAAGGCTCCATGTGAGATAAGAACCTTGCTGTGTTTCTTTACATGTGTTTAGCCCAATTAGACAAGATATGGTCAATTATTCTCATTTCACAGATGCAGAGCTGAAATCCAGTGACAAAACCACTTAATATTTCTGAAAATCTGCAGCAGAGCTAAGACAAAGAACTAAGATATCTTGTATCCTGGAACTTAATGCATTGCCATCTTCTCCTGATCTTACAGCAAAAGGAGTAGGCGATTCAATTTGATGTTTCATCCTTTTGTTTCTTCATACAATGCAATTAATTCCCATGATGAATTTCTATATTGATACTTCTACTCCAGGTTTGTTACATCTTCAGCTTAATAATTTCTCTTTTATGTGTGTTTTACTAGCTGAAAGTGTTTGTGAAATCTCATCTTATTTTCTTGTGTAACGTGAAACGTGTTCAGGAATCAAAGATCATCCCTTTGTCTTTTCTTTGCCTTTGTGTGATCAATGAACTTCTGATTATGATTTTTAAAACTGATGCTGTGATTCATTTTAATGACACGATCGAGGGTTAAGTTTTCTAAAGTGTTAAGTGACTCCTTAGTGAGGCCCAGGTACTTTAAATCTTTCACTGTGTTATGAGATCATATCCTTCTTTGACAGAAACATTTTTTTAATATATACAAAAGCTTACAGAATCCTGAAGAATTGAATTCTTATTGCCACATACATTATCATTCAGGCTTTGTGTGCTGATAAGTATTTCTGAGAGAGATATTTTTTTCAGTATTATGCTAAACAGATATTCTAATGCTTTCCATTACCTTTATGCACTGGTGGAAAAACCAAAGAATAAAGTTCAGTGAGATCATAGTACATGGATTTACTTCCTCTTTCTCAAAGGCAGAAGATCTGTATTTCTGGAGCTATTCATCCCCTGGATCAACTTTCTTTGTACACCCTACACAGATATGAGGATTAAATCATCTATCACGGACATGGTCCACATAAATTGAATTTACTTTGTAGAGCATGGAAAGAATTAGCTTATTTGGGGCAAATCTGGAATAATTCCACTGAAGTTAATGTGATTTCTCTGTTTTTTTCTTCTTTCCAATATGAATGAGAGCAGAATATATCTCACTTAAGTAAATTATGACATCCCTGCATTCCAAGACTAAGAGCTGAAATGCAAAATTTAAAGGTGAGAGTCTTAATGTACCCATGCCTAATGGTCTGTAATTCAAATGAGAATCTTCTGTACCTGTTCTAATTGCTATTTGTATCACTTTTATACTGGCTTTTTACATTTCTATCACTCCTTAATATTAACCCACTCAAGAAATAGCTGAACTGAAACTTAAGAGGCAACAAAAATAATTTGAAGCAAAACACTCTTATTCTGTGAACAGCAGTCTTTTGTTTTACCACACTGGAATATGTTAGTGAAATTTAGGCACAGACCTGGCTCCCTTGTTAACACTGCAAAGCAAGGCTGGGGAAGAAATCATGTAGCCCCTCTGTGGGGAAGCACTCAGGTAAGTAATTCCATTTATTTCATTGTGCTGCTGTGCAAAATCTTTCAGCCTCTTAAAAGGGGTAGATTGGGTATTAGCATTAATCAGCCTAATTATATTCCCCAGGAAAGCACATACCTCTGTGCCCAGATTCAAGTTTTAAGAAAATTGTATAGCATTTATGTCATAAGGTGTGTACTTCTGCACAGGGCATGTTCCTCCTGAGAATGCAAGTACAGAAGACTAGGATAGGACCTGGCTTTTAGCCTGTTCCACCTGCAGAAAAATGTCTGTTTCTTCTAACCTAGAAATGAAGATGGTGACATGAGTTATTCCCAGGAATATTATCAAGGCATATGATAGAGCATTTTTATTTTTATCTTTTATCTCTCTTGGATCTATTTGTCTTCTATTATGAATATAATGTCTATATTCTTTACGCCTGACATTTTGCTATTCTGAAAACAAATTTCTTATATTAACTTAGGAAAAGAATGTTCAACTCCTGCAAATGCTTCACCATTCAGGTAAGCCACAGACAATAGTAGTCACTTTGATTTCAATAGGATGAGGTACATCAGCAAATATCTCCACCTGACTGCAATGAAAATCTTGATGAGCAATACTGTAACCCATAAATAGTCCCACTGAAATGAAGAGGAATAATTCTTGCATAAAGAGCTCCCCGTAGGTGTTAAGTATTGGAACTGGCTTTACCCAAATAAGCCCTGGCCTTTTAAAGAATTTCATTCAATTGCTACTCTGCAACCACATACAGCCCCATTAGCTTCAACTAGGATCCATCAGGGACTCATTACAAGAATAGGGCTTAAAGGCAGAATGCCCGGAATGAACGGTTTAACTAAAGGCATGGTGTTAAAATGATTTAGATTGATAGCTAAATTAAGTGAAACTACCTGTGTAGACACACAGTAGTTTAGTATGCTCCTGCAATTTACAGTTTAAACCCCCAGGAACACCCAGGCACCACCTTACATGGACTTAATACTGCAGCATAACAGCCTTTGTTTGCTAAAACCCATCAAGAGATGCATTCTACCTGACCTTTTCTCCCTTCTTTGAGAGTTAAGAAGTCTGCAGCATGACCTATGCATAATGATGACTTTCTTTCCTTTACCAGGACACTGAAGCCACCTTCCCTGTCCTATCTGCCCCCTGCACTCCCTGATCACACCTCACACAGCTGTGAAGGTGGCCTGTTCATTTCCAACCATGTTTATTCTTTTCATGTTCCCATTTGATCCATAAGAAATAAGTGAGCCCAGGAGTAATGGGTTTCAAAATCTCATCAGAAGTTCTTCTAACAGCAAATAGACTTTTTAAATTTTACATAAATAAAATAAACATCTTTTTTTTCTGGCCTCTCTATCTTGTATTCTATTCAGTGAACTGTCTTCCATCCCTTGATACACTATGCTCTGAAAACTCTTGTAGAGACCAGTGTTGACTTCAAGCCAAGTGTCAGTGATTTTACTCAGCTGTGGAATAAGACCTAATAGCAGAAAATTTATTGCAGACGTGACACAATGAACTATTTTTCAAATATCCCTGTTCTCTGGTTTGCTCTTTTGGATTTGGCAACAAATTGTCGTCCCTTGATCTTGTGGTCCTTAATCTGTCAAAAGCCTATGCCAGCTTCACACAATATACATAAACCCAAACTATGGTCTGGTAGGTAGCTCTGTAATATCTGTAACTTGAAGATAACCTTTTTTGTCGGGTTGTTGTTTTTTTTCCACTACAAATAAATTTGGGCACTGTTGTGTTGTGTTCTCCAAATGAATAGGAGAAAATAGTGTGGAATAGAGAGGGGGTTTTGATAGCTTTCTTTTCCCTAACGTCCCTTCACATCTAAAAAAACACAGACATTTCATAATATATCTCATGTTGATTATAATAAAGATATAGAAAGATTTTAAAGAGTGAAGATAGGACACAGCAAAAATTCAGTAGCATAAATCATCTCTGTTCTCCCCTTCAGTGTTGTGTATCTAAACCATTTAGTCTCATAGTAAGAGTTCAGAGTAACTAGAGTAACTAGAATAGTCATCAAATAGGCTCTTCCCAGTTGTTTCCTTTCACAATTACAAATGTCTCCTACACTATGTATTAGAAAGACATTAATAAGCTAAATGAAAACTATGCTAATGAAATTGTGTTAGTATTACATAATCAATTGTCATCCATTTATTTCTCTTAGGAATACAAATCTATGATCTTTACATTTGTCATAAACACTTCCCAAAGTTTTGTTCACACTAGCTGCTCTTAAAAGGCCCAATTGAAGAGACTATTTACAAGTTGCTGAGCTATATTCATGGGCTTAATATCTCCAATCTGGTACAAAATTAATCACATGTTTAAGATCTTCCCTGAAAGTGAGCCAAAGATTCTGAAGCTGGCAGCAGTTTTCAAGTCAACAGCCATTTAACACTATGGAATCCATGAAAGTCCATTAAGAAAATGAATAGAGGAGAAAAAGAAGAAACCATATATAAACCTTATGTAAACCATATATAAGAAACTACACACAAAGGAAATATATACATATATCTATATAAAATTTTTATGGTCCTTACAGGAGAGAAATCTTTTTGTGGTACTAAAATCTGTCCAATCAGGTAAAAAAAAAAACCCTAATTTTAATCCACTTCCTTTATGCAGTTCCAGTGTTTATTGAATTAGCCTAAAAAAGCTCAGCAGATAACTCATGGTATACTATTTATAGTTAGGGATCAATCATCTTATGCTTTAAGCCTTTCTAATTTCAAATTTTTATTGACAGGAAAAGTAAACAGTGTTTGTAGTTGTATATAGCTCCATTATTTCACGGGGAAAAAAAAAAAAAGGCAAGAACAAAACATCTCTCTAAACCCACTCACATCTGATATCATCAGTCATAACCTACATGAAAGATAATAGGTTCTCAAAGCTCTCTAGTTCTCTGTGACAGTTCTAATAATACAGTGCCAGATGTTTAAAATGTCTGCAACACCCAGAGGTTGCAGTGGAGTGACCTCCATGTTCTTCCATTCAATGGAATTGGTTAGTAAATGTAATTACAGTGAAATCCGTTTATAATAGGCATGATTATAATATAGCAAATAAAAGCACTTGCAAAACTAAATATGTTAAATTAAATGTATTGTTTTCTGATTATAATAGACTCTCTCTGGGTATCTGTTATTAATGCTTCATAAGAAAAGAACAGAGGAGCTTTCATCATATTTTAGAGATGGAAGAACATCAAGGAATGTAATCTTTGTGCTTTCATTCCCACAAGCTGTGTAAACCATTGAGTTCTATAAACCAGAACAGTTTTGGTTTTTTTTCACTGAGCCTCTGCAACAGCACATCAGGAACATTCCTACTGTCCAGAGTCCTTGACTGGAGGAGCAACATTCCTCTTATCACATTATACCAGCAAAGTTGCTGTAATTATACTACATTCTCACTTTCAAAATTAATTTAGCAAGCGTGCAGAATTAACACATAGCCCTTTTGAAGCCCCCAGGCCTAACCCAAACAAAAGGAAATAAATCCACTTTATTCTGAAAAATAATCATGATTCCTGAAAAATAAAATAAATAGACCATGTATTGGCCTGTGTAAGTGGATGTTAAGTAACTATGCAATTATTTAAGTATGTTATGTAAGTAACAGCACTGGTGTTTTTGAAATGACATTAAAAGTTTAGGGGCTTATCAGACAAGGCAATATGGGTGATGTAAAACAGAGGAATCTGATAGATTAGGAGGTCAGGGCAGGAAATCCCTGAACTGCTTCTTCTTATCATCCCTTTTCTCTTTTTGCATCATGAAAATCCAAAGTTGTTTCAAGCTGATGTTCTTTCTCAGAGGAACTCAGATGATGATTAGCTGTCCAGACAGTCTACCTTCTCTCCTGTTGAACACAAGGGTTTAACTTACTACGTGAAGTTTCTCTTATGTCCTAGAGGCAAAGTTTCCATGACCACACTTATAAAATGTCACCCTTTAATTTAAAAAGGGATCATGTTGTCTTTCACTGTGGGATTCTTTTTGTTTCATTAAAGTCCCAGACAAGGATAGTGTTCAGACTTTTCCTCACTAATTTAGTTATATTCCTAATAGCATGATTCCAAGGGTCTCAGGAGAACCCCCTCCCACCTCCGCTGTCTGCCTCACTGCACAAAGCAATTGCATCTGACCCAATAACCTCTATCTTCCAGACCATAACTGGCTCTCACTGAGTTGCCTTCCCCAACTCAACATCTTCTCCTACTTACCACCAACCCAGCCTGAGTGAATTCTCAGAGCTGCCTTCACAAATACATTGGTATAGCTGAGAGCTGCATTTTTCAGAGGCATCTAAAATGGCTATGACATCACATGCAGAAATAGTGACCCATTCTTTCTCACTTCAAACTGATATCAGGGCACTTTTTGGGACAATAATTTCTACTGTTTTCACCAAGAAACATACGGCAATAGCCTTTACTGAACTCCACTACCTCAGAAGGAAATTAAAGCCCTATCCTGTAGAAGCTTTCCAAACAGTACAAAATGCTTAAGGTTTGTCAAACATCCTGTCTTGGATCAAGGCCTCATTGATCAGGTTTTCCTGTCTCCAGGAGTGTCCATAATATTTTCTTTTTATGGGTAGCTGCCCACTTGGGTTCAGGGACAAGTTCACTGCAATCAAAAACTCATCTGTCTCTCAGTGTCCCTTAGGTGGAGAGACAGGTTTTCAGATAGCTGCTGCACAGGTTAGATATTGTGAACATAGGATGTGGATCACTCTAAAGCCAAGTAACTTTTACTTTCTTTGTAGAGTTATAAATAGTCACAGTGTCATAAATCTGGGGCTACAGAAAATGAAATTGAATGTTGTTTTTACATCATTGAACTATTCTGGAAAGCTAAAGTTTGAGGGAAAAAAAAAAGTGTTTTTTTTTTTTTTCCAAATACATCAATAATCTTCCATTTAATTTATATACCCATGGCTGTCAGCTACCTCCAAACCCTCTTAGTGCAGTGATATGGAAACATTTTTACTGAAAACTTCTTAGGAATACATCAGAGAGTTCACATTCATATCTATTTAAGTGAGCAGATGAATAGACTCTACCTAACCTAATTGGGGGAGAGGAAAAAAAATCAATAAAGCAAGCTCTTTGCTTATTAGCTGTATCCCATTTCTTGTTGTTTTTTGCTTGGACTGTGGCTTATTTGGAGGAAACCTTTGTTCAGACTTTAATTTATTCTGTTCATTCCATGGTTACATGCCCTGGTTGTAAGAGTGTTTATAAATATATATATAAAATAAGTAAGGAGAAGCATATGAGAACAAAACATTATGGAAGACATATAATGCTGATGCAGTATACCCATCTGGCAAACACAGTTTCAGTTTATTACTGTAAATTTAGAAGTGTTTTGTAATAATGGAAAAATTGTTAACAATTCCATTTAATTAATTAATGCATGTCAGAGGCAATCTGTTTATTTTTCCCCAATACTGATACAAAATATGTTTTCTTTTTCTTTTAAGATCCTGTCTAGTCCAGCATACCTGTCTATTGAAATTCATAAAGTGAGTGAAGCCCCACACAAACAAATGGGATCTATCATCACTGGAAACCAAATTTTCCATAAGGATACATGAGAGGAGAAAGTGATGTAGCTTTGTTTTTGGCAAAAAACGATTCTCTGTGTTATAAAGCTTCTGGTATAATTCCACCAGATGCACATTACTGATCCTGTACCAAAAGGCAGGGATTCAGTTCCCTGAAGTCAAAGTTCCCATAACCCATGAGCTTCTGTGTTACCACCTGCCTTCCTTAGTTTTGTCCTAACATCCTGTGCAAAATACACAGCTACAGCATCTTCTTTTGAGGCATTGCCTTTGTGAGTCTCCCTGAATAGAGATGGAAGTCAAATTAAATGGCAGTAGCAATTCTGTATGAGCTATCTTTGTTTTAAATCATTCTGCCACTGTTTTGAGTATGCAACAACTAGCTCATAAACTTCTATTACAGCAAAGGTAAGGAACAGATTGCACTTCAACTTGCAGATCAAATTCTAAGATAGCAACAAAGTAGAAAAAGCAGTATGCACCATCCCCTGCTTCCCCAGGCCACAGCCATAATTCAGGGAAAAAAAAACAAAACAGGCAAAACAACCAAACCAAACCAAACAAACAACACACAAGCCCAAACCAAACCAAAAGAATAAGAGGTTCAAAGAACCTGCTACAGTCTTTGATTATCACAGCCACACGTGTTGCAATGTGGAATGCAATATAATGTTGCAATGGAGATACTGCTTCAAGAAAATCTCTGTTAGACTTGGTAATGTACTGTGGAAGTGATGTGTGTGTCCATTTTCTTAATCTGCATGAAACTTGTGGGAACAGGCTGGTATGCCAAGACTGGTGATGTGCTTGTTATTGTAGATGTTAATTCCCAGGCAAACAAGGACTTTCACTGTGGATGAAACACAGCAGATTGTTCCCCAAATGCTCCCAGGTGCCTCTCTTGCAGAATAATGCAAAAGATTTAGTGTATTGCCTAGAAAAATAAAATACTGTAAAAATAAAATAATTAAAGATAAATAATAATAATAAAAAGTAAACCAAAAACTCTCTCTCCTCATGCATTGCTGAGAGAGAAACTTGGTTAAATAACTTTGAATTGTATTAACAATTGTATGAATGATGTTGAACAACCCCATTTCTTAGGTACATTTTACACATTTCATTACAAAGCCACTTATTTGTAGAGTGTTTTTTTCTCTTCAACAAAGAGACTCCTATCCATTTCAAGGTCTGAAAAAAAGAAATAAGGCATAAATCCCATATGATAATAATCCCTTGGTTCCTATTAGGGGACAGTGTGATGACTAATGGTGCCTACTTTATACCCTGATGTGTTGCCATGATACAACTGTGCTTATCATCACCTTTTTAACTTAACGCAGAAGCAATTCTCTGGTATAAGTTACAGTTTAGTTCTTGCAATGGCATTTCCTACATTTGCCGAACTGACTCACTCTGCCTGATTTCTATATGATTTTTTCCCATTACTCTTCTCTATGTACAATCATATAGGCTCTTTGATGAGAAAATGGAATAAAAAAACCCAACAAAACAAAAACCACAGACTTTCTCTCTGATTTAGGAAATGGGGTACATTACCAACTGTAATTTAATTCGATGACTATTTTTAAGAAGAGTGCTTGTAGTTTATAATAATTTCTAACACAAAGTATTTAAAAGGATCTGAAGAGATTCTGACACATCACATTTCTCATAGACCTGCACTGTGAATTCACATGGACCATTGCTTAGAAGTTATCTGAAATTATCTGACTTAGCTAATTTATTTTATGTCCGTCTGATTTTTGCATCAGAAATGGACTTCATGGCACTGTTAATACTGCTAATTCTTCTAAAGAATTTGCTGTTTAAAGTTGCTTGTTCGTGCTATTTGCATAATGAATTGTCCTCTTTGAGGTGATAAATTATTTATTAGAATAATGAACAAATCAATCAGGAGAGCTGGAAAACTGAAACACACAGCTTTTGGCAAAGTAAGGTCTGAATGTTTACATTTATCATAGAAAATCCTTGACTTTGATGCAGACCTTTCAGAGGTTTATTAATCATGATCTCATTACAGTTTTGGTGCACTAATAGCTTTTTATTTGCCAGAATCGTTTCTGATGATGTAGTGCTGATGTCCTAAAAATACAAATCTATTTACACTATTTAACCTTTTACAAAATTGTTCAAAAAGTAGCTTATTTCTAAGATTGTGCTTTATATTAAAACAAATCAAGATTAATAACTTATGTCAGAGCAATTTCAGAGCTGGTGCCTGTGAAATGTTGTGGCTCTCAGGTACAAAACTTGAAAGCACCTTGTGGATTAGTTGCAGCACATAGCAGTGATTCACTGCAGAATTGAGAGCATTACTCTGGGAACAGGTCCAATACTTTTAGAATATGGCAGTGAGCCTCTAACTGCAGAAAGATGCATATTGGGTATATTAAGCATATTTTAGTGTTTATTAGTGAGAGATTTGGGATTTAGACTACAATGTGCTTTGAAACTAATCTAAACACACATCTGCTGAGGGATGAAATGGCATATACTGTAACTCATGAAAATAATAAGTGTGAATTAGTTTATGAACCATAGCCTTACAATTTACTCACACCAGATTTGGCAGGAACTTCTTAAAAGGGCATATAATGAATTAAGGGCATTCAGTCCAAAGTAGCCACACAATTGCCACGAAATTATCTAGTGTTTTGATGAAAAACCCTTTAAATGGTTTGTAAGTTTGCAACAAATGTGTTCCACAGCTTTTTTTTTTTTTAAAGTAAATAGAACTGGAGCACCATGCTGGAAAAAAAATACTGGAAAACGCCATTTTGTATTTGTTGGAATCAGGAAGCACAAACAATTGAAAATAGCAATGCTCATCACAGCTGATAAACATCTGGTGTCTAGAGCAGACACTGAGGGTGGATGTAGAACCAGTGACCTGTGTTGTCATGGCACCAAGGAGGAATGTGCAGTGGGGTCAGGTATAGTCCTGCCCTTCCCATTCTCCCCCTATAGCAGCAGTTAACTCTGTCTGGGAGAAGACACCAAGGAATGTCTGTGCGAATGAAACGCCCACTTAACAATGATCTGACTACAATCTCTCCTCCACACCTTGCACAACAGTAGAAAACTGAGGTATAAACCTTAGCCCTATTTCAGACCTATTGGTGTGGGCAAGAATTTGACATCAAACTGTAGGGATGGATTAATCAGTGTGTCCTTCTTCCCCCCACCCCTTAAAGGGTTGCCTTTTGGTAACATTTCTGGCCTCAGCTACAGGGAGTGTGTTTTTCCAGGAGATTACTTTTGTGATTACAATTGTATTTTAGAGCTATATAGCAATTTCTGCAGCTTGGTGCATTCACCACCAGCAATCTAAAGAATCTGCATATGCTGCAGGTGTAAATAAACTGTACTGTCGTGCATCCGACTGCTTCTTGTGAATGCAGCCAGACCTACAGCAGACAGGCTGGTCATGCCTCTGGTGTCAGACCTATGGTCACATTAAATCAGCGTATCTATTAAGAGATCAGTCCAGCTGCCTCTATCCTTCAAACCTCTGAGGACCAGATAGAACACAAGGAGACTGGAAAAAGAAATTCACCCTTCACTTCATGCAACAGTATTGCTATGGCAAAAGATGATTGGGAAAGTAAAATGTGTAGTGGAGGGAACCTTCTAATGTCACACTTTTAATCTGCCTTATATCAAATATTCAATGTAGAGCAGTTGTACCATGAAATTAAATTATTAGAGTGGTTAACTATGAGACTATATATTAGACATGTGAAACTAGCCATGTTAATGGGCATGACTTTTCTAGTGTCTTATGTTTAACAGTAAAATTTCTTGGTTTAGTAAAATTGTCTTTGCAAATACACTTGACATGCGGAAATCAGACTCCACAACTCCGTGAAGTTGTAAAGTAGGTATGTTTATTCAGCGCCGGACGCACGGGGGGGTCGCCCCACCATAAACGTGCGTACCCAACATGGGGCAAAACCCTCTACTTAAACTACTGGCTTATACATAGTCAGTAGGTGTTGCAAGTGGCCTATGTATATGCATGAACCATCCCCGCTTCACATTGAAATNTCTATCCTTCAAACCTCTGAGGACCAGATAGAACACAAGGAGACTGGAAAAAGAAATTCACCCTTCACTTCATGCAACAGTATTGCTATGGCAAAAGATGATTGGGAAAGTAAAATGTGTAGTGGAGGGAACCTTCTAATGTCACACTTTTAATCTGCCTTATATCAAATATTCAATGTAGAGCAGTTGTACCATGAAATTAAATTATTAGAGTGGTTAACTATGAGACTATATATTAGNGAACCAAAAGGGATGATTAAGTCAGCCACCACCCATCATCAAAGTGACAATTGTTTGATTTTCAACCCCACATCACACTCAGATATACTTAGCTGTACATATAATTAATTGCAAACATACAAACTGATTAGAAATTACAGCACTCATTTCATCATGGTGGCACGCATTATTGATGATGAAATACTTTTGATATATACCTAATTTGACCTGTATTTTGAGGAATATATGGAACAATCTGTTTCCATCATGACATCTTACTGATGGAGTTGAAATAAAATTTAAGTTTTAAGTTGGAATCAAGATAGCTAATGAGAGTTCATGGGCAAAGCTCTATCAAAATGAGAAATGTAGGCATAAAGCATTGATCAATCAACTGTTCCCCCTTGAAAAACTAAATGCTTTAATCCTGAGGCAGTATATGCACTTTGTGTTGGTCTCATGCATATAAATAGCCACTTTTGAGTCCCAGTTTAATCTGAGTGAAAACATCTCCACATAACTCTGACGTAAAAGTTTCCCACTGCTCCCTTCTCCTCTTTAGCATGATCAATGGGGAATTGACTTGAGTAGAAGGGTCTGACCTACAAATTCAATTAAGCAAATTCTTGGTCGTTTGGAGTGAGCTGTAAGATACCAGTTTTATTTTAACTCAGTAGTATAAGTGAGCATGTGAAAACATTTCTACAACCTTTGAGCACTAAGTAAGAGAGGAATAAATATTTATGTCCATTGGTAATTTAGAGATAAGGTATAAGCAACCTTTTACTTCTTCTTGTACTTCTGGCTAAATGTATACCCTTGTCTGACTTCTAATAAATGCTTCATTTTAGTGCAATTTTTCTCAGAATTACAAAGTATACAACACATATCATTACTGCTGTTCTACAAGTGCTGCTCCAGGGAATAATGTGTTGTGATTTTCCTTGACTAGTGTATAAAGTTGCTCTAAGAAAAAGAAAGAACCTATTTATAGCACCTTGAATAGTCACAGGAGATAGTCTTGGACTGGAAAGAGCTCATATTCATGCGGACAAATACTGGAAGAGAAACAGCAGGGGATCTGTGGTAAAGAACATGCCTAACTTACATGGAAAGTTTGTGGCAGACATGACAGACTAAACACCTTTACTTCACTATCTGTCCTTTTATTTTGAAATTGTATGCTTTTGTGTTATTTGGATTTTCAGATACATTTAGCTTCCATTCACTCTAGCTGAAATCAGTCGGAGCTACCAGGTCTTCAAGGCATCAAACACCACCAAAAATCAGGCTGACATTGCAGACTGCAATCAGGCTGAATTGCAGGCTGCAGCATTAGCCTTGTATTTTCCAATACCTGTACACCATAGTCTCACAAATTCATTTTAGATAGCAGACAGCCCTTTCAAAGGCACCATGCTGCACTTTAGCCTTTTATTAACTCATACTGTAGTCAGTTTATCTAATTAATACACCTCTTCTTTGCAGAGTACTATATGGGAACAAAAAGAAATAAATAAGAGGATGCAGAATAGGATAAAAAAGAACCAGTAATATTCTCATGCTACCCAGATTCTGGGCTTCACAATTCTTGCTTCCCTATACTACAGATGTAATAAATACTAGTCCTCTTATATAAGATAAACTTTCCTTAATATTTATTCTGCTTTCTTTTTGTCTTCAGTAAAACACTTTGAGTCAGGATTTTTGAAAATACTGATTTACATACTGCTCAGACTTTAAATCTGCTTATCCAGGACTGAAAAAAAAATGAACTTAAAAGGATTTGCTTCTTACCTCCTCAGCCTCCACAATCTTTGTGGTATCATTTTGCAGTATTAGTTATTTTCCTGAGTAATAAGTAGTTTCTTTTTTCTCTAGTAGTGATATCTCTCTTAATACTTCTCTGAAGTCTATGGAAATACATTGCTCTATTCTTCTTTTCCTGAAGCATTTTAGAATATCAAATATTACCTGGTCTGAAGTAGAAGAATAGCTACTGAAGCATAACTTAGAATATTGAATACTGAAGTATTCATGAATTATTAGTTAATATGATTTTTATTACTGAACATATTCCATTACTTCATTAGCATCCAAGGCTATTTTGGAGAATGTCGTATTCATTTTACAAACGGAGAACCTAACACACTAGCATCCCTTTTTTAAGATAGAACAGATAATAGTGCTTCAATTTCTCCATTCCTTTCTTGGTGCCCTGGTCACATAACCACACTGACAATTCACTACAGTTTTGGATGTACATCATCTTGAAGAAAAAATACAGACAAAATTATTAGTGTTCTCACTAGGAGCCTCATCTGTGTAGTGACCTAGCTAAACTGAAATATGTTAACACCTGGTCATTCAATAGTGAAATGCATCCACTGTTTCAGTGAAACATGACGTCCTTTTAACCATACAACAGAAATATTTCTAAGTGGGGTTGCATGGATTGTTATCTACCTAGATGAAAAGGCAATATGGTACTGTATTACTGCTTTCTGAGGGGGAAGTGGGATAGAAGAGTGAAGATGAAAATTAGTCTTTTAAGAGATTCTACTGCATTAGTTGGCTGCAATGTTGCTTAGAAATGCTGAGGCCATAGAGACAGGTTCATGACATCATTGAAAATGTGTATGAAGTGCCTTTAATTAAATCAGATGTCTGTTGAGAAATGGTAATGAACTACCATAAGCCAATATATGGCTTGCCATAATTCTGCTTAAGTACTGTCCTGCTGAAAATACTCAGCAATTAAGAAACTACTAACTTCAGATTGAAAAAAAGAACCATATTTTTGGAAGGTTATTATCGAAATTGTAAACTGGAAGAGTACTTATTACACAAGTGCATAAGTATTTGCAGGCTCAAGTATTAATACTTAATGATTTAGATTTAATACCTCATATTGTAATAGAGTAATAGAGTAAGTTAATGTGTCTGCTTACATTTATGCACGTATTATTATCAATATCGTGCTAAAAAATGCATACTTCTAGAATAATCAGCATGAAGGTCTCTGTGTTGCAAATTAACTAACATAAAAATGTATCAAAGAAAGATGATCCGGGATCCATCCTAGGGTAATGAAGGAACTGGCAGAAGAGCTTGCCAAGCCGCTCTCCATCATCTTCCAACAGTCCTGGCTCACTGGGGAGGGCCC
>VWZY01000539.1:22873-55425 GCA_013399075.1 Chloroceryle aenea
TCCTATGAGGAGAGGCTGAGGGAGCTGGGGTTGTTTAGTCTGGAGAAGAGAAGGCTTAGAGGTGACCTCATCACTCTCTTCAACTACCTGAAGGGAAGTTATAGCCAGGTGGGGGTTGGCCTCTTCTCCCAGGCAACCAACAACAGGACAAGGGGACATGGGCTTAAGCTCTGCCAGGGGAAGTTTAGGTTAGATGTTAGGAAGAAATTCTTTACAGAGAGGGTAATCAGGCATTGGAACGGCCTGCCCAGAGAGGTGGTGGATTCACCATGCCTGGAGTTTTTTAAGAAGAGATTGGACATGGCCCTTAGTGCCATGATATAGTAATTGGAGTTGGATCAGGGGTTGGACTCGATGATCTTGGAGGTCTTTTCCAACCCAGTCTATTCTATGATTCTATGATTCTATGATTCTAGTTCACCTGAGTGAGATACCAGATATTGGAAAACATAAATCACTCCATAGTCTTTAGTAAGACATACCTTGTGCAAACATATAGGTTGAAGATACCACTAGTTTATCTGGTCCAATCTGTACTATTCAGATTAGGTCCAGTCAGAGGAGTTGCTCTAGATCATGCTCAGTTAAGTGTGACCGTCTCTAAGCATAACAATACCACTGCCTTTCTGGGCACCTCTTGCAGTGTCTAATGACATAGTACCATGACGGCAAACATCATATTTCTTGTACTTATTTGGAATTTCCATGTTCCAGCCTGTGCCCATTGCCTCTCATCTTTCTATTGTGAACCTCTGAGAAGACTCTGGCTTGGTTTCCTCTGCACCCTTCCATTACATAGTGGAAGGCAGAAATAAGATCCTCCTCCTCAGTTTTCTCTACCTCAGCCTGGAAATCCAGACCTCTCAGCATCTTCTCATATGCCATGTACTTCAGCCTGTCCCCAGACCACCTTTGCGGTCATCCTTTAGTAAGTCCATATATCTTTTGTACTGGGAAGCTCAGAAATGGACACAGCACTCCAGATGTGTCTCACCAGAGCTGAGAAGAGGGAAAGGATCACCTTCCTTGGTGTGCTGGAAATGCTCTTCCTAATGCAGACCAGGATGCAGCAGAGTAGGCCTACAGTGTATTGATGGCTTGTGGACAATTTCCATTTTTGGACCCCCAGGCCCTTTTCTACAAAGCTTCTTTCCAGCTACTTGCCTCATAGTCTCCCCAAGTGGAGATCTTGGCATTTCCCTTTGAAATTCGTGGGGTTCCCATCAGCCCATTTTTCCACCTTATTTAGATCGCTCCTGTCAGCTCTGTCCTCCACTGATTAGCCAATTTGAATTTGTCTCCAAATGTGTGAAGTTCATTGTATCCTATCATGCAGTCATTAAGAAAAAAATATTAAACAGAAGTGGCCTTACTATCTACTGGAGAGACCAAAACGAAGTAACCATCTGCCAGTAAATTTTCTATTGCCAATCATCACAGTTTTAGCTCAGAGATACAGCCAATTTTCAACCCATCTGATATCTCACAAATTTGACTCTAAGTAAACCATGGAAGGCTATGCTGAAATCCTTTCTAAAGTGGTATATTAAAGTAAACAGGCAAAGGACCAGCTGCAGTCCAAATCAAATGATTGTGATAGTGTGAGAAACTGCTGGCACTGCAAAACCCCAACATGGGAAAGGGGTTGCTATACTCCAACTTGAGATTAAACCCCGTGAACAAGAGAGGAAGGAAAAGGTTGCAGAACCCATTGGTGCACTCAAGGCTCTGATGAATCATCAAAGAGCCCTGCACTTGATCAGTGTGGCCTGCAGTAGGGCAATAAACCTGCTCTGACTACATCTCTTGTGCCCAATTTGCTTCTCCAGTTTTGGAAGCTAGTGCAGTTTTAAAAGGGGCAGACCCTAACACTTGGTAAACAATAGCCAATGCTCTTTCCTCATCCCTACAGTCTGTGAGCTCATCAAAGACAGTAGTCAGGTTGGCAAGGCACCACTTGTCCTTGGTTAATCCTTGCTAGATGTTCCAAATCACCACCCCTTCTTATATAGGCCTAGACATGGCTTCTGAGATAATTTTCTCTAGAATCAACCTGAGAACTATGCTTGATGAGCCTGAAGTTCTCTGTCTTCTTCATCTTCCCCTTTTTGAAGACATGAAGGTATTAGCAAGATTTATTAAACTATGTTTGGTATGAAAAAAAAATAAAAAGGAGCTAATTCAGAAGAAGTATCTATTGTGTATGTTTGAAAACATCTATAGGCAAAGAAAATGTATCCCAAGTTTTTCCTCACTTCCAATAGTCTCAGAAATATCCACAGGCTTCTCCAACAAGGAACATGGTATCCCTGAATCCTTGCAGTATGTGAGGGTACCTATTATCCAAGGAACTGCTTTCAATTATGGCTTTTTTAAGGAGTCTGTTTTATAAACTTTTTTTTTTTTTCCGGGTTTTATGTATAAAATATATGGCAATTTCATTCTTAACTCACAGAAATTGTACTTTAATTTTAGTACATTGAGACTGTCAATGTTGGGAAAGTCAATACCATAGATAAACTGTGAACCTTTGATAAGATTTGCATTATAACCCGATCAGAACAGATAATGCTATTAGAAGTGCACAGAAAATCTTTGTCTTTGCATCAATACAGTCCATCCAGCATTTTTAGGTATAAATACTGTTCTACAGGTAAGATCCACATGTCCTCCACACCTGCTTGTCTACAAAAAGGGATTTTAAGTGCTTTGAGGGCATCAGTAACAGACTTCCTGAGGAGACTGCAGGATCTCTACCTTGGTTTACTTTCTTTCCTTCCTTTAGTGTGACAAAAAGTATCACTGCTGAACTTGACTGCGAATGTTCTCTAAAAGTACAATTTCTAGGACTAGTACATTTTTTTATAGCCTGTCTAAGTGTGCGGATAGCTGGCTCAGATTCACCATTCCCCAACAAAAAAATAATTGCTGATGAATAGGGTGAATAACTAAGTGCAGTGTTTGTTACATGACTTTTTATTTGTGGGATTTTGTGTCTCACAGGTACCTTTCTTGAATTGATACCATCATTATACATTGGCAATATCTATACAGGTCTTTGTATATGTAAGTGTATATCTTTGATACTAGAATTTCTTAAAATGTAAAGATGACAGGTGAATGTCTTATATAAATACAAAATGACAGTATTTCCAAAGTCTGCTATTACATTATAAATTTTACCCCCCGTTTCACCCCTACTCTTCCTACAGCAAAAATATCTAAGAACGCAGGACTTTGAGATACAAAATATTCCACAGCAACTCAACTGAGGAGAACCTTTTAAGGCCTCTGAGGAGAGGAGGGAAGTATGGGATATGCACACCTCTGTTGACATTGTTTTATCACATAATCATTGAATGCCCCAGGTTAGAAGGGACCTCCTAAGGTCATCTAGTCCAACCCCCCTGCAGTGAGCAGGGTCATCCTCAACTAGATCAGAGCCTCATAAAGCCTGACCTTGAATGTCTCCAGGGATGGGGCCTCCATCACCTCCGTGCTCCAGCGTTCCACCAACACTGAGTTTTTCCAGAGAACCCTAGAGAACAGTTAAAAACTAGATATGTTTGTTAGGTGCCTACTCTCCTTGGCACTAAAGTTTATTTAAGCTACATAGACACATCCATACCTCAAGCTGTCATTTGTTTATGATAGGTAAGTTTTTCTGCAAGATCACAAACTTGGGCCACTTTGAACAGGTTAGTCACTCTCCCAATTAATTTCTGTGGGGTTAAGTACTCTATTCACAAATTGTACAAAACCCCATCCAACCTGAACTTTGAACACTTCCAAGGATGGAGCATCCCCAACTTTTCTGGGCAACCTGTTCCACTGTCTCCACACCCTCATAGTAAAATATCTCCTTCTTATATCTAATAGCCTTGGCTGTAGAAGTGAATAAACAATGCTGCAGAGACTTCTGAGATCATTTCCATGCTGATTGAGGTAGAATTGCTTGTGGATAAGGATTGTACTAAGAGTGCAGAAGAAAGAAACAGAGAGGTGAATGGGACAAACTGGGCATGGAAGCAGCTTTTAATTAATCAAGTAGTCTTAATGAGGACACTAGAAGTGGTGGCATGAATAAAGACCATCTATGCCAGGACTACATACTTGGGTGATGACGAGTGATGAAAGTAATGTTTCAGAGCATCAGGCCTTCAAAATATATGGAGATAGCAAATTAAGAGAAAGACCTTAATGTGCCATAAACTGATTCTTAAGCACTTATAACTTTGAAGAATCATGTTGCTTGATTTGAAGGTATCTGGACTCATGCACTGATTTAGACAAAATAGGAAATTATTTGGGATATGGGAAAAATAAATTAAATTAACTACGCATTTTTCTTTATCTTTTCATTCAGCCAGGAAGCACCATCCCTAGAGAAATTATGTCTTGCTAACAATCTGATTCATTTTAACCTGTAATTTATGGTAAGTAAATAACACCACCCTTCATCAAAGGTTTGAACTGGCATTTGAAGAGCAGACAGCTGTAGTCTTGTAGGCCTCTGGATTTTTTCTTGTCTCACTGTGGTTAAATAAACAGAAACAATTTGCTTTGTGTAAGAAAAAGAAGGATTTTAAAAATGCCTTAGCTCTTCTTGGAATTCATCTAAACTAAAGAAATTAAGTTTCTGTCTGTAGGAAACCTGACATTCTTCCCTCTTCCCTCCATCACTCTCCCGACATGAAATCTTAGGTTGATTATCAAAACTGACTTAATTTCTATCTATCTGATAATTCCTATGAAGTAGGAGAGGAACATATGCAGTCTCTTGAGCTGCCATTCACAAGAGGTCATCTTCAGTTTATAAAGAAATTATTTCCCATGTACACCTACAACCTGCAATATGGTTATTTATTTTTTTTTTATTAACAACATGTTGCTGTTTCTTTTTAACTTTTCAAGCTTTTTATCTTTGTTTCAATGAGAACAACATGCTTGGGATTTTGTTTGTTTGTTTTTTGTCTGTTTGGTTGGTTTTTGTTTGTTTGTTTGTTTTGTTGGGGTTTTTTTGCACTACAGGGAATTAAAGTAGGAGATCAAACAGAAGCAGCTTGAATAGAACAGTCCTGCTTTTAACTTCTCTATTTTTAAAATACAAAAAAATACCAAATCAAACTAAGTTTCTTATATTTTCAAGGATATATTTTAAAGTAAGGAAATAAAATGAAGGACAAAAACAATGTCAGCTTTCAGAATGTCTTTATCTATATTTCTAATGGATTTGAAGGGAGCCTACTATAAACTGTAGTGATTTTCAGATTTCTCTGAAGGTGAACTGAGTTAGATTCCCCTTTAAAATAAAATGCCAGTGATCTGTAGAAACGATGTTACCCTTCTTCCCTAATTATCCCTTCACTTGATAAACCTGTCTTCAGAGAAGCCCAGATGTGCCACGGTCATAGAGATGAAATCTGGTCTGTACAAGCATGTGTGTGTTAACACAAGTGTCCTGTAACTGTGCAAAAGTGTTTGTCAATGTGCAGTGCTTTACCTGTACCACCTGGAATGGATGAGGTAATAAAACAGAAGACAGAACATTTTCTCCCACACTAGATCTTTGTTTGGCATAAGAGATATATGTATCTAAAGAAACCAGAAGAAGGTGATAATTTACTGATTCAGTCTTAGCTCTTAAGAAGCTAAGGGTAGCAATCAGGCTCCTGGGAGCTATCCTGTGCTTCTGAGTTGGTTTTGTGCTCTGTCATCATGACAGCACAGGAAGAATAAGGACCTTCGCTGTGTTAAAAATAAACAATCATGTTAAATAATACCCATGAAAATACAATTCCCACGTTTTCAAGCTGTAGTTTCCTTTGTTTTAGTTTAAAAAGTCTTTGAGTGATCTCAGTTTTTCCCTGCCTTTTTCTGTATCATCATTCATGGTCTCTCTGCAGCAGATGCTCTATGATCTCTGTTGTTTTAAACTACAGCTAATCTTTAGTTAGCCTTGAAAATTCATTTCAGGCAAGAGCTTTGCATAAAGGATCTTATCTTAAAAGATTAAAATTAGTTACCTAATTGTTGCATCCTTTTTCCCCCCAAGATGAACAGTCACACACATTTTGCTGATTCAAAGCATTAGGTGTACCTTTTTTTCTTTTTTTTTCATGTTTTACAGCAATAAGCTGTAGTTTCTGAAAAATCATAAACAATGTTGGACTAGAAATTGCAAAGCTGCCTTCTAACTTTCACGCTTAGCTGTTTCTAATTTATCCAATCAAAATACAGGGACTACAATTCGGCTTTTCTGTTAGCAGAACGACTATTTAAAATACCCTCAGTCATTTAGCTGAGTATCGGATAATCACTAAACTTGCCCCACAGCAATGACATCTGTGATTCTCCAGAATTTTTTCACTATTTTATTCTCTGCAGTATAACTTGGCAGTTAAATAATTTCTTGCCAGTGCAATAAACAAACCAAAAACCAGAACTTCCCCAAAATATTTTTGGGACTACATCAGCGCCTGTGCAGCTTTTTTGTTTAAAAGATATCTGAAAGGAAGTATTAGTAGATTTGCTCTTTAGGCTGAATGTTCCTACAAACTGAGACCTCTTTCTCACCTAACACATAGCGTAAACAGCAATGACAAAACTATTTTCTTCATGATATTCACTGAAGGATGTTCTACAGAATGGGAAGTTATCTTTTCCCAGCCTTCTAAAGATTACCCACAGGGGATAGTTCATTTGAGTTTGGGTTTAACATGCCTTTAGGAAGGAGTGGCCTCTCTAGGAATAGGTAAAATGCACATTACTTCATTCTGATGACTTCATGTTCCAGGAGAAATTAAGGAAATAACTTTATAAACTGGAATTTATTAGTGAATTTATTTCTTTATTCTGTGTTTATTCTTATCAGAGTATTGGTATATTCCCCTGGAAGAAAGCAGAGATGCTTCTTCAAGGTATGCAAAGGCCTCTCTGGGAGAGGACCTTCCAGCTTTGAGGGGTGTTGACTAGAAAAAAAACAAACAGTCTCAAATAGGACCTAGGAGTTTGCCATCCCTAGAAAAGGAGCGTGGCAAAGGGAGCAGAGCTGCATCTCAGAGGGATGAAAAGAACTATTTCCTGCAGGTAGAGAGCACTGTCTAGGTTTGCTGCAATAAGGAAATTATTGTGTTTTAAGTATTAATCTGACTTGCAAGGAGAAAGCAGAAAGAAAGAGAGTGGTTTGAAAATTTTCTTTATCAGATTTTCTACCCTCACTCCTTTTTGAGTTTTCTCAGTGTAAGAGTTTAAATATTCCAGTTTGTTCTAATGAAACCCCGGGGTTTCTTGCTTTAAAGAAGTTTACAAGTTTACAACTCTTTGCTGTTCTATAAGGAAGTTCTTCTAAAGAGAAAGGCTAAGAAGATAAATTCCAAAGACAATTTAATCTTCTAAAACGATCTGTGTTCATCAGTGTCAATTCTAAATTTACCTACAATCTATCTCCATAGAGTCATAGGATAACATTGAAAAGGACCTTAAGGGTCACCCGGTCCAGCCTTTCTTGGTAAAAGCAAGGTTCTAGACAAGATGGCCCAGCACACTGTCCAGCTGAAACTTAAAAATATTCAACATTGGGGAATACACAACTTCCCTGGGAAGATTACTCCAATGGCTGATTGTTCTCATTATGATTTTTTTTTTCCCATGTGTCCAATCAGAATGTCCCCAGGTGTAATTTAAACCCATTACCTCTTGTCTTTTCCATGTGACTTCTTGTTAAAAGGGAGTCTCCATTTTCTTTATAGCCATCCTTGAAATACTGCAATATGGTGATAAGGTCTCCCCTAAACTTTCTTTTCTCAAGGCTGAACAAAGGCAGTTCTCTCAACCTTTCCTTATATGGCGGCTTTCCAGTCCTTTGATTGTCTTTGTGACCCTTCCCTCCAGCCTGTCCACATCTTTTTTGTCGCCAAAACTGAACACATTATTCCACTGGGAAACACTAAGTAGAGTGGAATAATGACTTCTTTATCCCTGCTGGTGATGCCCTTGTTGATGCAACTCAGCATCATGTTGGCTTGCATTGCTGCTGCAGCACACGGTTCACACATGTTGAATTTGTCATCCACCAGGACCCTCAGGTCCCTCCCACAGAGCTGCTTTCCAGTCAGGTGGATCCCAGTCTGAGCTTTACTACTGGATTATATTCTCCCAGGTGCAAGATCTTAAGTTTGACCCTCTTGAACTTCATAAGGTTCCCAATCTGTACATGTATACATCCAAATTACTTCATTTGCATGCATGGTCTCTGTAAGAATATACACAAGTGGACCAGTTCTGTGTGAACACTTCTATAAGTCTCATTCTGGAAAGAAAGTCTTAAAATTTTCTATTGGAAGCATTTACTTTCTGTATTGCATTGTGATGTGAACAGAGAGAGGTCATTCATTACTTCTAAAATTACCATCAGACACAGTCTATCCATGTTAAAAATGCTTTCCTTCCTCCATCACATAAATTCTTTGAGCAGTGCTAAAGATACTCTGTGACTAAAAGGTATGAAACCATGAAAGGAATGATCAAGAATCGCAAGTCCCTGTACTTTAGTTTATGAATTTCTAGTCAATTTCACTGCATTATGAGTTAGATTGCCCATGAAATTCACATGTAAGGTAGTCTTTTTCACAGAATCATGGATTAGATATAATAATTATTTAAAGTTGCTCTTATTTATCCACTTTGGTATTATTCACAGAACTGTAGAAATGTCTGTGCGGTAAAAGGTCAGGAAATCAACCAGATTCTCCACAACACTGAAAAAAAGTATAGGAAGCTGCCAAATTTATATGAGCAAAATGTGAAGAAAATGACAACAACTGTTTGTTTTTCAATTTGCCTCTGTCCTTTCATGGGACACGAGTAAAGGTTAGGTTGGATAAAGGATAAGAGAGTAGGGAGGAAAAACCCACGTGCTGTAAGTAGAAATAAGCACAGATTAAAAGAAGAAGAAAAAAAAATCAGCTGTAACTATTCTGTGGATTTGGACAGATTTACAAGCTTTATGCAAAGTTAATTCCTTTATTTATGCATGCATGTGAGCTGAATCCAACCAGCTCAATTGCATAGCGTGTAATCCAAACATTTCAGCTATGTCAGGTCTTCTTTCCTATCCCAAAAGGATTCTAGAAATTCCCTTTCTACTCTGACAATTTCCAGGAGGAAAAGAATCTTTTTGCTCCTTATTTAGCTGATATCTTGCCTTATCTCTTATTCCTGACCTTTCTGTGTGCAATGATTTGTGGAGCAGAGAGAGGGTAAGTAGAGAATGCCAAGCACGGCTCAAACAACAGAAGCAAAGTTCAACTGACCTTTCATGTAACTGGGCAATGGGAGGATAGTGCCTTGTTTTCAGTCCACATACTAAAAGACTGGTAAAATCTAATTATTTAACAGTATGTCCTATTCACTGTGAAAAGCCAAAAGTCTATATAACACTTTAAGACAGTGCAAATAGGATGTATCTCTGCAGACGACAGGATTTTATAGTTACAGGAAATATGGTTTTCGTTAGATAATGGAAGTTCCCTACCTTGTCAAGTGCAAAAGGCTAACGAATTCTGTCTCGGCCATTGTCTCAGCCCAGCATATCTTCTGAAAGGAAAAACGTCATTACCTTTGTTACCCAGCTGTAATATTCCTATCCGTTGAGATCTTACCTTTTTATGTGGAAGCTGAAGTTATAAGCATCCATTACTACAGTGGATGATGCTGAAAGATATAATATTTGGCTCCATCAAAACTTTAGTGTTTTAAACCATGGAAGAGCCTTCAAGAGACGAGGTATTCGGAGACCTGACAGGATCCACATGTCCTGAAAGGGAAAAGTCTTTGAGCACAAGCTGGTAGGACTGATCAAGAGAGCTTTAAAACTACAATTGATAGGGAAAGGGGATACCAACAGGATTGCAGTAGGTAAGCCAAGAGTTGGCATGGTATTACCTGAGGGTAACAATGCTAGTAGGAGTGTTTACACAGCTCCTAAGAGCACAGAGGTCTCAGGAGCATACCTGAAATGCTTGTAGAGTCATATATAGGTCACTTTTCTGTTGTCTTTACTTTATAACAGGTAAACAACCGAAGAGGCAAAACAATTTGCCCTGATCCATTTCTCTTGATTATCTATTACCTAGCATTCTCAAACTGAATGTTAGAGTTAGGTCCCCAAAGTTTCATAAATTTAATGCTGGAAATACACAGGTATACTCAAGTAGCAAACTTGCTATTACTACTTGCTATTTCTTATTCCACATTTACTTCTATAACAAAACAAAATGACAACAACAACAACAACAAAACAAAGAAAAAACAAACCAAAACAAAAGAGCCAAAAATTACTTGTTAAAGTGAATGGCATGATATTACATTATGCAACAAATAATAAGAGTTATCCTGGAAATAATTTCCTTGCTCTCGTATAAGTTCTAATGAATTTGTTCTGATTAAAACTAGCTAAATTAATACCTTAAGCAAAGACTGATCCTTTATTTTCCATCTGCAGTGGAAAATTTTACATAATTCTTAAAAAATTTATAAAGTATACTTTAAAATTCTGGTGGATTTGGAAAAGCTTTAGACATTTAAAGAGAGTACACAGTTTTAAATTTGTAAATCAGACAGACTATGAAACTTCCCAGCACTTTTTAGTCTCCCCAAATTTTCTGTGAGGGCAGGTGCAATATACTATGTCTCCTTTGCCGATCTGAGAATCTTTCTCAAGATACAGAACCTCACCTCTCCACAGGCATATCAGGATTTAGGAGCAGGCTTCTAACTCTTCTCTGTGATACTGTGCTGCATAAAAATGCCTTGTCTACTTTCTTTTTTTTTTCAAGTTTTACCTGAAAGTGACTGACAGCTTTTAAGGAAGAGCCAGTGGAGTCAATGAATCATCTCAGAAAGCATGAAGGAGCAGGACATTATTTCCTAAAGTTTCATATTATCTTTTTGGCCACCTGGCCCAAAATCCACAACAGAAAACAACACAACAGAGAACATTGGGGGATTTTTTTGTGAAAAACACAACAGAGAACATTTGAGTTTGGCATTGTAAAGCTAACCCCATTGCTACTTCAAGGTAATATAAAACCTTTTCTGACTTTTGGGGGGAGATGGAAAAGAAGAGTAAATTAATCATAGTTAAAACACAAAAGACAACATTACTGTGACCTTGCCTACAAATTTCACTACTATTTTCATTTCAAATGTCTTTTCACATCAAAGCCATAGTTCATCATAACAAATATGTTTCTTTCTCCCTGCTTTTCCCTGGGGAAAGAAAATTATAGACTTGTTATTTCTCACTAATGTGACTTTAGGGAATTGCTTTTTACATGGAAGTAATTAAAAGTAAACATTAAGTATTAGTAATATCAGCACAGAAGGAGAAAAGAAGTTACATAAACCTCTCTGAATTACTGCTTTGATAAATTCTAGTTTTGCCATGAGAAGTATGAATCTATGGTTTCTTAATTACACATGGTACAGGATGTTATTCCTGCTTTGTTTTACCAGAAAAGACTTCACTAATGTTAATACTGATTTCCCCATTGTATAAAAAAGAAGAACATTTTTATAATTATGCTGTTTCTTAGCTGGATTTGGGGAGGGGGTTAATTTCTTCTAAATTCATATTAAGGCAGAATCGTATTTCCTTTCTCTGTACCGGATTGAGTAAAATATTACACTTAAATAGTTCATATAAATGTCCAAACTCTTGTGGTGTATAGAATGGAAATTAAAGAATGCAATAAATAAATGCATTAATGACAATATAATAAATAAAGAATGCAGTATTTTTATCAACTTTATGTTTTTTTAAAAGAAATCCTTATCCAAATGAAATTATTAGAACTACATGGAGCTCATGGCAGTCTATGAACCTGCCCTGGTTGGTCCCTTATATTTTTTGTCTTTTGTCACTGATACTAAAAGTCATAAAGTAAGGGATGCAATTATCATGTCAATTACTTACAGCATGTGTATAAGTGTGTATATATGTATATAACTTCATACTGACCTAAGGAAATTCGAGTGTTCTTCTACTGAAGAGTATAGGAATGTAGAATAGTTTCAGTTGGAAAAGACCTCTAAACTCATCAAGTCTAAACATTAACCTAACACTGACAATCCCACCATTAAACCATGTCCCTAAGCACCTCATCTACATGTCTTTTAAATGCCTCCATGGATGGTGACTCCACCACCTCCCTGGGCAACTTGTTCCACTGGTTAATAACCCTTTCAGTGACAAAGTTTGTCCTAATGCCCAACCTAAACCTTCCCTGGTACAACTTGAGGCCATTTCCTCTTGTCCTATCAGTTGTGACTGGGGAGAAAAGACTGACCCCACCATTATATGGGTGCAAGTGAGGTGTCATTTATATTTATATGTTAAAAAATAAATATTTCTTTTAAGTAAATAAATGGGAAGTAGAATTACATTTTGCAGCAAAAACTGTAGAGTCACAAAAAGGTGTATTGGTTCAGTGCTGCTGTCACCACAACTTACTGGAAAATAGTTAAAACACTGATGAAGTTTTTAATGAAGCCACATAGAAATTGTGTGACGTTTGGGTACGATACACTTTTAAGGATCTGGCAAAATCAAATAGATTCTTCATTGAAATAATTACTTAAAAACAAAGGGTATAACTGTTACAGTATCAATTTTGCCAAATGGACTCAGGTGAAACTATAAAGTTCCTTAACAATTAGTTTCATCAGTTTTGATGCATAGGTATGCACAAGATAAATGTAGCTAACTAATTCCTAAGAGCCAGAAAAGTGGTGTGAGGAATCTTCTTGTTTCTTGTAGTTTCTACCACTGTTGCTAGTATTTGTGAAACAACAGCACTGAATTATTGCATATTTTATGAGTCAGAAATGCAGGAAAAAATCATGGGGATGTGAATTGAAGGGGAACTTCTCATTTTGCAATATGAAAACTAAGGAGGAAAAAAAGGGTAGGCTTGAGACTATCTCTTCAGCAAGGTGTGTATTTAATCAGTGATTCTGTACTTTGTTTTGATTTGAGTATGCATGACTTGCTTTTCTTTTTAGGACACTAGAGGAGGCTCAGGAGTCAGGATTCCTTTTTTTACCACGCTGAACAAATTAGAAAAGCAACAACTGGATGGTGTGCTATAAGAATGTATCTTGATGCAGTTTAGGGCCTTCAGCTGAATTACATTAAGATTAATTCTGATATTAGAGGACTATGCTTATGCATGAGAACTTCTAAGGACTTCAGTAAATGCTCTGTGGTATTTCTCATTCCCATGAAAAAAACACTTGCCTTTTACTCTTCTTGCCCTAAAAGACCTAGGAAGGTGTTTGGCATTGGTTTAGGTTTACATAATTTTTTAAATTTAGTACTTTTGTCTATGACTCTGCATTTTAGACTTCATTTATCATCTTACTTCCTTGCTATGGCTGCTACTGGGAAATATTTTTAGTAAAACATCATTTA
Organism: Chloroceryle aenea; assembly: GCA_013399075.1. NCBI lineage: Eukaryota > Metazoa > Chordata > Aves > Coraciiformes > Cerylidae > Chloroceryle > Chloroceryle aenea. The sequence continues at coordinate 36,348 of VWZY01000539.1, forward strand.
AGACTTATATAGATATACCTTCTCTTTTTTTTTTTTCTTCTAATTTTAAAGTTCTTAATATTCTATTTATAGTGTATTTAGTAAAGCCTTATTTAAAAAAAAAAATCACATAGGGTATTTTAATAAATATATTCTATATGCAAACTAGGTTCTACATGGTCAGCATTCTGGAATTCCTTAACAGATCTTAATGTTATAAAGATTTCATACTGTCTGGAAGTTAAACAATGCATTCTGCTCAAGAGAAATCTGATATATTTTCTACTAACTGTAAAACATAGAATGATAAACTTTATAACAGACCTAAAATAAATCTGCACCATCACTGTTTTCCATCCAGTCCAACTTCTTACTCAAGGCTGGTTACCATCTCCCCCCTGGCCCAGCTTGTGTCCATTGCCTCTCCTGCTTCATCTTAGAACAGCCTGGCTCCATTTTTGTATATTGTCCGGGTGGTAAGTCAATGTTGTTGTAATGGAGAGCCCCAGGCTGGATACAGTACTTCATATTTGATCTTGCAAATGATGAGTAGGGCAAAAGATTAATTTTTCTCTAACTGTTGGCTGTCCTATTGCTAAACCAGCCAAATATGCAGGTGGCCATCATTGCTGCAAAGGTACACTGATGACTCCTCCAGTTCAACTGGTTTCTCACTTGCAAACCCAGGTCCTTCATTCTGCAAAGCTCATTCTAGCCAACTGGCACCAAAACTGTAGTCCTGCATGAGTTTATTACATCTCACATACAGAAGTCTATATTTGCAATAGCTGAACTTCATTTAATACTTGTCATCCATTTTTTCTGGCTGTGTGGTCTTTTGAACAGCATCGCCCACTGTCCAGCTTTTCTTCAGGCTGCTAATTTCTAGAAATGTACAGAAAGTAGATTCGGCATAAGCATCTGATATGTTATTGAAGGCTTCTCAGAACATGGAGACCAGCCTGTAGTTCTGTGAATCCTCCTTCTTCATAGAATCATAGAATCATAGAATAGACTGGGTTGGAAAAGACCTCCAAGATCATCGAGTCCAACCCCTGATCCAACTCCAATTACTATATNCTTCTTCCCCATCTTCAAGCTGGTGGTATCATTTCCCTTTTTCAAAATATCAGGAGCTTCACAAAGACAGCAGATAATTCCCCCAGCATCCTTGTGTGCATTCTGTCTGGACCCTTGACCTTGTGTATGTCCATGTGGTTTAAGTGTGCCTTTACTTGATCTTACCTCTGTTGTTGGTAAAGCTTTTCTCCCACCAACTCAGCGAAACAGACTTGAGGAGCTATGACACGTGTGAGCAAACCTAAACAGTGAAAAAAAATGTGGTAAACCAGTATTGGATACCTTGGCTTTCTCCATGTCATTTGTCACAAGCTTTCCACCCCACTGGGAAGTAGTCCCATATTTCTTCCTCCTCTTTTTTTGCCGGTGTGCTTATAGAAGCTCTTCTGGCTACCCTTCACATCCCTCACTAGTTCTAGCTCCAATGGAGCTTTGGCTTTCCTAGGCCCATCCCTGCATGCTTGGCCATTGCTCCTGCATTCCTACCATCTACTTCATCCCTGGTTCCACCTTCTGTGTTCTTCCTTTTTTCTAGCTGAGCTCAATCATGAGCTCCTTGCTGATCCATGCTGGCCTTCTGCCATGCTTGTTATGATAGTACTTGAAATATCACCTCTCACAGTGGGACAGATTCTCTACAATTCTTTGAAATTTTAGGTCTGTGTCCAGCTCTGGAGCCCTCAGCACAGGAAGGACATGGACCTGATGAGGCAGGTCCAGAAGAGGGCCACAAGGATGATCAGGGGGCTGGAGCTCCCCTCCTATGAGGACAGGCTGAGGGAGCTGGGGCTGTTCAGCCTTGAGAAGAGAAGGCTCTGGGGAGACATTATAGTGGCCTTCGAGTACCTAAAGAGAGCTTATAAAGACTGGAGAGGGCCTGTTTACAAAGGCCTGGAGTGAAAGGAAAAGGGTCAATGCTTTTTAAATTAGAAAAGTGTGGATTTAGATTAGATGTAAGGAAGAAGTTCTTTACCATGAGGGTGGTAGAACACTGGAATAAGTTGCCCAGGGAGGTGGTTGAAGTCCCATCCCTGGAGACATTCAAGGTGAGGCTCTGAGCCTGCTCTAGTTGAAGATGTCCCTGCTCTCAGCAGGGGGATTGGACTAGATGACCTCTAGAGGTCCCTTCCAACCCAGACATTTTTATGATTCTCTTGGTAGTATGCTTCAACTTAATTATTTATCTTCTCTTTAAAAAAAATTTCACTCTTTTCAATTTCAGCTAAGTTAATTTATCTACTTTGATAGCTAAAAGAAATCAATACTTTCAGAACTGTGAAACAGGAGTGGCACAGCAACAAATCATCTTGGCACCACCTCTTATAATTAATAATTCTCATCGCCAACAGCTTAGTAAACCAGAATTTTGCTCAACCTCCATCATTTCAACCTCTAGTGAAAATCTTGGGAATGCTTCAGTTTGATTCTTTCTAAGCATAAATCTAAGAAAAGAAAAAAGGCTTAAAAGTAAAAAACCAATCAACCCCCACTGACATTTTTTCTTTCCTAAACCAGAAAGTCACACAAACTTCTTTTTGTAAAGCTTAGCACCACTGTGGTTAGATATGCAATAGGCTTTACTGCTCCCTCCAAAATCCATTCAAATACTGTAAAAAGTGCAATAGCCAGTGAATGAATGGTACATACTGGAACTCATAATCCAGGCTGTCCCTTCCAGTATCAATGCCAAGCAAAAGGTACATAACTGAGACAAGGAAAAGTTCAAGATAGATATGTTCTCAAAAACATATGTATTAGAATCTAGCATATTACACAAAAGTAACTTATAGCTGGCCAGCATTATCTTCTGCAAAGGAGGCTGAACTGACCACTCTGCAGTGTCTTGTGGAACTCAAGAGGAGCACTTGATTTCCCCTTTCCAAAACTGAGACTCTGGCTGAATTCCTGTTAGCATTTCAATATAAACATTTCATAGCAGAAGCAGAAAGAGCTTCATATTTATGAAAAAAAACAAAACAAAACAAAACAAAACAAACAAAACAACAACAGCAACAACAAAAAAATAAACACATCATCACAAGCACTTCCAGTCTCAGCACTGCTAATACTCTTATAATACATAATTATATAAATATCAAAATGTTTATTTTTACAGAGATTTAAAGTCACCCTAATGTTTCACGACACAATATTTCTTGAATGTGTTAAAATTTGTTTGATGTCTTGAAATCCACATCATGGAGGATTGGTAACATCACTCTAAAAGAAAATTAAAAACTCATCTAATATCTCCTAGGTACTTGGCCTTTAAGAGAATAAATAGTTGGGAATATTATTTTAATATTACAAGCCTAAGGAATTTCATTTTAACATGCTTGAACTATGGCTTAGTATAAATGCATGCAGATGTCTGTCTGTAACACAACACAACTTATTACCAGCTTCAGTAAGGCATTACTAAACTACTTCACCACACAGGTGGAGGGTATAATTTTGAAGGCTACTGAACACTGTGAATCTCCCAATGTATCACAATTACAGAAACACCTGTGTTAAATAACTTTGTGCTGATTCACTATGAAAATGTGTGGTGTTCAATAGTCCTTTAGAATTAAATGCCTTGTCAACAAGCCACAGGTGTACACCACAGGAGCACATGATAATGTAATTGTGAAGGATATGATGAAAGCTCTCCATCCATAATACCACCTTCCCAAGATGCACTCATGCATCTACTTTATATTTAGGTATTTTCTAACTGTAGCTTTAGAGTCATCTAAGCAAGCAGTAATAATTCCAAAAGGAGCACTAAGGAGGAAAGAAGAAAAAGAAAGAGCTCCCATGTAATTCATGTTTAAACTGATTGAATCCAGTCAAAAAAAGGACAAAATAAACCCAATACCCCCTCACCCACAAAATCCACAAACCACTCATCTAATACTTCAAATAGATAGGACAACTTCAATCTTCAATATTTTTAAATCGAGGTCCTGACAAGTCTCTCCTTACAGAAAATGCTACTAAAGAAATTGCTGACAAGATAAATACTTTGAACCTGTTCAACACTGTAGCTGAGTTTTATCCATCCATTAAGATCTACAGATTATTTTAAGAATTCTGTAGCTATTGTATATTTCTATTTTACAAAGAAATTGAAAGTCAGTTTTAAAGAAACATATTTGGGTTCTGTAGACACTGACTGATGTTATTCCTATTCATTGAAACAGATTTTTTGCAAGGACTTGCTATCACCCTAGAAATTTTGGATAAATTAGATTATGTGAAAATTCCAAAACACTTTCTGGATCTTTTAATCAGAAGTTTATAAGCAGTCTGAAGAAAATAACAAAGCAGAGAAAGTAGAGAACCTTTTTCTGTATTGTACACAAATACAAAATAAATATTGTATATGTATATATAATACATAAAGTTTTTTGATCAATAAACAGAAAATCACAGTGTCTTTTTAAAAAGATTCTGCAGAATGATAAAGCTTTCAGTAGCAGTTGTGAAATCACACACCTATCTATATCCACAAATGTGCAGTGCCCTTTGTTTTATTGGCTTTTGTGAAACACATAGCCTAAAGGTTCAGTCAGGGAGACATAATTTTTTCAGTTACAGTTGTGAGACCCTGCACTGGCAGAGTGGATGACTGGATGAAGGCAGTCTCCATAATTATACATGACTCAGTCATGGTTGTGAGCTAGCACTATTAAGGGAAAGAGGGAAAATGGACTAATTTTAATCTTGCTCCTTTCTACTTTTGGCATGGTTTTTGATCTGAATCTTTCCTAAAAGTTGGTTTCATTTTATGGCTACATGTACCAATACAGAAATTTACATAGTATTTAAACCATGCAAAACACTTTCATTAGTTCATGTTTTACTTCATTTTAATTACAAAAATCAAGAGTAGCATCATTCCAAGTAGCTAAAATCTGTGTCAAATTCAGTCCAAGACCCTTCTATTACAACTGAAACTTGGTCTTTAGCTCCCTTCCTTGTGTTTGCCTATTTTCAGTAATGACGACATTTACCCACAGCCTAATTATTAAAATGTCGAATAGAAATTCTGTGGGGATAAGAATGAGAAAATCTGTCACCCCTCAGTCTGCAAATATGCTAAAAGAGTGAAGAAAGGGGATCATAGAAGATATTCTACCCAATTTCAATAGCCACCGTCTGTCAGATTCATGTCATTTAATTACCATAAATTTGAGTCAGTAACTTCTTCCATTAATCTGTATCTAATAGTTCATTTAAATCTGGTACAAACTCCCTTCTCAAAGTGATGAATACTGAGTAGTACTGAGATTTACCTTCACACTACTGCTTGGTTAATGTTCCGCCTTCTGCTCTTCTATGTAAAGGACAGATAGACACTCAACCCTTTCTAACTCTGTGCATTTATGCACGTACACACATCCCCCTCCACACTTCTCACTACATTAGGTCTTCTCAACAATAAAACAGTGTGTTTTTGAAACAAACATCTACCATGTCATAATCTTTAAGGCACTTTGGTTTTAATAGCTATCAACATGATTGATATCAAGACTTAACAATGAAATACTGCAAGGGATGAAATTATGAGACTGCAGGTTAAAATAAGGTCTCTGGTATGACTACAGTAAGATTCACTCTGATGGGCACAGTGGTGGCAGATAATAAACCCTGACTGGTGGATTATGCAGCTGCCTCCTGAGCTCTGTGAATCTATTCAGAAAATTTACCACCCACAAAATACATTTTCCCTTATATTCATCTCCACACATGATGGATGCATCTTTTTTCCCACTCTTCCCTGGGTAAAAAACTGTCTAGGGGGCCAGGTCCAAAGAATGGTGGTGAATGGACTTAAAACCAGTTGGTGGCTAGTCACAAGTGATGTTCCCTGGATCAATGGGCTGAGGCCAATGGTATGAGGTTCAGTAGGGTCCTGACCTTGGGCCACAACCACCCTGTGGAAAGCTCCAGGCTTGGGGAAAAATGTCTGGAAAGATGGTTGGTGGAAAAGGACCTGGGTTTGTTGGTCAACAGCCAGATGAATGTGAACCAGCAGTGTGTTCATGTGGCCAGGAAGACCAACAGCATTCTGGCTTGTACTAGTATAGCCAGCAGGACTAGGGAAGATGTAATCCCTACCCTCGAACATTGCACAGTTTTGGGCCCATTACTACAAGAAGGACATTTAGGTGCTGGAGTGTGCAAAGAAGGGGAATGAAGCTGATGAAGAGTCTAGAGAATAAGTCCTTGTGAGAAGCAACTGGTGAAACTGGTGTTATTTAGTTTAGTGAAAAGGAGGCTTGGGGGGAGACCTTATCACTCTTCAACTGCCTGAAATGAGGTTGTAGTAAGATGGGGGTTGGTCTGTTCTCCCAAATAACAAGTGATAGGACAAAAGGAAATGGCCTCAAGCTGTACCAGGAAAGTTTTACTTTATGTTAGGAAAAAATTTCTTCACTGAAAGGGATGTTGAACATTGGAACAGGTTTCCCAGGAGAGTGGTTGAGTCATTATCTCTGAAGGTTCTTAGAAGTTGTTTAGATTTGATTCTTAGGGACCTGGTTTAGTGGTGGACTTGTCAGTGTTAGGTTTATGTTTGGAGGTGATGCTCTTAAAAAGTTTTTTCTAACCTAAAAGATTCTATGATTCTCTGCTCTTTGCTTTTGCAGTATTGATATCTCCATGTATTAAACTGTTTCTAAGCCCTACTTCTCTTCCTGCTTGATCTTGTAGTCAAATCCTAATCCTGCTCCTTTGAAAATCACAGCCTAAAGTAATTCACTGTTATGTGTTCCTTTCCAAGTCATAGAAGAGGATAAGACAGGTCATGAGGAAACAAATCTTTGCTGACAAGTAAATAGCTCTGATAACCTAACTGCCAAACATGACAAAAAGCAAGAGACACACAGAAATTGATTTAACTAAGCAATATTTCATTTTTTGCTTACATGTTTCTGATTAGTGCTTTCATCAGGCTATAATATAAACCAAAGTTTCTGCCCTGGATCAGATGAAAAACAAGGCCCAAGTACAGTGAGAAAAAATTCACATGCTTAAATTTAGTAACATTTTAGCCCTACATACTTGAAAGTGCATGGCCCTAAAGGAGAAAGTTAAGCATATACCTGAGTCCTTTGAGGATCAAGGAATCTAAAAAAAAAAATCAGAAATGAAGCTTCATCAATTTCTATCTGTACTGTCTAGACATGGCAGTAAGATATTCTCAAAGAGGAGTGAAACTTTTTAGAAGAATAATGTACAACATACTATTAAAATCTCAGTGTTTACCAACTATCCTGAAGGAAACAACTGTTTTGGGATCTACTTGAAACACACTGAAGAATATAACCTATGTTCAAGAATACAGCTTCCATGGAATTAAGTAGACACTTTATAAATTTATGAAAACCATCTGCTGGTTAAATTATTGAGGTGGTTTAATTTGAGATATATGGAATCTAGCAGGAAAAAAACCCTCAGAGCCAATGAGATAATTCAGTCTTCAAGCAAACTGATTTGCTCAAAAAAAGCTGATTTCTTAACTTTCATAATTTTAAGTTGTCCCACTCGCTCTCCCAGAATAATGAAAACAAAACCTCTATTGAAATGTAAAGACATCTCCCTTTTTCTCAAGCAGATGATTAATAGACAAAAATACAGGGACCCACCCACAAAGGTTTTTAGCATTTAAAAAAAAATTCTGTTCCACTCTAGACCACTATAGAAGAATCAGCAACTTAGAGTCTTGTGTGCGAACTCCTTCTTTAAGGTCATTTTTATGCAATCTTTCCTCTGTTAAACAAATATTATTTGGTTACAAAAAGCTGGCTGATCACTGTATTCATTGTTACTCACGGGTCTCTGCATATAAATAAGTACAATAGATATGTATGCACCGTGTTTAAGATAATTTCTGGTTTAGGACTGGTAAAAGCCTGAAAATTAGTACTTCAGTGGGTGCACTTACAGAGACCAAAAGGACAACAGCTGTGCATCTAGACCTGTAATCGTGACAACTGTTAAAAATGAATTCATTCTATCTACATGACTGAAATTCACTTTGTGCCCAGGGAACACAGTGTTAAATGACTTTTATAAGACAGTACATATTGCACTATTGAATCATTTTAGGAGAAGACTAAAGCAGCTGGATAACTTTGGTAATTTCTCCTATGTATGGTAAGATAAAAGTAACTAAGATTGTACTCTGTCGTTCATTAGATACTACATCAATTGCTTTGTTATTTTCTGAAATATTAGCTGCATAAAAGTAAAGTTTGTTGCTTTAACATTCCCATAAATCTAAGGCTACATGCAGCTATTTTTTGGAGGAAGAAAACATAAGCACTGTACTGGTGCACAGCTCTAAATACCTTTGCATGGGAAGCAAGCCCAATTTCTATCATTAACACCCAAAGCATTGCTGGCCATGATCTTCCTTCTTACCTATTTTCCAGAAAAGTTTATGAATGCTTATATCTAAAAAAAAAGATGCATAAGTACAACACACACATTCTGGGATGATATTAAACAGAAGATTAACACATTAGCTGTTACATTCCAGATATCTATGTTCAGTTTCTGCTAGTGGAAAGCAGTCTGATGGTTTCATTTTAGTCTAATTTGGAACTATCACAAAATATTAATGCTATTGGCTAATTCTCTTCAATGGATGACCAAGAACATCATGTGCAGATCATGATTAAAATATCCAGGCAGAACTGTTCTTCTATTTCTTCTATTTCATGAACACTAACTCCATGTAAAAAATTTTTTCTTTTAAGTCAAATCTTAGTGAAGAAAAAAAGTCTTGCTGCTGCAGTCATGGGCAGCTGCACTTTCCCATTCTCATAACAAACTGGTAAATTGAAGAAGAAAGGTGCTTCTTCTGTAGGAAACCCTTTGCCTTGTAACTTAAAATGATTATGCAGAAGAAAACTTGTCTGCTCTACTTGTGATTCTATCTTAACACTACACTATTTTCTGTTAAGAATGTTATAGACAATGACACCAGAGAAGTAGGAAGGCTTGCTGTGTAACTGAGATCCATCCAACTTCCCACCATACTCAACATATCTTGTCATCTGATTTGAATGCCTGAGATTATACATAAGTTTATATCTAAAGCAGGAGCTCACCCATGCAATTCTCCACCCCTCTCCCTCCTTTCTATTCCTGTACCTTGATTTTAAAAGGGAATGGAAAGCCTATCTGTCAAGCCTGGAAGGGAACAGCAGCATGCTGTGACAGCTTCCCAGCATGGATCCTGTCGGAATCAAGGCTCCTGAATGAGCTGTGGTACACACCTGGTACTCAGCATAAGCCTAAACTTAATTTTCCTGTAGCTAGGCAACCATCTGCAGATGTTAATACTTGCTGAAGACAGCTAAATAAATGACTGCAAAGCATTCCAACACCACAACAGTATAATATTTGAGCAATCTGGCTCTTACTTGTTTTTTGAAATGTGGTATCCAAAGTTAGATAATTTATTTCACTGTGCAGCCCAGTTGCCATTCTATGATGACAGGTAATGCAGAAAGGTACAGGTTGTGATGTAGAAGGAGATTTCCCTTTTCTTTCCTTTTTGCTTGTGTAGAAGATTAGAACAATTGTATACATCTGCCTCTGTTTGTGTGTACATGTACATAGAAAATTATAATGTGCACCTTGGTAACCTTCATAAAATTTTTGTGTGCTGTGAGATTTAATAGGATTTTCATGCTGATCTTGTAACAGTATGCTTTTAAGTCTTGCTGTTTTTTCTTTGGAAGCAAATGGCCTGTGACTCTTAAGAACCCAAAGTTAATGGCACTAGATTATCTCTTGACCACCTTCCAGGTTAAGTTGGGGCTGGTTAACTGTGTGTACCAAAGTAATTCATAGAACAGCACAGCTAAACACTGTGGATTAATTTGTTATGTACAGTATCCTGAAGTTACAGACCTGCAACATTCATTCAAATATTTCAGTAGATACTGAAAGACAAAATAACTATTGCAGATTGGAAAAATTCCAACAACTCAAAATTTCATTGGAAATTAGGTTAGACTAAACAGAAGACATAAGAATGTTTTACTGTAAACTAAATTGTAATAGGAGTTGACAAGCTAATTCGCTTTCATAACTAATAGTTCCAGTGCTAAGTGTGATACATTATCATAGAAACAAAAGCCTATTTGTTTTAGTAAGACAAGAAGAACTTGTTCTCAGTTTCTAGATACCTTCTTTTCATCAGATTATTTAAAAAGGATGTTGTCTATTATATTTGGTAACAGTTTGAGGATCTTAGATTATATGATCCTGCTCTTGCAGGACTTTTACTTATAGTCACTTATAGAACTATTTGAAAATTTCAGTATTCCAAAGACATTTCACCCCTGAGACCTAATGTAACTGCTGATGCAGAAAGGACAGACAGTTTAACAGAAAACTAGCAGTAGAAGCAGATGGGAAAGAGGCCATAAGAGGAGAATAAAAAAAAAAAAATTGTGAAGAAAGACCAAGATGGGAGTGGAGTATATACTTCTGTAAAAGGAAAAAAGTACAGAATAGCATGTTTGTGAACCTGAAAGTTAGCTGAAGAGCCTAGGAGGGAAGTGACGAATAGAAGAGGCAGCAAAAATGTTTAATGAGAATTAGAAAAGAGTTAAAAAAATTAGGAAAAAACTTCTTTATTATTATTTGCTAGTTGTTGGTTGCTGAAATTTCCCCCACTTCAAGCAAGTTAGAAGTAGACATTTTCTTCACAGACAAAAGTAGTTTAGGTTTTTGTAGCTCACACTTGTTTACCTTTTTTACTGTTGACAGGGACTAAATAACATTTACGAGCTTGATCCAGAACCACTTGAGTCAGTTTTTCTAGTGACCTCAAAAGGCTGAAGATCAATCACTGAATGAAATGTCTTCTGTGAATGTTCCAGTAATAAAAAATTCATCCCATACCTGATCCAATATCCTTCTCCCCCCCTACAAAACAAAGTGAGGTGAAAGAGATTATAAACACACAGCTGTAGCTGTGACGTCTTAATGGATCTCCTGTCAGAATGTAACACAAAGCTATTAAAATATCCCAGCATAAGTCACTGGTTACTGAAGGAAATAGAACATCACTGCTTAAACTTTCAAAAAAGTCCTGTAAACAATAATGTTGACTCTGAGACATATGTCTGTACATTTTCACAGGTATTAGAATTACCGTATTCCTTAAGGAGTGAAAGAAAGGAAAGATAATCAACAGGTGAATGCTTATTCAGTGGAAAAGAGTAACCAGCTGCAAAAGGTGCTTCTGAGGTAATTGATACTACACCAAATCTGAAGGAGACAATCAGAGAGGTGCATTAATAACAGTTAGTTCCTTAAAATGGCACCTCTGTGTTAGTTGGTGAAAACCAGCACAGTAATTGATTCTGTTCTTCAATTTTGCATATGATCGTTATAATGCTTTTACAAAACATCATTTTTCCATTTGAATTTTAGAATATGCCTGAAAGAGAAGAACTCTTCCTATTCTTTATTCATACAATTATATATTACTTTGGCCATGGCTATAATACTTGCATCTGACTTAATTCTTTAAATTTAACACATATATACAGAGTTAGAACATCCACTTGGATGTTATTTAGAGATTTAAAGTATCAATTAAAACCAAAATGTTTTATAATAAAAAGTATCACCTTGTAATAACCTGTGTGGACTTAGATGCAACCTGTGTGTTAAGTTCTCATCAAATATATTTACCCATATAAATTACTTAACAAGTGTCTACGATTCTAATAATATATATTAATATTAATAGACATTAGTGCATTGCACAATGTCCCTCTTTAGTGATCAATCATAAGATTATAAAAGTCTACTACTTATTTTAGAGATAAGAGAGCTGTGTTTTAGCCAAAGAGGCTAAAAAGGCTTAGATGATCTTTAACCATTTAATGGATTATTCTGATTTGCACACTAGGATTTAACCTAAGGTTTTATTCTGAACTCCTTTCTAATCTTAGTTTAGTTTGGACATGTATAAAAATATTTGAGGTCTATTCTTGAACTTCATATTGACAACATACAAAATGCTAGGAAATGCAGCTGAAAAAATGCTACTGTATCATGACTGTGCTCTTCCTTAATACTACTTTTTTTAACAGTTCTTAGGAAGATTTTCAATTGGGAACTTCCTTAGTAGTTCCAGGCAGAGGAACAGTGATGGGTGTGGAGGGATGAATATTGCTCACTGCTTTTTCTCCATTAGTATACAACAGACTGAAAGGTTCTCATCCTTTCTGTATTGTTAACTTTCTACACAGAAGCTTTCATGCTTCTGTTTAAATGATGTATCAAGGGACTAATCTGCAGAAATTGTATAAAAATGATAAATCAGCAGTGGTGAAATCTAGAGTTCATGCAACTGCCTGGATGCATTCCTTTGTGATCTTAGATTATATGATCCTGCTCTGGCAGGGGTGTTGGACTCAAAGATCTCCAAGGTCCCTTCTAACCCCTGACACCTTATGGTACCCTATGAGTCTTGAGTTGCTCTATAGAAGTTAATACATAATTTTAAAAACTCATGCCAATGAAAATCTGAAAGGGGCAATGGGCCATATAAGGGAACTTGACTTCATAGGTTGTGATCTGAAAGATATCAGGTGGTTTTAAGATGTGAGAAATAAAAAAAAATATATTATAAAGAAAACAAATACATATGCTTGCATATGCTCATCTATCCATAAGCACACACGTATACAGGCACAAAACATATTGTTTTGTTAGAACACTACACTTGAGAGGTTTCACTTCTACCTTAACCAGTTGTCTGTAAATAAGTTAGATGAAAGCATCAAAATGTCACACACTTCATAAACAGTCTTCAAACATGTTTTCCTTTGCTGAGGGTAAACAGTCCAAGGAAGGTGATGTGCCAGCTAGCTTGGGAAAAAATAACAAAGAAAAAAATCATTTTTTTATGTTCACAGAATCATTGAACTGACAACTGCAGTAATTAAAGAAGACGGGGCTACAAAGCGTATCCTTGGACTGTACCACTTTACTTCCTGACTCAGCCTGAGTCCTTGAATGTTAGAGAGGTTTTGCAGGAAAGGTCAGAGTTTAGGTTGCTTTTTTTTGGTTGTTTTTTTTGTTCTATTGTGTTTGGGGGGTTTATTAACTTACTTTAAACTGCTGTTTATGACTGCGTCTTCATGATCAGTTTTGAAGCTTAAAAAGTATAAAGATTTTCATACTCTTTGTTTCGATGTACTTTTCCCACCACACAGAGAGGAGTTTTTTTCTTGATAGTATTTCTTACTCAAAATAGTTTGTTTTGCATTATTAAAAATCACTGAGGTGGATCCATCTAGTTTTCAATAAAAGTTATTGTAAGAAAATACAGTACCTGCACAGCTGCTACAGCAGGAAGACAAAAATGCATGGGCTCTGAACAGCTCATAGCAAAAAAATCTGTATTTTACTTCAGTTTCTACCATGTTTGTGTTTGAAGTTACACTAGAAATAGTTGTACTTAGGACTGTAAACGAAAACCTTTTCTAGCATCTTCCTGCAGAGAATAAAGAAAGGGGTTTGATACTAAAAATCAACAAGTTGGAAAAACTCCCCAAAATAATCAAAGTACCACTGGAAGAAGCAGTTGTAACCAGAAAGAAGCTGATGACTTAATCCCTGTTTTTTCATTAAAATATATACACTTCTACAGTAATAAATTATTTGTAATACACATGAGTCAAGCTATCTTGTTGGATGAAGTTTTAGGCTTTCAGTAAAGAAGAATCCAGTACAATTTTTGAGGTCTTAAAGATCCTTAAAGCAACTGAATTTTGTATTTTATCCATGCTTTCTAGCACATAGAATTCTGTTTCTCAAAACTTCATACATAATTGACAAAAAAAGATTCTATCAAGTTCAATTCTTCAGACAATTATTTCTTGCTCAGAAAGGACAAGCTCTATAGATCAGGTTTGAATCATGGGTAGGATAGAGATATTCTGAATCTCCCTGCCATCTCTAGTAAGCCCAAGGATAAATACAAGAGTGCTTTTATAATACCAAAAATTTAGCTCTATTCTTTAAGGAGTCAATCACACATTAAAACAATGATGAAAAAATGTGCTGCAAAGTCTTGGGTGCATAAACAGAGTATGACAGAGAATGAAACAGTTTGCATAAGCAATAAATATACTTTTGATAGTGGAATAACTGGAATAAATTTTCTTGAATCTGAAAGGAGCTAGTTTAGTGCAGGATAATTTCTATCCCTGGCAAAGGGACAGCTTCTTGTTCCTGCACAGCTTCCTCTCTATCACATCAATTTTATTCATACAGCTGTACAAGGTCCTAACCTGATGTAGACAGCTAGCACATCATATTTTTATTAACTAACATCAAAGAGAAGGTTGCATTCCACGCAGCAAATGTACCCTCACCCATGATCACTGAGGCCATGCGGTGTTTCATGAAAGAGGAGGGCACTGTGCTGGTCAAGACAAAGTGCTATCATTCTCTTCTCCCAGGTTGCAGGATGTCTGTGCCTTCCTTAGGGCAAAGGGAATAATCAGATTGATATACCATACACCCAGGAATGGAAGAAGCTTAGGGAGCATTGCTTACTCTTTTTCACAGTTTCTTTGTCATTGTTGTTGTTTGGTTTTTTTTTTGGTTGTTTTTTTTTTTATTTACTCTTTTGCTTAGAATAAGAGGGCAGGGGTAAATCTACACAAAAGAAATAGTTAATTTTCATCAGATGAAAAGCTACTTTGCTATACTTTTATAATGAAAGGTAAACTCATTTGTTCAAATATAATTGTACACTATAACTATACTGATAGACCTCTTCCTATATATTGCACACGAGCAAAAATTTACCTACCTAGTCTCCCAAACCTCTACAAGAATATACCATAAAGTCATTACATATGTACAAACACATAGTCTACTGTCAAGCATTATTTTCCTATGGTTCTAAGTTTCTACCTAGCATAGTAGTTTATCATCCTTTGCCCTTACTACATGATAATTTTAAGTAATTGAATATTTTTATCCAAGGCAGTGAAATTACAGAATTGTATTTTTAGAACTCAATATAATGCAAAGTTTGCTTTGTAAAGAAAGTTCAGAATTAAAGAGAACAGCTAAGTGAGATATGGGATGAAACTGAAACAAGCTATATAGTGATGTCAATTAAAAAAAAAAACAAAAAACAAAAGGAGTGGGCGTTCAGAAACAGGAAGACAGCTTTTAATGGAAGCATGTCAAAAAGAGACCTGAAAAAATGTTTAAAAAACATATTGTGACTCCCTCCCAGAAATCCTTCAACTCCTAAAATCTCAAAGTAAGAGGAACTGCAGCATCAGGATATGCCTTAAGAATGTTGTAGATGAGCATTTTTTCAGGGCACTAAAAACATACACATATAAAGGGGACTGAAACAAAACAGAAAATAGAAAGAACAGCAAAAGTACCAAGCAGAACAAATGTCAGAAGTAAATGCACAGAAAACAAAATAAAAACCTGAATGACAGTGAAGGTCAAAGAGGTAATATATTTCTTTACAGAGAAAAAAATGAGGGAGAAGTAAATATTGAAACACAGATGAGCACAAACTTCTATTCCTGTAAGATATATGATGTGATTTACCTGATTATAGAATTAGCATAACCAGAAGGAAAGGAAATTCAATACATCTGTTGCCCATAAACGTGCATTCCTGTGTTCATCTTCAAAAGAAGATAAAAAATAACATAAAAATGACACAGCCTTTCAAACATTTCATCTACATTGTCTGTGGGAGTGAAATGATGTTGCTAATGATAAAGGTATAGCCAAAGAATCTAATATCCATTAGATTCCATAGAAATATGATGCTTGATTATACAAATATATTGTTTTAAATTACATTAAGCAACATTAACATGCCAGAAGTTTATGATTGTTAACAGACCTGAGAAGAGCTTGAAATATCTTTTTAGATGTTCACTTTTTTTGACAGAACAGTTATTTTTTTGTTGTTGTTGCACCTCAATCAGTTGAAGATCACGTACAGTGGTGGTAACAGTGCTTATTTTATTCTGTCCCTTTCAGCATGACAGAAGTAGTGCCTGGAGAAGGGGAATTAAACATGTCTTTCAACTACCTTTGGGTGTGCTTATTTTCTGCTGGCATGGCTTCGATATACAGATAACTTTACATATGTAAAGGGGCTTGACATTATATCTGTAAATAACACCACAACGTAATACCTCCATTCAGACTGTGTGACTACTAGGAGTCATCTGAAGTGAGGAAGCTACCTCTGCTGCTTAATGTTGCAATCACCTAGGAATAAAATAACCATTGCATTCCTCAGTTCACTCACATCTACTTAACACTACTTGAGAGAATTGACTTCATGGGCAAACTAAGGCAGCTACAAAACTTAGGTCTTTTCTCAAATGATGAAAACTAGCAAAGCCAAGTAGTTTTAATTTGTCACACCTTATGAATATTGGTCCCTCTAGAGCAGCATTTTTCCAAAGTCCATATCTGTCAAAATCTCCCAAACTGTCCAAGATGGTCAAGATTTTGAGTCACAAGTCTATCTAAGGATAGGATAGAGCTGTCTTGCCTCTGCTTGAGCTATTAGGGAGGAACAACTTCCTCCAGGTTGTTCCAAGAATGTGGGAAGCAGAGGAACAGTAGTGAGTGGCTTTTTCTCTTCTTGGATACTTCCCTAAAAGACACATACAGTCTTAAGAAAGATACTAAAGAGCAAGGAAAGGTTAGAGTTATCTGACTGATCTCCCCCTTCCCCAGTGTCCTGCTCCCAGAAAAGACAGAGGGAGCAAGGTGTCTACAGACTCCATAAGCACAAGGTGTTTTGGAAGAAACAGCCTGGCTAACTGCACTGCA
Organism: Chloroceryle aenea; assembly: GCA_013399075.1. NCBI lineage: Eukaryota > Metazoa > Chordata > Aves > Coraciiformes > Cerylidae > Chloroceryle > Chloroceryle aenea. The sequence goes on from VWZY01000539.1 coordinate 53,277, forward strand.
TCTTTCTAATAACTTATGGCTTTGGAATTTGATTTGGATCACATCTCCATTGGAAAGCACTAGACTATGCGTATCAGCATGCAAAGTACTATGCAGATATACCTTTCTTTCTCATTGTTTGGCGATATATAACAAGCCTTTATGACTAGAATGGCTGTGACGTTTTTGACATATGACAAAAAAAGCTTTAAAGACTAGTTTGCTGAATTCACTGAGTGTTCCTGAATAATAGATTTACTGGTTGGGTACTCCTAAGCAGAAAAATATTAGTTAATTATTGATAACAGAATAAACTTTAACCTCTCCTATAAGCCCCTGTGACCTGAACTTTTTCTTTCAGTTTTCTCTATTTTCCTTCTTGAACATTAGTGAAGTTAACTCATCTGGTTTAACTCCATCTTGAAGTTAACATGAAAACGTTTTCCTAATGGAGTTGAAGTGTTGTAATTATAATATCAGTCTTAGATAATGTAATTATAGTTTAGTTTTAAAAAAAACCAAAACAGTAAGTCCATTTCAGTATGGCTAGATTTCATGTATGTTGGTTTCAGCACAGAGCTGGTAGCGAGTCATAACAATAGGGCAATCAATATGATACATGGCATATACTCCCTTCCCCTTTCTTCTTCATATAGAGCACATACTGCTGACTGCATAATTGAGCAAAACAGACAATTTTCTGCTGTTGCTTCAATAACACAAGACAAGGTGTTTCCCACAGACCAAGCCATTTTCATCCACAGGTGCTGTTTGTGTGCTTATACAACTTGAAATATTCTTGAATGAACAGCTAAACAGTGCATATTTGTCATGTGGAAGTGTTTCTTGGACCATCATTTTGATGAAATCTTTTGTGGGAAAGTCTCCAAATGAATTAAGAATTTTTTTTCCTGATTAGTGCCAAATCTGTTGTGTTAATCCTACAGTTTAGATTACTTACATTTTAACTTTTATTCTAATTGAAGTTTAATGTATTAATATACAATGCCATTTAAATAAATAAGAATGTTTAAGCATGACAGAAGGGAAAATTCTTCATGCCTTCATCAAATATTTTTCGGAGTTTTTTTCTTAACAGATTCTTCCAAATCCTGCCTTTTCATCCCAGTTCATAATGAAGAGACATTTTAAAATGCTGAAACGGGAGCTATGGAAAGATTGAACAATAACAATAGCTAAATGAATGTACTGTACTGACAGTTTCTTTTTGCTGTTTCTGGTTTTCTTGAATATTTATCAAGTGCCTAACCATCTCTAATAAGCAGCAGCAGAAAGGTCTCTAAATGGTAAATCATGGCCCAAAATATACTTTCCTTTAAAACAAGACAGGCAAAACAAACCCATTGCAGTCAAGTGTTTTAGCTACTCCTACATAACGGTAGGGATGTCCATCTTGATAGGAATGGCCAGAAACAGGCACAGAGTACAACAGAGGTGTATCTCAGTACGTCACATTACTCTCTATCTTGTAGATCCATCTAGTCAGATGTAAAACAAACTCAGCCACATTGTTTCATTCCCTTGAGGAAACTACTGTGAAGTCATAAATTTGATCTGTTCTTTCCAGAGTCAGAGTTTTGCCACTGACTTATGTAGAAAGTTGATCTAGTGTGGAGAAGTGTTATGTTTAGCACATAACACTGTCCATGGGCCCTGATGAGATTCACCCAAGAGTGCTGAGTGAATTGTCTGATGTTGTCACTCTACCAATCTCCAACTTTTTTGCAAGATCGTGGTAAACAGGAGAGGTGCTGGAGGACTGGAGGAAAGCCAGTGTCTGGAATGATCCAGTCTTCAAAAAGGGCAGGAAGAAGATTCCAGAAAACTATAGGCCAGTCAGCCTCACCTCCATCCCTGGAAAAACAATGGAGAGGCTCATTCTGGATGTCATCTCTAGGCACATGTAAGAGAACAAGTTTCTCAGAAGTAGTCAGCATGGATTTACCAAGGGGAAGTTATGCTTGACTAATATAATAGCCTTCAATGATATTGTAACTGGATGGGTAGATGCAGGGAGACCAATGGATGTAGTCTATCTTGACCTTAGCAAGGCTTTTGACACACTGTCCCATGACATCCTTGTGGAGAAACTCAGGAAGTATGGGATATAGAAGAGCAGACAGTAAGATGGATTAGTAACTTGTTGGAC
>VWZY01000539.1:55894-78785 GCA_013399075.1 Chloroceryle aenea
GAGGTTCTGCTCCCCCTCTACTCTGCACTGGTGAGACCTCACCTGGAGTATTGCATCCAGTTCTGGGCTCCCCAGTCCTACAAGGATGATTAAGGGACTAGAACACATGACTTATGAGGAAAGGCTAGACCTCTTTTGTCTGGAGAAGACTGAGAGGGGATTTGATAAATGTTTATAAATATGTGAGGGCTGAGAGTCAAGAGGAAAGGGACAACCTCTTCTCACTTGTGCCCTGTGATAGGACAAGGGGGAATGGATGGAAGCTGGAGCACAGGAGGTTCCACCTTAACATGAGGAGGAACTTCTTTACTTTAAGGGTCACAGAGCACTGGAACGAACTCCCCAGGGAGGCTGTGGAGTCTCCTTCTCTGGAGATTTTCAAAATGTGCCTGGATTCGTTCCTGTGTGACCTGTGCTAGACTGTAAGGCAGGGGGCTGAACTCGAAGATCTCCAAGGTCCCTTCCAACTCCTGACATCCTGTGATAGTTAATAGCTTTTAACCAGATACTTTGTAATTTAATAAAGCATCTGTGCAATATTTTTAAATTGATGAGGGCAAACTCTGTTAGGATTGAATTTTTAATTAAAATTGTTGCTGTCTATTTCCCCTTTTGGTGTCAAATAGATCATTTACATTTTCAACATCATTTCTTCTAGTATCTAAATAAGTGTTCCACTTAAGGAAAACATTTAAGTAACTTTTTAATGAAAAAGTGAAATATAATATACAGGGCTGAGACTAATTTTCTTGAATTTTAACACACATGTGGAACATGTTTTGAACTAAGGAAAATATTTGGAACCTGATGGGCTGTAAATTATAACCCTTGGTGTATATTCAATTTTTAATTATTTTTTTTAGTGTTTTTCCATAATCCTAATAGCTGCCTGAAAAAAATCGTAGATGCCTTGGGGTGGGCAGGGAGATTGGTACATTTGCATTTCTGAGATGCTTAACAAAAGCTTCATAGACAACAGTTATAAATAAAGATCATAAAATATCTCAAAGGTACTCAGTAGAAAGTCTGTTCAGGCTATAATTTTATGTAAAGCAAATTTCACTCCATGAATATTGTTAGACATTTATTCTTAACATCCTAAAATAAAACAGTAAAGAAATATGCACTCTTCTTTTGCTTTTCTTATGTTAAAAAAAATCATATTTAAGAAGTATCACTGCAGTGATTAGGGAAAGAATACATTATCTACCAAAACAGTCATATTAAACTAGAAGAGTGGCTTAGATGTTTAAACAACATACGTATCAAACCATATTTACGGATAACTCAAGACTTTCTTTTTCTGTTCAGAAATTCTAACTCAGCCAGAACCTACGTAAGCCCCGAAGAAGCCCACTACATAGTATAACTTACTGTGATACATGCCTTCAACTGATGTTATTTTAGTAATCCAGAGCTTGCTAGTTAGAGTTCACAACCTGTACATTTCACCTACCTTTTCAGGTTCACTTCACACAAATATCATGATTCCAGATGAACTGCAGTGCAAACAAGTTCTACTTAATCTTGAATAATGCAGTATCATCTAGGGACCAATTAAATAGACCTCTGTGTAGTACACCTAACACCGGAGTTTCCCTTTCCTTTGACTGTAAGATAAAGATGTGAGTGGTCAAGAATCTTGTTGCCATAAAGACATATCCTTTGGGCATACATAGGATCTGTATGCATAATGAATGCAATTATCAAAAACATCCAAGTCTTTTAAGAGAGCTGAACATTTTACTGCATTTTAATAGGCATTCATGTTGTGAGTGAAAAAATATTTTTCCACCCAGGAGTTCCTAAGCAAAGGGATCAGAAATTCAGTTACCCACCCTAGGGTCAGGAACAGAGTCATTTGCTTGGCCCACCACCAAGCACACACAAAGTAGGGGGAGGGGGCATCCTAGCACCAGGACAGCCCTCTTTTTATATAGGGTCAGGGCTCAAGGGCTCAATCAAATATCCCATTGGCTGATTGAGTTGTTTAACCTGGCTGTTACTCCTCCAAACTGCTTGGGCCAGAAGCTGTTTCTAATAATTAACCCTAAACAAAATAAAGTAGAAATGCTATCAGTACAGAAAAAGCTTGGGATATTATTCTGGGGTGGGGGTGGGGGGGAAACAAAACAAAACAAAACAAAACATAAAAAAAACCCACAAAAAAAACCCAACCCCGACCTTGAGGACCGGAACAAGGAAATGTGCAAAGTGCAAGGTAATGCATTTGGTGACTAATAACAAGAATTTCCTCCTTCACATGGAAAGTCATTAGCTGTAAATGTCAAAGAAAGAGTGAGATCTATGTGTATTAGTCAATTATAGGATTACTTTGACCCATCTCTGTGAAGTAGCCATGAAAATGTCAAAAACAATCCTAGGATTTTTCAGCCAAGGTATTTCACAAAGAAATATGGAAGTATTAATGTCATTGGTGCAGGCACTCCTAATATATCATCTGGAATGCTGCATATAATACAGGTCCATCATGTTAGAGGAAGATGTATTGAATGTCAAGTGTATTTCCACCGAATGTTAAAGCTGAGCTCACTGCTGTGAAGTCCCCAGTCAGGCACTGATATCAGCTGTGAGGTTGAATTAGTTATTCCCACCATTCTCCTTCCTTTTTTCCCTTTATGGAAATGGTCTGATTGGAGTGGTTGCTGCTGCTCAGACAGCACTACATAAGCACGACCTGGAAAGGGAGCAGAAAAGAGCCTCACTGATGATCATCAGAGTTGAGATCTCTTGCAAGAGGAGCCTGAAGAATTCTGGGTCAATTAATCTAGAAAACCTGGTGATGGGATGTATTAAATCATCCATTCAAAATAATTAAATTAGTATATTTAGGGCAGATATTAGAATACAATTCAGTATCATCAGACTAGGGAGGGAAGCATGGTTTAAATCCAAAAGTGGTTTTCCTTACAGAAATAGACCTTTCTGTTTTCAAATCCCTCTTTCCACATATATTGCCTGCCTTCAATCACACACACAGTCTCAGTGTACAGACACCAGACTGCCTTGTAATTTTGAATTTTATATGTTGACATTTATAAAACTTTCTGGTTTACAGTTGACTCAATGAAATATGGCAAGAGCTTTTTTCCACCTGGAGGTAGCTATATGACATGTGCATAACAGCTGGCATTAAAATGTCACCATTGTTTTCTTTATTTAGTATCTTCTTACAGCCTTAAGTCTACTCAAACAACCGCATAAAGTAGGTAAATGTGACTGTAAAATATGAAACTTGTTTTAGGATTTATCTTTGTACATATTATTTCTAAGGAATAACAGCCTTACCATGGAAGGAATTTACAGTGTGTAAGTATAACTATATTAAACTTAAAATGTTTGACTTCTGGAAAAATACCCAGCAACCACAATATTTGCCATAGATGGAGAGGTGGATGATGTCTGGGATGTTAAGCTAGAAGGTTGCCCATCACAACAATGAAAGTTCCAAGGCTTCAGGTGAGATACTTGTGGACTGTGCTGCTTTAGTATATACGTGGCACGTATATACTAATACTTTGTTCTTCAGTTCATACAAGACATTAAAAAAAACCAGATGAAATGTTTCAGAAGTGCTTTTTTGTTGCCTCCAAAGTCCTGATCAGGAATTTGGAAGAAACTTCTTCAGGTCTGCTGACAGTACTGATGGAGGCCAACACACTAATTGATATTGACAGGTCCTTATGGCTCTATACCTGAAAGTGCAGAAGAAAAATTTTTCAAAATAAGAAAATAGCCACACTCCCCATATACTTCATTTTGAGAAGGCACTGGGAAGAGAAGATAATGATGAATTGGAAATTAATAGTGTTCTCTATGTGGGCTCTATACTTCCTGAGGAAAAGGAGTGTCACTTTAATTACAGGCCCCAAACAGATTTCTGTTCTTAGGCATGGTTTCTGTTACAGAAAATTAAAGCACAAGAGCTTTAAGAAGTAGCAATCACAAATACAATTTTCAACATATTATCATGGCAGATAGTCAAAGTAGTAAAAATAACAGAATTTCAGAAAAGTTTATGGAAGAATAAGGTAAAAAATAAACAAGATCCTCTAAAACAAGAGGGTTCTGCAGATGATCTTACCCTGTAGTCCCATTACACTTGCTGTGTACATTCACAGTTCCTTAAGCTAGACACATTCATAAGGCACACAAGTGCAGGTTGTCTCACCACTAGACTTAGAAGCCTAGATGGGTTAGCTGTTACTAACATTGTTATTAATAGGCCTAAGGAAAAAAGTGATTATGCACATAAGAACTACTCTAATTGCACAATTGTACTCTTCAGTAGTGTAGATATGTAATTACCCCAGATTCCTTCCATTAATGATTCAGACTCACCTGCATCCCTGAAAAAGTGATAGAGCAGATCATTCTAGAAGTCATCTCTAAGCATATGGAAGAAAAGAAGGTTATTGAGAGTAGTCAGCATGGATTTACTGAAGGGAAGTCATGTCTCACTCATCTGATAGCCTTCTATGACTGTGTGACTGAATGGATAGATTCAGAGGGAGCAGTGGATGTTGTCTACTTTGACTTCAGTAAGACTTTTGACACTGTCTCCCGTAACATCCTTTGCTTAAGCTCAGCAACCGTGGGTTAGAAAAATGGACAGTGAGATGAGTCAAGAATTGTCTGAACAACAGAGCTCAGAGGGTTGTGATCAGTTGCACAGAGTCCAGTTGGAGACCTGTAGCTAGTGGTGTTTCCCAGGGGTCGTTACTGGGTCCAGTGTTATTCACTTCATTTTTCATTATTCAACTTCATTATTCAACTACATTGAACTTCATCATTCAACTTTGTATTCATCTTCATCAATGACCTGGATGAAGGAATGGAGTGTACCCTCAGCAAGCTCACTGATGATACAAAACTGGGAGGAGTGGCTGATACACTGGAAGTCTGTGCTGCCATCCAGCAAGACCTGGACAGTCTGGAGAGCTGGGCACAGGGGAACCTAATGAAGTTCAACAAGGGCAAATGTAGAGTCCTACAACTGGTGAGGAATAACACCACGCATCAGTACAGGTAAGGTGTAGANGGAAAGGCTGGGAGCCCTAGGCTGTTTAGTCTGGAGAAAAGAATGAGTGGGGACCTTATCAATGTTTACAAATATCTGAAGGCTGGATGTCAAGAGGATGTGGCCAGTGTCTTTCAGTGGTGCTGTGTGATAGGACGAGAGGTAATTGTCACAAACTAGAACACAGGAAGTTGTACTTGAACATGAGTAAAAAATTCTTTAGTGTGCAGTTGATGCAGCACTGGAACAGGTTGCCCACAGAGGTTATGGAATCTCCTCTAGAAACTTTCAAAATCCACCTGGGTATGTTCCTGTGTGGCCTGCCCTAGGTGATCCTGCTCTGGGAAGGGGGTTGGATTTAATGATCTCCAGAGGTCCCTTCCAACCCCTACCATTCTATAATTCTGTGATACTATGTCAAAGCATTCAGCAACAGTATTTTCCATATTCCATTCCCAGTCATCATTTTGTAAATTCTGCCAATTTTCTGCAGTAAAACATTCTGAGAAATTTCAAACCTCTTCCACTATTAATACTATTAATACTCCTACAATTTCCAACTGCTGATATTAACTTTACTTAAAAAGTGACAAAGGTAATAATATTTCTAATAGAAGAGTGAAGTTAGATAATTTAACTTTCTCCTTGATATTTTTTTTTTACTGTTCAAATTCAAGAACGATTGAAGGCTATAATAAACAACACTATGTAATTAGGTTTAGAATTTGCAATGGGAATATTAGATGAAAGGGGATAGGAATGATTTCAGTAGTTTAGCTCGTTCTATTGTAACAGAACGAGGTTATACAGAATCTTCACAAAGGTACTCCATGAAGGCTAATGTTTTCTTGTACATATTAACTACTTCAACTGATTAAACAATGATATAGGCAAAATGTTCTCAACTGTTTGTATTTCCAGACTTTTGTTTAAATTTATGTAGCATCTTTGTGCTATTAAATGATAGAGGTTAAACGATTTCTTTTTATGACAAAGACAGCTCTGTTTCAAAATATCTAGTGGGATTTTGGATGGGAAAAAAAAAGTGTTCATGAAGGAAAAGCATTCTGATTTTGTTTCTGCTACCTAATCATATTGAATGTATGTTACCTATTTCTGTAAACTCTCATTCTGGTCAATAGTCATTCAGACACCAAACTAATGAAGATTGAGAATAGTGCTATTTTTTTTTTTAAATTTGCATTCAGACTAACATGTTTTAATGTATCAAAGGCTTGGAAAAGAAAATATTAAGGCAATGACATCACAGCACAGAGTACCTGCATCAAAGACTAGGATTTTAACAAGGAAAATTGAGGATAAAAAAATAGAACAAAACCAAACTTCCAAATAATTGATTAAAAAATAGATTCTATTTCACAGCTTATTTTAGTTAGATTTTGATTGTCTTTGTCAAAATTACTGTTACATTATCAGATGTGCAAAACAAGGATACTTTCTTTTTGAAGTGTTCTCTTAAACAGTTAATTTCACTTGAGCTCAGATAAGCTTCAGCTAACCACTTTGGAAGATTTCTATTAAATGTCAGGCATAATTACATAAAACTTGTAAAAATTTATAATCATCATACTTTTGGATGTTTTCAAGATTCTGGAGAACCTCTCAAGCAGTACTAGTCTGCTACTCAGCTTTCCTGTTAAGCAGCCAGCTGCCTTGAAATCCAATTAAAAACTGGTTTTCATTCATTTTCCAAGTAATCAATTTAAACTTGAACAAAAATATTGAATTGAATATGCAGAAATGTGGCTGCAGCATTTCATAATAATATATGGTAATTTGGCATGGCCTGTAATTGAGGTTGGTATTCTTAAACAGCATACTTCAGAATTTTTATTTAAGAGAAGTTTATCTGGTTTTACGTTCTTTCTGAAGAATTAAGAAAACCACTGTACCTGATCATTAAGAAAAAAAAAATATTTTCAGAAAAATGACAAACACTCTGAGCAATGTCATCCTAGTGGTGTCTCTCAGTGGCTGTTTTACAAACCAATTAGCTTAAATTTTTCATCTGTCCAAATTGATCAATGACTAGTTCCTTTGATCTCAGATGGCATGTAGTTAATAAACTGTGTGTGAATCCCACTTATATGGTTGAACACAAGGTGATCAAGCTGCATTTTAATAGAAGTATAAGGCTCAGTGTTAGAAAAACTGCTGCACAAAGGTTTAAGCATTGCTCTAGAAGGCAAAAAATACTATTTTGTCTCGGAACAGCTCATCAGCTTACAATTAGTAATACATTAAAGAGTTAATATGCTATTTGAAGAATGGATATAAGTCTTAATGAAGCTAAGAATAAAAAACAAGACCTAACCGAACATCTAAATATATGATGTTTACAAAAAGGTAAATCATAAGTGCTCTAGATATAATAAAAAATGCAGAGAGAATGTCTTTTAGTTAGTACACAGGTTGACCAGTGTCCTAGATTTTGAGAGGAGAAGCAATAGACAAGTGTAATTTTCTTTATTTCTGTGTAACTGTCTCTATTGTATTTTCCATATTAAAATATATTTCTTCTAGAAATAAACTGTACTTTTTCACTTTTTACATTTTGGTAAACTCACCATAGACTTTAAAGTGACAACATGTTGTCATTTTATATACGAGAGAACATACTTAACTGGGCAATGACCTTGGGAGTACTTTGGCTTCACATTTCATCCTTCTCCATTTGATTTCTTGGTGGTCTGGTGTGTACTTTGTGAGTGCATTGCCTTTATTATCAGTTAGAAAGCATGAGAATGTATGCTAATCTCAATATGTAGATCTTCACACTACATCACATACTACGAAAAAAATATTTTCAAAGTCAGATCTTGAAGGCAAAACTGTAACAGATAATGCCTCCATTTTTCAAGTAGTGACAGATAAACAAAGTTTTCATTTACCTGGAGAGTCTTTTAACTCGAGCTTGTCAGTTTAGTTCTATTCACAAAAATCCTTGGATTTTGTTATTTAGTTACAGAAGAAATAGTAGTTCTCACTAAGATTTTTTTTTTTTTTTTTAATTGGAACAGTCTCAATAGCCACACAAACATCTTCAGAGTCAAAATTATACCCAGTTTGGGAGATTACCAGTTTCTGTCTGTACAGCACAGAGCCCTATCCTAACGGAAGGCCAGGACTTTCTTCAGGTATTCAGTACGCAAAGCCACTGTGACGGGGGCTGCACCATAGCCTGCTAAATGCCCAAAAAGAAAGAAAAATACCAGAACCGAGAGCAATCTTAGAAACAGGTCAGGCATCCCCCACCCTTATTTCAGTAATCTGATTGCTTTTTTCTGCTGCTGCCACCTAAAATCATCACCAAATACGTGTCAAAATGTTTTGCTGTTTTCACCTATCTTGGGCTATTTGCAATACTATTTAATCCACCCCACCCCCCCATCCCCCCGCCATGTTTGTTTGCCTTTATCATTGTCTTGCCAAGCTGCTGTGCAGTGATGCATGCAGCAGGAGTGCTCCTTGTGTGCTAAGCACTTCAGGTTGAATTCCAGCGGTTTGTCAAATTCAAACCCTTAAAATACCAGGTCAGAATCAGTTCCTGCTCTTTCACCGGAATGCATTCCTTGACTTCAGGAATACAATCAAGTACAGAAATGGATCTTATGTTTATCTGGTACATAACACAAAACCATGAAAATAAAAACCACAGTAAAAATGTGGAGTTAGGGTGGTCTGAGCTAGTTTAGATAACCTCACAGACTGCATTATTCTTTTGCTGTCCAAAGGAATGGTTCTCCCCACTCACTGTTCTTCTCTTTTGTAGCTCGCAGACATAGGATGCAGGCATTCTACGATTTGTCTTGAAATGATGGTAGTCTGTTGCCCTAGTCTGATTATGGAAAGTGATACATGTGAGCAGCTGTTACACAAGGAAACACAGCATTCCAGATAGCAATGATTTTTTTTCTGGGAGGAAGCTTAGCTTTAGAAAATGTTTTACTCTAAGAAAAGACTGGTGTGGAAAAGAATCTTCAATGCCCTGCTTGCTTTAGCAAAGAAAGAAGGATATCTAAACACCTCCCTGTGTGCTTTAGTTTTGTGCCGTAGGATATACTAGGCAATTTACTTCTCATACTTTACGAGCTTATTTAGAGACATATAATATATCATCAAGCAAATGCAGTGCCTTCCAAAGCCTAATGTTGTTCAATGACAGGCAACTTGCAATCACAGTATGACAGTTTCTTGTATGATATTATTCTACATAACTATGAACATACTCCCTGATGTCAGCTACAATGTGCAGGGAACAGCACTTCTCTTTGAACATCTGCTGACAACTAAAATATTGAATGGAAGAACAAAGCACTTGCTGTTGATGGTTGGAGTTAGTCAAACAAATCAAATGCAAATTTAATATTTCTTATAATTATCCCTCCTTCCAATATTCAAATGAGAAGGGGGTACAGGAGGGATCAATTTAGATAATGCTTTATCTTCTTTAAAAAAAACCAACAAAATATTCTTCCTGGAGTGGTCTCTCAAGTCACTTAAGTGTTCTCGAAATAGAGATGTCAAATATTTCTGATAGTTTAATTTCACATAAATATTTTACCCTCTCCCTGAACCTTTGACTTTCCACCTGATTATGGAAAATATGAGGTTGTTTCATTTTGGGTTAGAGGCAGCTCAGCAGCAGTGCAAGAGGAATAAAGCTTTCTACAAATCATAATGCCTCAAAGTGACTCCTGATCCATTCAGAATTAAAAAAGGACTAGATGCTGCACTCTCAACATAACAAGTTCTCTGCCATGACTTGACTTTGGATATTTTTCTTTTCAAAAGAGTCATTCATACCCACCGTGTTATTTCAACACTATTTCAAAGGTAGAGAGATTAGAAAGGAATGGTGAGGAGAAGACAAAGACAAAAGGATAAAATCCAAGACTCTGACTTGAAAAACCTAGAACTGAAAGTGCTTAGATCCGCGCTGAGGCGAGGGCTTGCGGAGCAAAGNGAGAATGTAGATAACAAGTTACAAACTATAGACAGACAAATTCTTCTGCTCTATTGACAATAGATTGTTACTGGAAGATTGCACTTTGTCAAAATGGGCTAATTCTAAAATAAACAAACCAGCAATGAGAAAAAATTAACTCCTCTCATTTTATATAGGTATTATAAAATGTCATTTTTTTAAGATTCAAGTAATTAATTGTACTTGTGCCAATATGATATTTAACTATAGTTTAAATTTAATATCATATTTTAGCTTATTGGAAAAGTTGTGAAGAAATGGAAGGATTTTATTGGAACAAAATGTTTTGACACTGGTACAAATGTATGAACAACAATATTTCACTATCAGTGTTTTCAAATCATGCATGCAGACTTCCTTCTAATTGATGCAACTTTTAAGACTGAACACTGCTATTTGCAGATTTAGCAAGTAAAAGTAGCAATTACCTTGAATCTTGCTTAGTGATATCAGCTTCAACACAGAAATAGAACCCAAATCTCCACAAAATGTTGTATTTGATATTCTTGAAATCTGTCTGATCCAGGTTTCTAGCATATGTGAGGGTATAATTCAGCTTTTTATGAAATGACGTAGGATTTAAATTAATTTACAAAGTGTGTGAACCGTCAATATTACACAATCATAAAGATTGTAACTAGGGGCATACATTACCTCACTTCCAAAATTTCAAGTTTAAAAAAATAAAAAGGGGTCTAAAGTATTTGGCATTACACATTCCTGCAGCTGACAATTTCAGGCTATATTCTTCTTCTTTTCCACCTGTTTCAACATGACATAAAAATTTACTATTTTTAATACCTTTATGCATTGAAATATGTAAGAAATAATAATAATTGAAAAAAATACAGCAAACCCCAACAAAAACAGTATTGAAGCTGAAGGTTATCTTAAAATTTCAGGATTGCTACTTTATAGACCATCAAGGGGACAGTATTTAAGTATGAATATATTTAAAAACAACCAATGACCTGTACCGTCCATGAACCTCCTAGTGTTTCTTAAACCTTTTGTGCCATTTAATCTTCCTGAGCTTTTCAGCAAAGATTTCCACTGCAGACTGGCAACAAAGGAAACAATGGCCTTTCCCTAAATAAAAATAAAATTAATAATAATAATAAAAAAAAGATGCAGCTTAGGGCAGTCTGCCTTTACAAGTGACAACAACATTTCTTTCAAAGGCACCTGCTGTTAAACATCAACCCTAGCCTGCAAAGGAAAGCAACAATGACAGTATCCTTTTTTCCACCGTGTGAAACCAGACTCATGAATTGTATACTGATGGCTTTAATTTGTAACATGCAAACAAGCCTGGGTTTCCTTAACCTTCAAGATAATGAATCATAAACATTACCAAAGAGGGTAAGGGAGAACAAACCATTTCAACAGAAATTAACTCACAAAACATTTGTTTTAAACACATTCACTGCTGCTTTTCCAGTGTATATAAATGAGTTTAAGGCTTCAGGTTAGACTCCCACATACAGAAAACACAGATTAGCAGCCATTAGCATCTTTGCTGCTTTACTGTTTTTCTAGGACCATTGAGTTTGTTTTTACTTACAGGTGAACCTAATGTGACTCAAAGAGAAAAGTGCCATCCCAATGCCTGCCAATCCCCATAACAGCATGTCTGAAAAGACACTGTTCATGAGAACATAGGGATTTATCACCACTATGCTGGCAAAGTTAGGATTATTACTGGAGCTGTCAGAGAAACTTTGAAGATCTTCTTTCTTTAAAAAGCCTGTCATAATGCAGTCCTTCCTTTTCTTTTTTATAACAAAAGCCTTTTTTTTTTTTTTTTTTCACTAGAATGGTCTTAATAAATTTATTTTGAAATCATAAATGAGTAGTGCTTTTAAATTTTGATTGGAACTGAGATTGTCATCAACTTTGTCATGTGTTAAAATTGACCAGAAACCTGTATACCAGACTGATGTATATATATATCCTGATAAACATGATCTGCCTTACAAGGTTACTGAGGTGCAGAGGCTTAACAAAAACTAACAAAAAATGTAGAGGAACTTGAGACCAGAGAGTAAAATATTCCAAAAACAAAAGCCTGACATTTAAAGGTCTGATTTTTCTATTTTCCTAGTGGCAGCCTTTAGTTCCTGCATTCTGAGAGTAAAGTGAAGGACACTGAGAAGTTGTTTAGAGGACGATGATGTCTGAGACTGCAGCAAGATCCAGGTATTGGAAGACTGTAGTTTGGATGCCTGATTTTCTAGTTTTTCTCTTACTTGTTTGTTGATTCTAAGATATATATACACATTAGTCTGTTTTTCAATGCAAACTTTTCTGATTTCTCATGGGACATATTTTTTAGATACCCTATTTAATTGGAACATGATTAGTGCAATATTTTTTTCCCTTATTGATGCTCACATCACTTAGAGAGAAAGCTTATGCGACAGTCTCTTCAGAGATCAAAGGTTCATTGTCCTTTTTGTTTGTAAAAGACGGGGAAGATGTCTTCTACAGCAAGTCTTTCAGTAAAGATGTCTCCTAAAGCAAGTCTTTCAGTGCAGACCTTAGAAGACTTTACTTGCAGTGGGACAGCTGCAGTGAAAGAGAAATTAAAGAAAATCTCATGGCACGGATACCCAAGCAAAATCTCAGGCAACACTTTTCTTGGAGCCAAACAAATTACTGGCTTTATTACTTCATTAAGGGGTTTCTCACTATACTTTTCCATACTTAAGATGTCAGAGGGGCAGAGAAGAGAAAAAGAGAGGAAAGAAGCTATGATTAGATTTTTTCTAATAGTGGTGCTAAGCATCATGGAAGAGATAACCATTATCTAGACCACAGGGATTTCTAGACAGGAACAAAATGTTGGTTCATCTAATCCAGTATAATATTTCTAGTAGTACACAACCCTGTAAAGCATAAGCTCCACATAATGCTTTTAAGTGTGGTATTCCATGGGCAGTAACTTCATCTTGATCCCAGCTTCCAATCATTTATTATCTGAAGCAGTAAAATTTGTTGCTATGAATTAGGTAGGGGAGGCACAAGTGCTAACTGGCGTTTACGTTCTTAATTTAAATGTATTTTGTCTCCATTTGCACTCTTATTGTATGTAAAGAGACATTGACAGATTCACTGCTCACTTATTATTTGTGTTTTCAAATATATTAATCTATCCTGAGATTTTTAGAAGATTCTAATCTTTCATTATATCTAACTAAAGTCCCATACACTTCAGTTATTTTTTATCCTTTTTGAGCTGTCTAGTTCCTTTTTAGCAATAGGAATGATAATAATAGTAAAAAAATACATGGATACATGCATACAAATGTCCATTTTAAGATGGTTGATCTATTCTTTCTACCTATGTTATCAGAAGACAAAAAAAATTACTACCTGCCCATTTGTTTTCTCTGCCACTAGTAAATATGAGCACTGCTCCCCAAAAGTCAGTGGATTTTTTGCTGTGTTTTCTTTCACTTTCTAGTTAGCATGTCTGTATTTCCTAAAGAAAAGCAAACAAAGTATAGGTTTTGGATGTACAGCTACAAACTGTAAGGAAAACTAGTTCACAGGCTGATGTTTCAGTATGATTATAAATAAACACAGAGATGCATATGCTGAACTACAGGGATATTTCCTTTTTTATTATTATTCTAGATCTAGTGCTGCAATATGTACATCTTAATTTGTAAGAGAAAGCATCTCCATAAAAATTTTTCATTGACCTGATAATTTTAAAAGCACTCTGGAATTTAAAGGACTTGTCTTTGATGACAAAGAAATAATTACAAGACAGCAACTATTCAGAGAAGTGTAAATTATATAATTTAACTTGTTGTACTGTTTCAAAATAACACAACAGCAATATTGAAATGCATCTGTCAGTTTTGATGTTTGAAATTCACACTGTGTGTCTGTATATAAGGTAAAGCAAATAATAGTTATTGTTTACCTTTTATTTCTTCTTCATAGATTTGAATATAACATAAAGTAGCTTTTGCTGTCTTTATTTTCAAAAGATGAAAGTATGAGTTTTGCTTGCATTTCATTGTTCTTTGCAAAGAAGATATAAATTTGTTCCTTTTATTTGTGAATGAATAGGAAGATAATTCTTGTAGTGGATTTTTTTTTTTCCCAGATCAACAGAAAGAATTTCTGTTAATGGAAGGGAAAAATATGTATAAACCATATTCAATGTTTAGAATGGTCTGGTGTTGTGAAAGGCTGAAATATAAATCTTCAAAGTACTCAAGGGAGTAATGGATCATTTCAGTAATGGATCATTTTGCTATATCAAAGAACAATTAACTTATACATGAAAAATTTAGAAACATGTCTAGTTGTATTCATGAACATACCTAACACTTATTAATTAAATTTCTAACAAGAAAAAAGCTATTCAAGTATGAGCTTAAGAGCAGGTGCTTTCATTACCAGAAATATTATCTCAGCTATTGAAAATTATTTTTCAAAATGACATGTAAATGGCTATCATATTCAGGGTTAAGCCTTTCTAAAAATATGAAAAGTTTAACAAGAATAAAAGTTCTGTGCTATTTATTTTGACTTGCATTTCATGAGTATTCCGTAGACCAGAACATTCATTTACTTAGCGTGTTCAATTTGGATTCTGAACTTCATAAGCCAAGTTCATCAGAGAAAGTCAAAAACATTAGTTTTTCTAACTAATGTAGTCTTACAGTTTATCATTAGAACAAGATGGTACTTGCTTCCAGAGACAGTAAACAGTGGAAAAATAAGCTGTTACATTCTGGAGACTTGTTAGAGTTTCGTTTTTGTCCTTAATTCTTTCACAGTCACTTTAACTTCAGTAAGATCTTCTCTGCAAATATTCCCTATCCCAATGCTGCCCAACTTTTGTATATAATATTTTCTTCCCAGGGTTTTAGTCAAATTCAATGACTCCATTGTTTAATATTCTATAGCTTGCATGTCAAACATTATGCTAGCATAAAATTTGTTTTTTAATGTATGTATTTTTTTTTTACACAATAGGCAAATTTAACTAATCATTCTATTAAGGAAAAGGAAAGCTCTTCTAGTAATATATACTTCTAGAGATAGGATGCAACATATCAGTACCACTGTTATCCATTGTTTGTTCCTTTGCTTTGGCTGTGCCACTGCAGCTTCTTGGTATCTATACAATAAACGACTTCTGATTTGAATTTTGTTAAGAATTACTCAGGGTTTTTTTCTTCATTGGTCCAGTCTGTTGCCTACCCAATAAAGGGTAATATTCACACAGCAGAAGAGACGTCAATTCCTTAACCTACCTTGCTTTACTTGTAACATGCCTTGTCAGTGATAGACATTTCTGTCTGTCATGTCTGAAGGACACAGGCGGTGTTCCATCTGTCATCATTTTACTTTAAGGCACTTGATAATATGTATTAAGAGATATATAATTTAGGATTAAATGGTCAAAAGGTGCCATAAATAGGCCACAATCTGTCTTGACCTATGTTCGTATGTTGATTGAAGTTGTATTAGGAAGGGAACTCTGCTGCAGCAGAGTTTGCTCTCATGACACAGAGCAAAGTCCCTCAGATTCTGGCCTGTTCCCCTTTCATGTGCTAGCTCTTCACCCCTTCACTATTGCTTTTGTCTATAGGCTATAAACATTTGCTTATTTGTTCCATGCCTTATGGGGACACTGATCATAACATAGCATGAATTTTATCCTGGCCAAAACAAAAAATCCTGCAAGGAAGCATAAATGTGAAAAAAGCAAACCAAACCAAAAACCACATAAAATAAACCAACCACACAAACAAAACACACAAACAGAACAAGTAGACGTAATGAGGAACAGACAAATCAAAATAATTGAAATACATTTGGGAAGGTCTTCAAAACATAATAAATTAATGACATTGTTGACATGCTCTGGCAATCTAATTTGACTGAACTAGCACTTACAATGACGAAGCTTGAACAGATTCAAAGACTTTCTTTTACTTAGTTGTAGTCTTTGTATAAAAATGTTTAGTTAACCCTAGAGGATGAAATAGAAGTGGAAATATGATTGATGACAATAATTATAGAGCCTAACATATCTTCTAGCATTTAATATTCACAATATGACTTTCAACCCAAAGTTGTAATACTTAAGAATGATTCAGAAGATTTTTCACATTTACTTGATGAGAACTGAGGAAAAAATAATTAGGGGACAGCTGAATTTAGTCCTTCACTTTAAAATATATTATTGTTTGATATAGAACATACTTTCAGCACTTCAAAGTGTTATGTCAAAAATTCGTACCAGGCAAGACTTTCAGTCTGAATCTGACCTGGCAGAAATACCTCATTTATAAAACCCAATAGAACAATATTGGTTGTGTGTCAGGATATGTTAGGATAAGACACTATATTTTACCTCTGGCATTGCAAATTTTTCATTTGAAAAAACGAACTGCTATGATAGAAATTATATTGTGTGTACTATATTCAACACTTTATATTTGTTTATCAACAATTCAGAACACCACAGGAACACTTGATCCAGTACATGCTCTGTCACAAAACCCCTCCTTTCTTCCCTGAAAAGATTATGCAGTGGTCGGGAGTCTAAGAGGTCATTGCTGAGAAGCTTTTGCTTATGTGTAATGAGGCTTTTATATACGATGTGTGAAGGGGAGTATTTCTGTTCTCTTTCTGTAACTATGCTGAACCAATTCAGAATAGGAAAAGTTCTTCCCCTTTACATTCCCCTTTCCTTTCCCCTTTTCTTCCCCCCTCCCCCTTTTTTTTTTTTCCTTTCCTTCTTTCCTTTCCCCTTTCCCTTTCCCTTTCCCTTTCCCTTTCCCTTTCCCTTTCCCTTTCCTTTTTCCCTTCCCTTCCCTTCCCTTCCCTTCCCTTGCCATTTATACATACCTTGGACATGTTTAAAGTTTTGGAAACAGAAAAGTTCAAGAAAGTCCATGAGTCTAAACTCTCTAAGAACTTTTTGACTTCTGTTATCTACAGATGTACCAACTTGAGCAGCCATTACTATGCAGCACTTTGCTGTCCTGCTGCTACATGCTACCTTTTCAGAACTTGAAAACATGTTTATTAAACCATTTCAACAAAAAATGAGTTGAGCTAGTTTGCCATGTTTAAACTGTAGGTCTTTCCATGTGAAGCAAGTTAGCAAGAGCACCTCATCTGGAAGATCTGAATGAACTGGAACAAGGAGCAGGATGAGGTTGTCTGGTTGGATGCAGAAATCAGTCCAGGAGACACAGGTAGAAAACAACACTCTGTCAAAGCCCCTTACCCAAAATTCATTCTTTCTTTTGACTAGTTCTTCTCCACTCAAAGAAAAGCAAGGAAAGGAGAATCAGGGTAATGCAGAGAGTGGTTCTATTCATGCATATATGTATAACCCAGTAACATGTTAAAGAACAGATTTGAAGACATTTTGGAATTCTTCCTTGAAATATTGAAAATGTAAAACTATAAAGATCATTAAGAAGCACCTGTTTAATTATGATCAGTTATTAAGGTCCACAAAGTGCAACAGTACTTTTTAACTTAACCAAAAACAAGGCATCACTTTTCTGGAAGAAAAAAGGCTTAAAACCAGAAAAAGTACTACAGTAGAATGCCAGGAGACATGATCAGATAAATATACCTCCCTAGAAAGAACCCTATTGATTTTTATCATGTTTGTTCTACAGGGATTTTTACTGAGTCCTGGCAGCCATTCAAAATCTGCATTTAAACAAAATTTTTTAAGTGATGATCCTGATCCATTTTCAATGTCAGGAAATAAAAGTGTATTCTTAATGAAAAAGGCACTCTAGATATAAAATATTTAAAAGCTTCATGATAGAATACTTACTGGTTAAAAAATGGGATGGGGGAGAAGAAGATTTTGTTGTTGTTGTTTGGTTGTTTTTTTTGTATATCAGCACCAACAAGCATTTCAGCCAAGAGAAGACTTAAAATCAGCACTCCATCACTATCCATCAGGCCTACATCTTTTATTGAGGATGATGTTCAAAAATTATTTATGACTCACGGTGCAAGAACTGTTTCAAGCTTCCAGTTTCTAACTCATATGATGAGAATGTCACCACAAAGGCATCTGTTCATTGATTTCCCCGTGCTCCTTCTTGCTTCCCTCTCCTTTCCCAGGAGATATTTACTTGTTATAGGGTCTTGCTGTATGTCATGTACTAAACAAGCAGTGATGCCAGGTGGCTGTAACTGTAGAACCTTATTGTTAAAAATAGTTCTTTCTCCCCTCTCCAAATACTTACACACTGCAAAGACTTTTCTAAATTCTCCAGTGTTGAGTTTTATGTTAAAGAAGAAAAGAACAAAATGAAAGGTTCCTGCCTCTCATGCTTCCTTTCTGCATATAGTCTGCAAATATTTGGTGAGAAAGCTACAAAAGGGGGATTTCCCTTTCATTTTTGTATCAATTTGGCAAGAGTTTTGAAGCTCAGAATCACATCACATTGTCAAAATGTTTCAAACAGCTACATTTACTGCAATAGCAATTCTAAACCCTTGGATTAAATACATATACACCAAGAACACTCGCACTTTAGTGGAGATAACACCTGGATCCAGCTGCCATCATAGGAGGGACAAGGACTCTGTCGTAGGAGCTATCCTTCCTTCCTTCCTTCCTTCCTGGGAACTTCTGGTACCTGAGCAGGCTGCAGTCAGGAACAGAAGGAAATAGAGGGCAAACCTTAAGTACACCTTTGAATTACCTCTTCAAAACCAGATCAGTGAAGGGGTTGCAAGCTACATTAGGAAGTGGGTGAGAAAAGAATAAACAAACAAAGTCTTCTCATGCTTCTAAATTTCTCATAAGTCCCCTGATTCTCACCCTTTCCTCACAGCCTCTGCTGATGCCTCATTCTTCATTTTTCTGAACATTTCACTCCCTTGCAACAGTAGACTGAAAATCTCCATCCTTTCCCTTAGCACTATATACCACTGCTGCTAAACAGACTCTAAGCATAATGTTGAATGCCTTGAGATGACTATTTAGGGATCTGCCCCAAAGAGATGACTTGAAGTCCTGTGTTTAAGGGAGAAACAGTTTTTCTGATGCCACCCCCTATCCTCAGTTCAAGAGGGATCATATTAACATCTCTTTTCCTGCCCCAGCACTCCCTTAACTAGGACCTTATATTTTATCTCTCTAATCTTAAATATCCTGGGGAGGTGGTGGACTCTTCGTCCCTGGAGACATTTAAAAAGAGACTTGATGTGGCACTCAGTGCCATGGTCTAGTGACTGTGGCGGTAATTGATCAAGGGTTGGACTCGATGATCTCTGAGGTCCCTTCCAACCCAGCCTATTCTATGATTCTATGATTCTATGATATAAAGTGCTGTATAAACATCTCTGTGTATGTGTAAAAGGGAGTATGAATTACCTGTGCTGAAAAAGCAAGAAAACAGCCATAACAGACATAATTTTCATCAAAATCAAAACTGCTTCTATGTGAAACACTTCCTATTATTAAGGAATTGAATGTCTTCTGAGGTTTTTGCCCATTAGGAATCTGTACATGTGGACAGTCAGTTGCAGTCTTTGAGATGAATTCTACTGAAATTGGGAAATGGGAAAGTGACACAACATGGAGGTGAGAAGAAAAAGAATTCCCACAAGACAACGGTGTCATGTTTCCAATTGCTGTATTATATCTACCTTGCAATGACACTTGCCCTTGAAAAAGCTCTCCCAGGAATTTGAATACATCCAATCCACTGAAATAATCTTCATCCTGAAATACACTATGACATTCAATCCAAGTACATTAAAAGTTGATCCCTACTGTAAAAATGTTCTAAACAACAGCAGCTACTATAAGATGAAAACTAAAGATTTTACATTCCTTTGAGGTATGTATATTTAAAAACAGGTTGAGATATATTTCTTATTAAATTATTACTTAATGTGATATCAGAAATCTCACTAGTGACTAGGGTCTCATTGTATGCATAAAATTAAATTCATTTGTAGGCTTTTCCAAGATTAGAATCTCTACTATGTCCAAATACAGATCTACACTGTTTTAACTTTACAAAGTTAGAAAATAGTTTCAGCTGGAAATAGCGGCAGGTAGGGAAATGTTACATACAGACAGGACCCTGGTCTTTATTAACTTATTTTTAACTTGATTAGGGACTCAAGAGTTTTCCTATTAAAAAAAAAAAAAAAAGACACATTAACAGATATTCATGCACACAATTTGACAATAAAGCTAAAATTCTTATTTCACCATAGCAAAATACTGTCAAATTATACACATCTTTTCCCAGGAGACTTAGAGTTGTAAAGAAATGTTGAAGAAGAGGATTATTCACAGCATATTTTACAGAACACATTCTTAAGCTTGATGGCCAGCTATGGTCATGTTATTCTCCTTGGATGCCTTCCTGGAGTACAGCACAGTAGGAGATAGGGCCTAAGCTGTTTGATGTCACTTTGGCAGACAGTGCTGACAAGGTGATCTTCCTCAGTGGACAGCGATTTTTATGCTATGTAATCTAATAGCAACAGAAGGCACAGTAACAGCAGGGTTTTTTTTCTGGCATGGGGCAATGCAAGACAGTTTGTACTGGAGTTATCTGAAGTACTCCATTAGGTCATTAAAAAGAAATAGTAAAAACATATTGAAAAAAACCCCCATCCCAGACAACAAATAATAGTCTTTAAAGTGGTTGGTGAGGATAGAAGCAACAGATAACATTGTAGACTAGTATTATTGGAGTGATTCTGAAGA
The DNA here is from genome assembly GCA_013399075.1 of Chloroceryle aenea. NCBI lineage: Eukaryota > Metazoa > Chordata > Aves > Coraciiformes > Cerylidae > Chloroceryle > Chloroceryle aenea. The sequence goes on from VWZY01000539.1 coordinate 76,688, forward strand.
GACAAGGACATGATGTCATTGTAAATGCCCATGTAAATATAATAAAAAATGGTTCACTGTTGCAAGCAGTTGAAACATTATAGTCTTTATCAATAATAGTGCTTTCTGAGGAAGAGCTTTGGAAACATATGTGCTAATCAGTAAGCTTAAATTAAATCTGGAGTTAAGGATATACATTTTAAAATAATTTAGAAATTCCTTGAGTTATTCCCTGAGTTATTCCTTGAAAAAATATTGTGCATATAAAATCACTCATTCCAAGAAAGTAAGCCTGACAGAATCAAAAATGTGAGTGGTGTAGGATATAGAAGTAGCAGCAATGTAGTATGAAAATTACAAGATAAAGTGTTACCAGATGATACTACACCGGACTTGGATTTTACTTGGCATCAATTTTTTTCCTTGTTAATGGGACAGCTGAGGATTGCACTTACGGTGTTATTTCACTAGTGCTTTGGACTACACATTCAGGGGAGATTTTGCCAGACATACCCAGAGGTACATCATCAGGGTTGCCTCATTAGTTAAATCTCAGGGATGTGCACCTCAAGGATTAAATTGCCTGGGTGTCTTTGTAAAATACTAAAGCTAAGAAGCATTCCTTTTATTCTAAATAAAGTTAATAAAGTTTCAAAAGGCTTTTTAGTCTCCCAGCTGGAAGCTCCTCCTAGAGATGAAACATTGGAAGCAGCTGACTCTAGATAAGCTCCAAAATTTATAGGCAATTAGGATCCACTCATGAGAGGGAAAAATGGGGGGTTCTGGAAGAACAGGAGCAGCCCTCTTTATGCCTCTTCTTTGAAGGTTAAGGGAATATTGTTCATGACTTCTCTCTGTATTCTTTTGGCTAACAAGAACTTTGTAAAAAAATGAGAAATTCAAGGACTATTTTTTTAGTTAGTACTGCCTGTTGCTTAATTTGATTTGTCTGCCTGTGTGACAATGACATTCTTAAAATTATTTAGTATTTATACAGCACTACAGAACAACTAGAACTAAGACTGAAGGCTCGAGTTTTGGCTCACATTTTAATGAAAAACAGTCTATGCTGGGAAACCACCTACTTCACAATAGACAGAACTTGGAACTTATGGGGGAAAATTATAAAAAAGCATACATCCTTATCAGAAGACTGAAAGCAAACACATAAAAAAGTATTAATTCAGATCCTTAAGAAATCTTAATTTTGTTCTTTGAATGATAATAGTGTAGACTGCCACAGGGTAACTGTCCTCTTAATAAGGCAAGTCTCCTATTAACCTTACATTTATTTTCAGGACACCTGACCTGAAAGCACTGGAATTATACAATAGATAAAAGGCTATAAATGTTGCATTTGCACACCTAACTTCATGTAAGTTATTCTGTTGTCAACTATTAATAGTCCAAAGGGTAAAAAATCATTTTGTAGGACACCGTTTGATTGTTGATGGATAGATAAAAGTTACAAACATGTTCTCTTCCTTCTGGCAGCATTAAACAGACAGGAGGGTGTCTAGGAAGTACACTTTGATACTTGAATTAAAGACTCACCAAAACAGTGATTAGTAGGAAATTACTATCCTTTTTAATCCATTAATCTTAAACAAGCATAATTGAAATCTTCTATCTGGAATACAAACAGACCATGTTTTACCTCAGTAAGCAGACATGATTACTGCTGCTCTGTTGAAGCCCTGTTGCTTAACTGTCTTGGACTTTGAAATCAAATTATACATCCTCTCCCTCCACTGCACTGAAAGATGATAAAATAAACAAGGCGGCCACACAACACACTCTCATTTTTCCCCCATTGGTCTGGCAGAATCCAAAGAAGAATGAGGTCAAAAAAGAGAGTGAATAAATCTCCTCTGGACCCACTATATTAGATAAAGAAAGTTAAGAGAGAGAGGAGTGATCACTTTACAGCAGAGATTAACTTCTTGTAGGAAGTTTGATAAATTGACATCATTCCAGGCAATTTGAGGTAATATAATCTTCATGTCTGAACAGTGTAATTCCTAGTTATGTTTCCAGCATTCAGAAACACTCTATTTCAATCACCATGAACAGTTTTAGCAACCATTTCTTCCAGAAAAAAAAAAAAAAAAAAAAAAAA
>VWZY01000539.1:78795-108830 GCA_013399075.1 Chloroceryle aenea
AAAGAAGAAAAAAAAGGAGTGAGCAAAAGACAGGGGGGAAAAAAATGCTAAATAGTAATTTAGGGTTTTTAAAATGCTAAACCAAATAATAAAGCTGGAAGAAACATATGCCACCTTAGTCTGAGGGAATAAAGAAAAGACCTGATTCAAGTGAGATGGTCTCATCAGTGAGACAGCCTAACTGGTACCAGGTAGATGGCCATGCTCTAGCATAATCTAATCTCATTTCCTCAGTGAATGTACGTCACTTTCGATGCTGTCAGTATGATCCTAGACTATTTCCCCTATCAATCTCCGTAACTCCCAGGCTTGACACATGGGCATTTTGCCCAGTGACGTGTGGTATAACAATAGTGTCTCATTTTTGAGGAAGGTGTGATAGTACAAAAAGAGCAGGACAACATAGGAACACTAGCTGAAATAAATCCGTTGTATGTGCATATCACACTCTGAGTGGGAGAAGGTAATTTCTGACACCTACTTCAAAGAAAGAGGTAAGGCTGTCTGTTAGGTGGAACTGTAACAAATGGAAAAACTTAGCTGTTGGGATCTTCTTCCTCTCACTCATAGAGGAAATATTTGCCCCAGTGACATGTTAGATTAATTCCCAGCAGCATGTTATCAAATAACTTTTCATTATTCAGTTCCATATGGGGGGCATGAAGTTAATTTTTCAAGCTACATGTAAGGTGGAAATGAGTCATTTTTAATTTAAAATAGCATTTATCAAATTGGCAAGAACTAGCACTAAAACAGGTACTAACTGACTTTCTTTTATTTATAATGTCAGATAAGAGGCAAGCAAAAAAAGAAAGAATGACTGGTTCACATGGTCTATGCAGAAAGTATTTGCAAGAAAATGAATTATTGCAGTTGCTCTGACTATTACACTAGTTAGCCATGAATACATTCTGGACAGCTGTTCAAAGCCATTGTCTGGACTGAATTCCAGTTTTTTAAATTTTTTAACAAATGGAACAGTATTAAGGTTCTTGGTGCTTCACAGTGTTTCACTTTCTTCAGCCTGCTACTTTTCAGAACATATGATGAGGCTGGGGTTTTGCTGGATCATATCTGTAACTTAAAAAAAAATTTACTTTTCAAAATAAATAACTTAATAAGATAAAGTTACATCATGTGGGAGCACTGCTTGTTACATTGACAGCTATTTTCCCCCTAAGTTGCTCAAAGTTATTTAGCTCATAAACAAACCAGGAAAACAATGTCTTGAAAAATATGTCTTGTCCATCCTTTAAAGACAAACACTTAGCTAAGATATAGCACTATCCACCCCAGAGGTGACCAATGCTTCCAACCAGACATAACTGCTGAAGGGAGAGGTTGCGCTGCATATCCCAGTCTGTGGGAAACACCTAGACCTTTCTCCTGGGTCACAGATGGGTGGCAAACCTGCCTGCAAAAAATGTGCCCAGGTGCAGGACTTTCTGCAGCAGGTGACTGAGCTACAGGAGTCTGTCGATAGGCTGTGAAGCAACAGAGAGGCAAAAAGTAGATGGACATCTAGTTCCAAGGGCAATCTCCAGTGAACCCACAGCTTATGGCCAAACAGCCAAAAATTCCCCCATTGGCACACCTAGAAAGGCGGGTAGACAACAACTCTGAGGAATGAAAACTTGAAGACATAAGAATTAACAGAAGGAAGAGACCACCCTCAAAGTCTGAGGTGCCCCTGCAGAACTGCTTCATGGCTCTGTAGACTGAAGAGGAAAAAAAAAGTCACATCAGGTAACACATTAAAGCTGAGTAAAACAGTCAGATCAGCTCCCCACATAACAACTTAGTGCAAACAGGAATAGGTGATGGGTGATAGTAGTAGGTGACTCTCTTCTGAGAGGTGCAGAGTCTTCCATTTGCTGACCTGAACCTCTATCTAGAGAAGTCTGCTGCTTAATGGGGGTCCCTATCAAAGATGTCCTGGAGAGACTAACGAACCTGGTATGTCCCATTGACTACTATCAATACCTTCTGGTTTATATGGGCAACAGTCATTACTTGAGAAGCAATCTGAAAAGTAGGAAGAGCAACTACAGACACCTGGGAGTAGTGGTGAAGGACTCAGAGGAGCTGGTAGTCTTTTCATCAATCCTCCCGATCAAAGGGAATAGTATTTAAAGGGACAGTGTAATGAGAAAATCAATAAATGGTTGCAGGAGCAGTGTCACAGCCAGGGCTTTGGCTATTAGACCATGGGACTCACTTTGAGGAATCTGGTCTACTGAGGGATGATGGGGTCCATCTCTCAAAGAAGGGGAAGAGCATCTTTCGCCACAGACTTGCCAATTTAGTAAGGAGGGCTTTAAACTGGAGTCGCTGGGAAGGGGAGCCTCAACCCATCCCACACTGAGGCCACTGCCAGTAATAGATGCCCTGGGCCTGGAGAAGGATCACAGGCCATCAAGAGAGCACCTGAAGTGCAAGATAATGGATTCCATCTGGTAAGTCAGCTTCAATGGGAGCCCATCTTAAATGCCTCTATGCCAATGTACAGAGCATGGAAACAAAAAAGCGGAGTTAGAGATGTGCACATGCCTACAGGGTATGATGTTATTGGCATCACAGAGATGTGGTGGAATGACTCCTATGAATGTAGAGTGGGAATGGATAGGTAGAACCCCTTCAGGAAAGACAGGCAGGGCAGAAGAGGACAGGAGTCACCCTCTATGTCAATGATCATCTTCAGTCCATGAAGCTTGGCCTGGGGATGGATTATGAGCTGAGAGCTTATGGGTCTAAAGGGGAGGCAGAAGAAGGTGATATCATAGTGGGGGTCTGCTAGAGGCCACCTGACCAGGAAGACCAAGCAGATGAGGTCTCTGTTACTGTTACTATTTGTAATGACCCTTATTGTCTCTCAAGGAATCAGATGAGGATCNTTCATTATTCAGTTCCATATGGGGGGCATGAAGTTAATTTTTCAAGCTACATGTAAGGTGGAAATGAGTCATTTTTAATTTAAAATAGCATTTATCAAATTGGCAAGAACTAGCACTAAAACAGGTACTAACTGACTTTCTTTTATTTATAATGTCAGATAAGAGGCAAGCAAAAAAAGAAAGAATGACTGGTTCACATGGTCTATGCAGAAAGTATTTGCAAGAAAATGAATTATTGCAGTTGCTCTGACTATTACACTAGTTAGCCATGAATACATTCTGGACAGCTGTTCAAAGCCATTGTCTGGACTGAATTCCAGTTTTTTAAATTTTTTAACAAATGGAACAGTATTAAGGTTCTTGGTGCTTCACAGTGTTTCACTTTCTTCAGCCTGCTACTTTTCAGAACATATGATGAGGCTGGGGTTTTGCTGGATCATATCTGTAACTTAAAAAAAAATTTACTTTTCAAAATAAATAACTTAATAAGATAAAGTTACATCATGTGGGAGCACTGCTTGTTACATTGACAGCTATTTTCCCCCTAAGTTGCTCAAAGTTATTTAGCTCATAAACAAACCAGGAAAACAATGTCTTGAAAAATATGTCTTGTCCATCCTTTAAAGACAAACACTTAGCTAAGATATAGCACTATCCACCCCAGAGGTGACCAATGCTTCCAACCAGACATAACTGCTGAAGGGAGAGGTTGCGCTGCATATCCCAGTCTGTGGGAAACACCTAGACCTTTCTCCTGGGTCACAGATGGGTGGCAAACCTGCCTGCAAAAAATGTGCCCAGGTGCAGGACTTTCTGCAGCAGGTGACTGAGCTACAGGAGTCTGTCGATAGGCTGTGAAGCAACAGAGAGGCAAAAAGTAGATGGACATCTAGTTCCAAGGGCAATCTCCAGTGAACCCACAGCTTATGGCCAAACAGCCAAAAATTCCCCCATTGGCACACCTAGAAAGGCGGGTAGACAACAACTCTGAGGAATGAAAACTTGAAGACATAAGAATTAACAGAAGGAAGAGACCACCCTCAAAGTCTGAGGTGCCCCTGCAGAACTGCTTCATGGCTCTGTAGACTGAAGAGGAAAAAAAAAGTCACATCAGGTAACACATTAAAGCTGAGTAAAACAGTCAGATCAGCTCCCCACATAACAACTTAGTGCAAACAGGAATAGGTGATGGGTGATAGTAGTAGGTGACTCTCTTCTGAGAGGTGCAGAGTCTTCCATTTGCTGACCTGAACCTCTATCTAGAGAAGTCTGATGCTTAATGGGGGTCCCTATCAAAGATGTCCTGGAGAGACTAACGAACCTGGTATGTCCCATTGACTACTATCAATACCTTCTGGTTTATATGGGCAACAGTCATTACTTGAGAAGCAATCTGAAAAGTAGGAAGAGCAACTACAGACACCTGGGAGTAGAGGTGAAGGACTCAGAGGAGCTGGTAGTCTTTTCATCAATCCTCCCGATCAAAGGGAATAGTATTTAAAGGGACAGTGTAATGAGAAAATCAATAAATGGTTGCAGGAGCAGTGTCACAGCCAGGGCTTTGGCTATTAGACCATGGGACTCACTTTGAGGAATCTGGTCTACTGAGGGATGATGGGGTCCATCTCTCAAAGAAGGGGAAGAGCATCTTTCGCCACAGACTTGCCAATTTAGTAAGGAGGGCTTTAAACTGGAGTCGCTGGGAAGGGGAGCCTCAACCCATCCCACACTGAGGCCACTGCCAGTAATACATGCCCTGGGCCTGGAGAAGGATCACAGGCCATCAAGAGAGCACCTGAAGTGCAAGATAATGGATTCCATCTGGTAAGTCAGCTTCAATGGGAGCCCATCTTAAATGCCTCTATGCCAATGTACAGAGCATGGAAACAAAAAAGCGGAGTTAGAGATGTGCACATGCCTACAGGGTATGATGTTATTGGCATCACAGAGATGTGGTGGAATGGCTCCTATGAATGTAGAGTGGGAATGGATAGGTAGAACCCCTTCAGGAAAGACAGGCAGGGCAGAAGAGGACAGGAGTCACCCTCTATGTCAATGATCATCTTCAGTCCATGAAGCTTGGCCTGGGGATGGATTATGAGCTGAGAGCTTATGGGTCTAAAGGGGAGGCAGAAGAAGGTGATATCATAGTGGGGGTCTGCTAGAGGCCACCTGACCAGGAAGACCAAGCAGATGAGGTCTCTGTTACTGTTACTATTTGTAATGACCCTTATTGTCTCTCAAGGAATCAGATGAGGATCAATGAACTTTAATTTCTGAAGACTCCTTCCTAATGAAAAGCAAAGTCTTTCTCTTGTACAAAGGATATTCATTTAGTACAAACTAATCTGTAGGAACCTTTACCAATAAAAGTGATTTTTATATATAAAATGTTGAAATAAAAGTAAAACTCATCCTTTATTCCAATCTTAAATTTATTACACAAACTAAATTTATGGATGCTGGCTACACAAAGACTGTAAGGCAGAATCACAAAGATTTGGGCAAGCTTAGAAGAAGGTGACAAGGGCTGATACCTTAGACAGCAGAATTTTGGCCACATCATGAAGCATTGCTTCATTTCAAGGAACTAAAAGGGATTATAGCAATTTAAAGGAGTAATAAAACAAATATTAAAAGAAAAAAAGCAATAGTAGACAGGAGATTCCAGGAAGGCAAAAGTGTCTGTGGCTTCAAATACTCATCAAGTTTCACATTAATCTACTGCTGGGCTCATGCAGACAGATTATTTTTCAAAGCTTTGATAAAAAATATTGTCTGTGGGACTTCACATAGCTATTTAGAGATGTAACTTCAAAATGGATAATATCCATACCAAGAAAATTAATAAGAATTTCTCTACTAAAGTTAAACATGTTCTAGAAGTTTCAACCGAGTTATCTCATGACTCATGTATGAATAAAACTTAACAATATACAAAAGAACATGTGGTCACAGTGAAAATTTTTATGTACATTTACCCACATCGTTCAGGCAGTACGCATACTTAAACATAACCAAAAAGTAAGTTTTAATGCAATCCCTGGCTATAAATATTTTATATTTTCCTAGAGAAACTGAAACGTCCTAAGCCAATATTGCCCTTGATAAGAAAGGATCTTTTAGTTCCTCTAGTGTATTCTACCTCTCATTTAACCTCTGTGTTTTAGGCTGTTACGTAGACTACCTTGTTCTTCTTGCTCCCTTAAAATCGTCAGAAAATGAGTTATGTAGAACCAGGTACAAAGCTTTCACACAAAACACAGCAACAGCAGATGCAATTACTTTGCACTAACAATTACATAAAGCACTTTGTACTAGTGCCTAGTAGATATAATAGACATTGAAGACAGAAAAATCATGACCAAAGTAACTTATTTCACAATCTTCATTAAGTATTCACATACAGATTTATGTATACATACACATTATTCTGTCCTCATGTGCATCTGTCTACATGAACATATTTCAACTCTCCAATAGTTCTAAACAACTTATAGGTATACTTTATAATTAATGAACTAGTAATTTTGTTGTGTAAGCAAAGGTAACCAATCTTTCACTTTTGGGTTGTTTCTTCTCTGTTACATTTTGTATAAAAAGCTCAGCATGTTTCTTGAAGGAGGTGCTGGCTATTGTTAAATGAGTGGCACCCTATTCTGCAGAATAAAAATAAGGACAAATATCTTGACTTAGTGTGTTTACTGGTGTCTTGCACACCAGTTAAAGAGCTTAGGTTCAACATTAGTATGGTGACTAATAAATTGAGCAAGTGTGATCATAAGAATGCCTACACAAAAATGAATAACTGAGAGTTCAGAGTAATCTCATAATACCAGCACAGAATAAAAGATTAAGCAACTAATCTAACCTGTTTACATTATTGAAAACTAGAGGATGCAAGCATTTTCCTACTTGTATTCTGAGTTTGAAAACAGTCATATTAAAAAGAGATCCATCTAATTTTTAGAAGACATATGAATTGGACATAATTATCTGAGGAAGCACGTTGAGAATGCAAATTACTTTAGCAACATTGTTTCTTAGCTCCCACTTTTACCTAGGGGACTATTTCTTCTCATTTCTTTAAAGTCATGCTTAAGCTATGACACAGCATAGATCTACTAGCAGCGCTGTTAGAGTTTGTTATTTGCTTACAGTTTGCACCAACTTTATAAGTTAACCTGCATCCTGTGTGACCAAGGAGTGACAGAATCACATACCCAATCAGCCAAGCTACAGACACCCCAAGATTTATCCAAGCATGGTTTGCTGCTTGCACTCTGATCAAAAGATGAGCATACTGAAGCCCAATTAAAGCACACAGCAATTAAGTGGAAGTCCTTAGAAAGAAAACTTCAAAAATAAATCATCGGAAGTTGGAAAGAACACTGAGTGTAGCAGCTGTTACAATCTACATTGATACTAAAGCCTTTAGCACTTAGACTTTATCAAGATGGCAATGAGATACAGAAGATTTACTCCTCAGCTTTAATAAAACATTTTTAAGATGCAATGAGCTAAGAATGGGACATTTTCACATCTGCCCGTATGCACAAGAATTGAGGAGAACAGTCTCACAGAAAATGACAAACACAACTATCTCCTTATAATTTCTAAATATTTTAATTCAGTTTGAAAAAAAAAATAAAAAAAAAAGGAAAAAATATAGTAATTGCAAAGCTTTTAAATATTCCCATAGTAGGTACATTATTATGATGTAGGGCACTCCTTCCTTCCTTTTCCTTTGTTAACCCACAGCATAACACGCTTCCCCCAATATTTAGATACTAACAGAACCACATGTGATACCTGCTTCTTATTCCACTCTCCTTTTAAATGAGGAGCTGCATCATCAATAATAAATACCAAACAGTTAAATTTCTTTTCATAAACATAGGCTATTAATGTCAGATATTTTCAGACCTTTCAATGAACATTTGCCCTTCAAAAAATTATATAAATAGAAGTTTGATTCACAAGAAGAATTATTTTTTATTTACACAAATATCCATCTTTGAATGTTAAATGAAATAATATATATTAAATTTACATACTCTTCAATCTTGACAAAGAAAACAAGACAATAGTAGTTAAAAAAAACCCCAAACATAACAACACAAAACCCAAGCAAACAAAAAAACAAAACAAAACCTTCAAAACAAAACGTAAATCATTCAATGCAGGTACTACAGTTAAACATCCATATTTAAAGTCTGCCCAAGCAATTCTGTTCTTCAGAAGGAATCACCGCATGGCAATTAATTTGGCTGTTTGAGGATGCAAAGGGAACATTTCTTCTCATAGCAGCTCTAAACTCAGCAGGTCTATAGAACATCAGTGGACCATGGTTTTTAGTTTGATTAAACTTTTAAGCCCATACTGTGTGGGGCTCACTGATGATAAGACTTGCAAAATGTCTATACATGAAAGAAATGTGGTTTGTTTGGAGGCAAACCAGATTTCAAATTTAAAATGATGAAGAACAGTTTTACTCATTGAAAAGATCATACTTGCTTTTTTAAATGTATATATACATGCTTACATCAATTGTTAAAATGCTCAAAAATATATAATTATGTTGTTCAGAGTGTTAAGCAATTATTACCAGTTTCAAGGTTTTGCTGATNAACTAATCTAACCTGTTTACATTATTGAAAACTAGAGGATGCAAGCATTTTCCTACTTGTATTCTGAGTTTGAAAACAGTCATATTAAAAAGAGATCCATCTAATTTTTAGAAGACATATGAATTGGACATAATTATCTGAGGAAGCACGTTGAGAATGCAAATTACTTTAGCAACATTGTTTCTTAGCTCCCACTTTTACCTAGGGGACTATTTCTTCTCATTTCTTTAAAGTCATGCTTAAGCTATGACACAGCATAGATCTACTAGCAGCGCTGTTAGAGTTTGTTATTTGCTTACAGTTTGCACCAACTTTATAAGTTAACCTGCATCCTGTGTGACCAAGGAGTGACAGAATCACATACCCAATCAGCCAAGCTACAGACACCCCAAGATTTATCCAAGCATGGTTTGCTGCTTGCACTCTGATCAAAAGATGAGCATACTGAAGCCCAATTAAAGCACACAGCAATTAAGTGGAAGTCCTTAGAAAGAAAACTTCAAAAATAAATCATCGGAAGTTGGAAAGAACACTGAGTGTAGCAGCTGTTACAATCTACATTGATACTAAAGCCTTTAGCACTTAGACTTTATCAAGATGGCAATGAGATACAGAAGATTTACTCCTCAGCTTTAATAAAACATTTTTAAGATGCAATGAGCTAAGAATGGGACATTTTCACATCTGCCCGTATGCACAAGAATTGAGGAGAACAGTCTCACAGAAAATGACAAACACAACTATCTCCTTATAATTTCTAAATATTTTAATTCAGTTTGAAAAAAAAAATAAAAAAAAAAGGAAAAAATATAGTAATTGCAAAGCTTTTAAATATTCCCATAGTAGGTACATTATTATGATGTAGGGCACTCCTTCCTTCCTTTTCCTTTGTTAACCCACAGCATAACACGCTTCCCCCAATATTTAGATACTAACAGAACCACATGTGATACCTGCTTCTTATTCCACTCTCCTTTTAAATGAGGAGCTGCATCATCAATAATAAATACCAAACAGTTAAATTTCTTTTCATAAACATAGGCTATTAATGTCAGATATTTTCAGACCTTTCAATGAACATTTGCCCTTCAAAAAATTATATAAATAGAAGTTTGATTCACAAGAAGAATTATTTTTTATTTACACAAATATCCATCTTTGAATGTTAAATGAAATAATATATATTAAATTTACATACTCTTCAATCTTGACAAAGAAAACAAGACAATAGTAGTTAAAAAAAACCCCAAACATAACAACACAAAACCCAAGCAAACAAAAAAACAAAACAAAACCTTCAAAACAAAACGTAAATCATTCAATGCAGGTACTACAGTTAAACATCCATATTTAAAGTCTGCCCAAGCAATTCTGTTCTTCAGAAGGAATCACCGCATGGCAATTAATTTGGCTGTTTGAGGATGCAAAGGGAACATTTCTTCTCATAGCAGCTCTAAACTCAGCAGGTCTATAGAACATCAGTGGACCATGGTTTTTAGTTTGATTAAACTTTTAAGCCCATACTGTGTGGGGCTCACTGATGATAAGACTTGCAAAATGTCTATACATGAAAGAAATGTGGTTTGTTTGGAGGCAAACCAGATTTCAAATTTAAAATGATGAAGAACAGTTTTACTCATTGAAAAGATCATACTTGCTTTTTTAAATGTATATATACATGCTTACATCAATTGTTAAAATGCTCAAAAATATATAATTATGTTGTTCAGAGTGTTAAGCAATTATTACCAGTTTCAAGGTTTTGCTGATATAACATGCCTAATGCAAATACTCTCTGCATTCATGAATATTGGAAAGAGTAACTCATAAATCTATAATCAGAACATAAACATCTTTTAAGCTGCATGTAGTCTAGGGGGGTTTACTAGTAGTAATATATTTAATTGAAAGACTGATGATTTTACTTGCCTCTGTCCAATTTCAAAGTTTGTACAGTATTTCTACCCACACAACTTTCCAAATTAATAAAGGCTACCAAGGAATGGAGAATGACAAGGGCACTTTGTGTCCAATGTTCACACTCAGTGACGTAACTGCAATGGAAATTTTTGTGTTGTCCTTTGGAAGTGAATAAAATCCATACTTTTGGTTGCATCGACCAACAAATCACCAGGAGAAGAATCAATGTTTCTATACCATTAGAGCAATTTAAATTTGTCAAACAGAGGTAATATTAGAAAAATTTATACATTCAAATGCCACCCCAAGCACAATTAACAAATCCTAGAGCTCTGGTTTAGAGATAGTTCTATTCCATACTCTTTCAGAGGAAGACAGCACTGAGTTCTTCTCATGTAAATTAGCTCTTACAGATCCCATCTCTCAGCCTCAGTCTTCAGGACATTCTGTCTGGAACATTCATCTGACATACAGCTTAGCACTGAAAAAAAGTATGTTTTCTTTTGTCCTTGAAGGACTAATATTGACAGGCTAAGTTGATGGAAAATGATGAAGGGATGGAAGGCTGAAGGAAGGAGGGAACAAACAAACCAAACAGTACTAACAACTTAATCTTTCCTTTCCTCTATTAGTGAATGTCCTTTTCCTCAGAGAAAAAGAAGCCCGGGATAGAAAGCTAACATCAACAGGGGAGAATCCACAATTCTTCCGACTGGGAGATGCTGTCAAGACAGCATGCCTCATGTGCCTTTAGGCTGGCAAAAGAGAGTGATAGATAGCAATTGTGATCTTTTTCTTATTCTTCTCTCTGATTATTGACACCAAAACCAGAGAGGTTCTTCTTAAGTTTCCTTCTGCTCCAAAATCACTCAATTCATGGGAAACTCAAAAAGGAAAATCCCTGTCCTGTCTCAGCCTGAATATAGAAATAGATGCATGAATGTTCCATGAATACAGAAGTGAGAATGTTGATGCTTTGGCAAACAGAGTCAATTACAAAGCAAACAGCTGTGTGCTGTCATCCACATGATCTTCAGGGGATCTAGGAATGGCTTTATATTACCCAGATTCTCTTTATAATGTTCATGAGGTACTTTCTTCCATATAGTCCAAATGAAATTATTTAAACATGAAGAAGGATATGCCCAAAAGAGTGATTTATGTTAAGCCAAGGATCATACACAATGCAAAACACCTAGAGATTTATTTATTCAATGATTTATAATAATTTCATAGTTATATTTCATGATGCACACATGAAAGTCCCCTCTGAACTTGAACAAACTCTAGACATTAACCCAGCCGATGACCATGATACACTGGATCTTAGTATTTTTATTGCTGCAAAAGCAAGCAAGCAGGAAAGGAAAATCTGATTTTTAAAGATCTGAACAATTCAGGTAAACAGTTTTGGCTTTGGCTCCTCACAACATAATGTGCTGGTCTTCTGGTATAAATTACACATGGTCTGCTCCTGTTTATGGATCTGAAGAACTCAAGAGGTCCCAGAGGGAATGTGCGCTTACAGGCTACAGCAAGAAGTTATAGGAAATGGGGGGTGAGTTAGTAATAAATTGTCATTCAAGCTGAACAGAAGGTAAGCATGGAAGAAATCAAAAAATGAATATGTTCTTATGATATATAAAGAGCTCACAAGTCTTGTTAAGTGGCTTTTTATATGAAACTGAAAGTTTCAGAAATTAAGACATGTTCAGAATTCTTTTTTAAACTAGTATTAGACAAGGACTGATTTCACTAAATGTTAATAGAGTTCCTTAATAATAAAAATGAGAGGATGGAAAGGAAGAGTAATTCTTGATTTCTACACTCTTTTTTTTATGAGTAAAACCTTCCATTAGAATGACAGCCTGGTACAAGAACAATAAAGATGCATTCTCTAGGCATCATAAAGTCAAAAGCTGTAAATCTAGTTGTTGGGGGTTGGCTTTTTTTTTTTTCCTTCTGGTTACCATACATCTTTTTTAGCTAATACTATTCTATATTGCTGTTACCATGCTCATTTTAAGCTAAGAAAAATCTGTCCTAGCACATACTTTCTGGTTTTTTTTTTTTTTTTTTTTTTTTTTTGTTTTTTTTTTTTTTTTTTTGTTTGTTTTTGTTTTTGTTTTCCGCTTGCCAATCTATGGTGTTTTTCTTTTAAGGATTGAGATAGTGGCATATACTGGTTAGAGAACATAATACAATGGCATAAAAAAGACAGAAATCAGAAAGCAACGAAGCACAGAATAACTCAAAACAAAAAGACAAAATAAGCACAAATGTTATCTTTAGTATTTTATAAAGGAAGTAATATTTTTGAAGCCTGATTTCATTTATGCTGGAACACTGTTTCCATGATTTCTTACAATTAAAAGTCATATTATGTCAAATAATTCCATGTGCAACATTCTACCTAAACACAACAAGATATGTTTGGTCTTTATAATTTAGCATGAAAAGTCATAGCCTGCTTTGAAAGATAAGCGCACATGACCAGCTGGTAGAACAAGTGTTAAAAACAAAGTTCTAATTCCAAAAATGTATCTAGTTTACCTAAAAGTTTGTTTCTGTTTAGTCAAGCTTATTTCTTTAGTCAAGCTTATTCCTTGCACAGTACTTATAGTTCATTCTCTCTTCTCATTACTGGTTCACTAACTCAATATATACATACATTCTCAATACCTTATCTGCATGTATAGATACATACAATCTCAATACCCATTTAGAAAAGATAAAGCTCAGTTAGAATTAAACCTAGCCAGGGAGATCAAAGGAAACAGCAAAAATTTCTATAGGTATATTAATGGTAAGAAGAAGGTATGGGCCCCTTCAGAAAGGAAATGGGTGAAGTGGTGACAAGTGATATGGAGAAGGCCAAGGTTCTCAATGACTTCTTTTTCTCAGTCTTCACTGGCAAGAGCTCCAGCCACACTCCTGGAGTCACAGAAGATAATGGTAAGGGTTGGATGAAAGAACTGCTCATTGTAAGTAAAGATCAGGTTTGTGACCATCACATGAAACTGAAAGTGTACAAGTCCATGGGACCTGATGGAATACACCCACGGGTACTGAGGGAATTGGCAGATGAGGTTGCTAAACCACTCTTTGTCATATTCCAAAACTCATGTCAGTCTGGTGAAGTCCCCGGTGACTGGAAAAGGGGAAAAATATTCCCCATATTCAAAAAGGGAAAGAAGGATGAACCAGGGAACTATAGGCCAGTAAGTCTCATGGCCATGCTTGGTAAGATCAAGGAGCAGATCCTCCTGGAGGCACTGCTGAGGCAGAAGAATAATGAAGAGGTAATTTGATACAATCAGCATGGCTTCACCAAGGGCAAATCATGCCTGACTAACCTGGTGGCATTCTATGAGAAGGTCACAACATCAATAGACAGGGGAAGAGCAACTGATGTCATTTACCTGGACCTGAGCAAAGCCTTTGACACTGTCCCACATGACATCCTGGTCTCCAAGCTGATAAAATATGGGTTTGATGGAAGGACAATTCAGTGGATAAAGAACTGGCTTGATGGCTGCACCCAAAGAGTGGCTGTCAATGGGTCTATGTCCAAGTGGAGGTCAGTGACAATTGGTGTCCCTCAAAGATCAGTATTGGGACTGGTCTTGTTTAACATATTTGTCAGCAACATGGACAGTGGCATTGAGTGAACCTTCAGCAAGTCTGCTGGTGACACCAAGCTGTATGGGGCGGCTGACATGCTGGAGGCAAGGGATGCCATCCACAGAGGGACCTTGACAGGCTGGAGAGGTGGGCCCATGCCAATCTCATGAAGTTCAACAAGACCAAGTGCAAAGTCATCCATCTGGGGCAGGGCAATCCCAAATACCAATATAGCCTGGCTTGAGAGCAACCCTAAAGAAAAGACTTGGGGGTATTGGTGGATGAGAAGCTCAGCATGAGCCATCAGTGTGCACTTGCAGCCCAAAAGGCCAATCGTATCCTGGGCTGCATCAAGAGAAGTGTGGCCAGCAGGTCAAGGGAGGTGATTCTCCCCCTCTACTCTTGTGACACCCCACCTGGAGTACCCCACCTGTCCAGTTCTGGCCCCCCTATTACAAGAAAGATATGGATGTGCTGGAACATGTCCAGAGAAGGGCCACGAGGATGATCAGAGGGCTGGAGAACCTCTTCTATGAAAACAGACTGAGGGAGTTGGGGTTGTTCAGTCTGGAGAAAAGAAGGCTCTGGGGAGACCTTATTGTGGCCTTCCACTATCTTAACAGGGCCTACAAGAAAGCTGGTGAGGGACTTTTTAGGATGTCAGGTTCTGGTAGGACTAGAGAGAATGGATTAAAATTAGAGATGGGTCGATTCATATTGGATGTTAAGAAGAAATTCTTCACCGTGAGGGTGGTGACACACTGGAACAGGTTGCCCCGATAGGTGGTGGAAAATTAAATATGACCTTTTTTGAGATCACATCTACTGATATTCAGATGCATGTTCTCTCATGCACAAGTATTTTTAGAGGCAGGGGTCGAATGTCACAATTATCATGCAGCATCCTGTCTTGTATCAGAAACAGTGTGGCCAGCAGGACTGGGAAAGTAAGTGATTGTCCCCCTCGGCACTGGTGAGGCTGTATCTTGAACATTGGATTCAGTTTTGGACCCCATGCTCTAAAGGGGCATTTAGGTTCTGGAGTATGTCCAAGAAGGGAAACAAAGCTGGTGAAGGGTCTAGAGAACAAAACTTATGGGAATTGGTGATGGTCCTAGGGTTGTTTAGCGTGGAGAAAAGGAGGCTTAGGAAAGACCTTAATGCTTCCTACAACTATCTGAAAGGAGGTTAAGCAAGGTGGGGATCAGTTTGTTCTTCCATGTAGCAAGCAACAAGATGAAAGGAAATAGCCTCAAGGTGAACCAGGGAAGGTTTAGACTGGATATTAGGAAAAATTTCTTCACAAAAAGAGTTGTAAAGCACTGGAACAGACTGCTCAGGAAAGTGATGGAATCACCATCCCTGGAAGTATTTAATAGATGTGTAGATGTGATTTGAGGGACACGGTTCAGTGGTGACGTGGCAGTGCTGGGTTAATGGTTGGACTTGATCTTGAAGGTGTCTTCCAACCAGAATGGTTCTATGATTCTGTAATAACCAAATTCCCTCCTCAATAACTGTTTTGTAGAACCTAAGAGTTACACTTGTATTTCTGCAGGAAAACTTGGGGCAGAACAAGGGTCTCCTTCTCATCTGCTGTAAGTAGCCATTGAGAGCCAAGAGTCAATAAAAAATTAATAATATTTTCATGAGAAATCAAGGGCTAGGGAAATGTAAGAAAAAGCAGAACTAGACATGTGATGAGAAGGTCAATATAAAATGAGAAAAAACACATTCATGAGGCAGCCCAGAATGTCATCACTTTAATATCAGAATGCAGTATGTATCCAAAGGAGGTGGGGCTTTATAAGGAATAGGTGTGACATCAAAGAACTATTTAAAGGACAAGTAGGTGATTTAAATAATATTTGAAAAATAAGTCTTAGGAAGCAGATTAAATGACTGAATCTATTTTATATGTAAGTGCAGTTAATTCATGGATGTTTTCAAAGGATTTGCTATTGCTATATCTGTCAGATGTAGAGGAGTCACAAGAGGGAGAAAATAAATTTTTGAGACCATTCTAAGGTGAAGGTAACCAGAGTGGTATGACTTGAAATGAGATTAGTAATTAGAAACCTGTGAAAAATATAAAGTTACTTAAAAGACAACGTAATCAGATTGGAACATTAAAGAAATAAAAATAGTGTGGGGTAATAATTGCTTTCAAAAGGGAGCCAAATGCTTATTAGAAAAAAATAGAAAAAAAATCTCTGCTGAAGAGTCACATTCTCAAATAAAGGAGTTTGAATTTCCTTGAGAATGGAAATAATAGCTGGCAACATCTGTTACTGTAATTATTGCTTATTACCTGTGTTACAATAGTGCCTGAGGACCTAATTAAAGTTCGTCCCCCATTATGACAAATACTTACAAAATACATGATAAAAATCCCAATTCAAAGACTAATGAAGGACTTAGATAAACAGGGGAAGAATTGTGATCTCTCTTATATGCTTAGGTTAACTGTGACTCCATGTTGAAAAGTGGGATTTAGATGCCTAAATTACTGAAGTGCTAAAGAAAAATTTACCTAGTGCATAAGAGGAAACAACACAACACAGGGGAAAAATGATTCAGTCTGATTTATTTCCCAGCTGTTGAGATTGAATTAATAGAGTGGCTGGATTTTTCTCTTTCACTTCTGAAAGCAAGATTACTAAGTATTCCTCTACTGATCAAGAACTGGGACACAAGAGAAAGAAGGGGTCACATTTAAAACATCCCTGTGTATGGGAGATTAAAATCAGGGTAACTACCCTTGCATCTGACAAGCATTCGAGGCACATGAGAGGCAAGTTTGCAACAGAACTTTCATCAAGCCTCCAAAATTTGAGGAAAACTGTTATTTAAAACCAAGTAAGTATAGATATAGAAAGAGGCCTTTATGAAAGGCAACTTGGATAAATTTCACAAGCTAAGGGAATGAAATTGGTCTTCACTTACCCCCTATCACAACAGATCATCATGCAGTGTAACAGAAAATGTAAAAGAGCTCCATTACACCAGATTGCAAATGGAATTTATCTTGAAATTATCCACAAATACAGCTACAAGACAGATGTCAAAACACATATTTTTGAGGAAGTCTCCCATCAATTCCTAACAAGGGAGATTTCTTTAGAAAGAGGAAAAATTAATGTAGAAAAAAAAAATAAAATTTCAAAAGCAACTGATTTTAATTTATTTTTGTAAGTGTGTGGCATTTTTTTTTTTTAATTCCTATGCTCTTCATTAAGCAAAAACACATTGGTAACTATAAACCTAAAGTCTCTTTTAAATAAGGACTGAGCTCCTAATACATGGACTGTGGATGGTGATTGGGCACTAACAGAAATTTCCAGTGTACTATACCTCCTAATTTGATCGGAGACAGTTAGATCCTAAATATATTAATATATACATATAAGTCCTGTCTGCACTTACAACGAGCCAAGTCAAAAATTTCAGATTCTCAGAAGCTACTATATGTATTGATGCTGTGCTAAATATTTTTTTTTCCTTCCAGACCTGTGAATGAAGTTCATGAACCAGAGCTGGATGCCTTAGTAAAATGTAAAGTAAATAAAGAGGTACACAGAGGTAGAATTCACAGCAATCATCTTCCTAAAAAGGGAAATGCATAAGCCAGACAACAAACAATTTCTTAGACTGAGCTGATGTGCAATGTTGCCTCCCTCTTTAAAATGCCTAAGTATTGCCCAAATCATGTCCTTATGTGACACTGGGTTTTTCAGCCTGGAATTCCCTCAGTAATTAAACTCCTTTGATAATGGAAAATTAGTTCACTTGTCTTTTCATTTAAAACCTGTCTGTCAAATAAGGAGGAGGAGAAAGGAATGTTAAAATAGACTAGAGATTATAGCACTTTCTAAGGAAACCAAAGTCAATGCCCTCCTCATGCAAAATGAGCTGAATTTCATACCTCCCACCTCTCACCTCCCACAGGAGTGTCCTCTCCACTACTCACCAGGTCTAGGGCTGGACCTGGGCCTAGAGCTAAGACAGACATCAAATTTAGTAAGTACAAAGCAGATGTTGTATGGTTACTGTCCAGGTACATACTCTTTAATTCCATTATAAAATCCTTTGAGGCAATAATCCTATTGGTCTGAGTTAATCATTTGAGAAAAAGCTATATCTGCTACTGTTGTAACACAAAGATTAAGGAAAGCCTAACAACACACAGAAATGGATCAAACAGTGGGGGAAAATCACAGTAGCAGAGGTGCTGTAACTGAAATGTTATTCTTGGAAGATCATGTTGATTAAAAATAATAAAAAAACCCACTAAGCCACAACACAACCTGGAAGAAGGAGAAAAGACATTTTTACCAGTATGTGCTCAAAGAGGCACTGGAACAAGAGATATTTGTGACCCTCTTTTAGAATGAGAATATATGCTGATAAATTTTTTTTATTGCAGAGATAATAACTGAGAAACTGCAGCTGGAACATAGATGAAAAACCTTACATAATATGGTAGACATATTAAACGTTCCTGTATCAAAAGGAAATTGTGCATTTAATATGGAAAACTGGTTTTAAAAATAGTTGAAATGAAAGAACTACTTTTAAATAAGTGCTTGGATTACATTTACACATGTCCTGTGTAAAGTTGTGTTCAAAACATTAATTTCTAGAGCAGCAGCAGAAAAAATGCACATGGTGAAGCTAAACAAGGCAAAACAAGAACAGATGTTCCAAGATGTTGGGCATATAAAGAAATATGAAGCTGTGAGGTGGGCCATGAGGACATCGAAAGTACGAAAGTAGGAGACAAATAAACTAAATCAAGGTATGAAAATAGTACAGAAACATAGAGAAAAAAAAAATAAAATTGAAAGAACCATAAAAGTTAAGCATAACAACTAACAGGCCTCTATGGGTTCATGGTAAATGTCATACCCTTACAAGTATCATTAGCTATGCATTAATAATTTCTAGTCCCCAAAAGCAGGCAAATGCTAACCCACTTACACCCAGAACAAAGACATGAAAAATTAAATGTTTCAGACTGAATTAAACTTGGAGCAGATGATTTATAGCAGTTTGAGGGAAAAGATGGAGAATGGAGCTTGAGGAAGGTGCTCAGTCTCCATGTGTTGGCCCAGAATGACAGTTGCACATCTGTGATTGCAATAAGTGCCAGTTCTGTTTCCCAGGTGTGGAGTGTTTGTGTGATAAAGCTGTAACCCAGTTGCTGAAACAGAATTTGCTGCATGGCCAAGAGTGTGAAATGCCACAGCATCACTTAGATATAAGTATCATCACTACTTCTGCAGCAGTCACTGAGTTTATACAAGGACCCACTGAAATTCTCTGGAATTCTCACTTTTATGTCTTTTATCCTATTTTTTTGTGTATGTCAGACCCAAGTCTATTCTGGTTTTGCCTCTGAAATTTTCTTACATTCCTTGGATAGCAAACTTCTTCCTTAGAAAGTCAGTTTATTGGTACACGTCTCTTTAATAACCAGGCTCTTAAATATAAAACTATCAGGGACTGTAAATAGCATCTACCAGTCATTAAGCAATAAGATGCTTCATATAAAGCAAAGGAAAGTTCAATGGAAATACGTTCTGAGAGTTGGGAAATAAATTTTTTAGCTAGGGAGAAGTGTAATTTGCAATTTTTCTAGTATTCAGTGTCAGATCTGGCATTTGCTTAGAAAGTGTTGAAGTATGACAAACTGCCTTATGGAAACAGCCACACATAAAAGACCCATTAAAATGGGCAAAGTGTGCCTATAAATTTCTGATTAATAATCACGAGTGTTACATTTTGTTTTCAAAGCTAATTTGTCAGCATTGTAATATCTCCTGCTGTATACTGCTGAATGCTGATTGCTGAGTTAATCCATATCATGGAAACCTGACATCTGAAACGCTCTGACATCAGCTGCACCAATGCCTATGAACTAGCTTGCACATGCAGTTTACTGTAATAATCAGGAAAACACAATTCAAGGTCATTACTGTTACAATTACTGAAACTTCAGGGAAAAAAAAAAAGAAACAATTTTTCCAAAGCAATGAAGAGTGGAATGAAAAATAATTAAATGTAAGCAAGGATTTTAATTCAGTCTAAATGTACATGAAGGTATTTATATTGTTAAATATTGTTCTTAGCTTAATATATAAGTAAATCTCTCTTATTGTTGACTGAGGGTGTCTGGCATACTGAAAATGTTTAGGGTGACATTTTTAACCTTAAGGAAGCTTAGAAGTGATAGCTGGTGCTTCTACCAGAGAAGCAAGTAGGCGTACAAGATCCGCATGAGTGTATTTGCCCATACAGTCAAAAGAATATATAAACTAGTTCCTTCTCCACTGTCTGTGTAGTGGACAAGAGGCATATTCAGACTGTGCCAGACAGTATTAGGTACCTTGCCAGTTTCTGTTATGACTGTTTGAAATGTTTCTAAGTGGATTAAAATACTCTTTGCTTCTAGAAGAACAGGCATAACCCTGAGGACATCAAGAGACTTTCTCACCTCGCCTGAAAGGAAAGGTTAATTTCTAGATTGCTTAGAAATAAAGAATCAGCAATGCAAATATTATACAGTGCTGTTTACAGCAAGAAACTACAAGAAACTATTCATTAACTAGGAATGTTCATTGAAATCAGGCAGATCTCTCCAGATCTTTATCCCATTGTATCCATCCACACTTATTTTACATGCTCTAAATTTATTTAATAATATCAATAGATAAGGAATCATTAAACCAGGATAAAGATCTTATATTTGAATATGTGTTTTTATAAGTTGTTTGCAGAGATGTTAGTGTTGTAATCTTGGAATATGGATGTTACTAAGTTTCAGAGTTTTTTGAAGTTTTTCCTCATCGTGACTATTTTAATTTAATACAATGATTTTAATACCTCTGAACTATTTAGATAGGAAAATATTTGTTTTGCCCTTTTTAGATCTTATTAGGAAATATCATTTCTGAAGAACAGATCATAGATGGCTCTACTAAAAGATCAAAATGAATCAACAAATCAGTCACTGAATTTGCAGGTTTAAAGTCATAATTTGTTATAAATGCTAGTGTTGCTCATGAAGCTTCTAAGATCACAATAATTAATAGACATTAAGGAACTCCATCTGCTTCAAAACTTATACATTACTGTGCAGTACGGAGACCAAAACCTAATTAAATAACTACAAGAAAAAAAAAAGGAGTGTTTTTAAAGAGCAAGAATGGAAAAAACAAAACAAAACAAAACAAAACAAACACACAGAAAAAGGAAAGCTTGTAAAATTGAAATATAATTAAAAAATTAAAACCTGTGTAAACTCTGGGAAAAAATAATACAAGACATTAAACAGAATTATTCAGTTTCCATCCAGAAACCTAAAAAATAGTTAACAAGATAAAGTGAAAGCTGTCTAAGAAAATATCATCAAAACTCTCTTTTGTGAATTACTAATCATTCTTAAAAAAAAACTTTTTCAAGGACATTTAATTTTTAATGAAAGACCAATCAAGAAAAATTTTACAAATTTGCAATGGAGATTTTTTACGAAAAATGTTTAGCAATTAAAAAACCTGAATTGCCTATCAAGCTCTTCAACAGGAATATTTGCAGGTTCCCCTACCAATCACGGGTAAATGTTTTGAAACTAGAATAATTATTTGAGGAAGAGGTCTTTTTCTGATAAAATATTTCTAAGGATTTCTCCAAGTATAAAGGACAAGAAAAAATATCAAAGAGTTTTGACTGATGTGCAAACCAGCTTTTATCCAATAGTAATTGCAACAATAAACATTTTAATTTGTCTTTTTGAATTTTCATTTTTTTCCCGTATAGTTACTTGTTACTTATGTTCTGTTGAATAGAAATGTACTTAACTTTTTAATATCTTTTACCATAGATGGAATTAAAAAAAAAAAAAAAAAAACAAACCAAAACCCCTGTTATGTTGCCCAGGTTTTACTTGATGCAGCATTTTCTGTTTAATGTATTTTTGACTATATTACGTTGTTTGTGTAGCATGGTTTTAGAGCTGTTGGTAAAATATGCTGCACATAACAAAGACAGAAAATATTCAGAGAGAGTATATTAGTTACAACACATATAAAAGGTGGTTGAACATGGGACAGTACATTAAAAGCATTGTACGGTAACACAATGGTAGCAGTCAGATGCAATAGCCCAACAGCTGGCATCAAGCAGTATGAAGCATCACCATAGCAAGGTCTCGCACAGTATATGATAGGAAGAACTAGTTGTCAACACTTGCTAAACTCAGGAACCGTGAACAAATTAAAATGTCTAAGGAATGAATCATTAGCCATTAAATCCTCCTGGTGATGCTTAAGATTAGAAAAGCAAAACAACAACAAAAATGAGCATCCACATGAATTCAGCATCATATCCATTGATACTTTGCAGAGAAACCAAAGACGTTTTCAAACTGATGCAAAATGTAAATCCTTTTCCCCCCTGGAATTCACATTTATGTGGAGATTTATAAGATCACATCTATTCTTTTGATATGTCCAAATTAGACACAGCCTAGGAAAACTGTTTGTCAAACTGAGCATCAAAAAACATTTGGACATTTGGACATTTGAATGTTTAAATATACAGCTAGTGTGGCTGGAAACTAAGGCTAAATTCTAGGACATATATTTCCAAAACTTTTTTAGTATAAGTAGAATTACAAATAAAATATGAGGGGCATACACCAGCAAGTCCTTATTCCATACCCATAACCACTGGGACAAGTATGTTTTCTTCAGTGGAACTGCATTAAGATGTTTTTGTCAGCATTCCTTCACTCCCACTCCTCTGCACTTCAGAGAGCCACCCACACAGCTTTTCCAGCACAACAGCTTGTAGGACACTCTTCAAACACAGTAACTAAAATAATTTAGTTGAATTCACACACATGCACACACACTCACAGACTACTAAAACCATGTTGAAGATTTACTTTTAACCTTGTTCATTTCAGTAATGTTTTGTAGAATAGTCGCACAAACAGCTTCCTGGGTTAAAAACAGAGATAGTGACCTGTAAATGCAACAGGAAAGGGTAATCCTGAAAAGGCAGGAATTTATTTTAATAATAAAAAAAAAATTACCCAGGTTTATCATGGTTTATCCTGGGCTGCACCAAAGGAAGGGTGGTCAGTAGATCAAGAGATGTGATTCTGCCACTCTGCTATGCTCTGGTGAGACCTCACTTGGAGTACTGTGTCCATCTCTGGAGCCCACAACACAAGAAGGCATTGAAACTGATGAAGTGAGTTAGGAGGAGGGCTATGAAAAAAACCAGAGGGCTGGAGCAAGTCTGCTATGAAGACAGGCTGTGGGTGTTGGGATTGTTTAGCCTGATGAAGAGAAGGCTCTGGGGACCTACCTGAAGGGGACCTACCAGAAAGCTGGGGAAGGACTGTTTACAAGGGCTTGTAGCAATAGGATGAGGGGCTATGGTTTTAAACTAGAGAAGGGTAGATTGAGATTGGACATTAGGAAAAAGTTCTTTCCTATGAGGGTGGTGGAACCCTGGAACCGGTTGCCCAGGGAGGTGGTAGAGGCCCCATCCTTGGAGAGAGTCAAGGTCAGGCTTGATGAGGCTCTGAGCAACCTGATGTTGTTGAGGATGTCCCTGCTTACTGTACAGAGGTTGGACTAGATGACCTTTGGAGGTCAAAGAAAATATACACATAACTGCATTTTTTGAATATATGCTTGCAATCATGTGACACTTAATCAGATATACTAGGGGGTAAATCCACCCACTCTATTTGCCTAGCAAGTGCTTGGTGATGGATTCAAAGAACTCCCTTCCTCTATCCCACATTTTGTTTACCAACTTCTGCAGTATTTTTTATAGAAAGTTCACTATTATTATCTTTTGTAATATTTTCAACACTGAATCTTTAAATGATTGTACTTTTGTTTAACTCTTTGTGCTATAAAAGAAATCCCAAACAGTTAATATATATATCATTACACAAAGGATGAAATAAAATTGGAAGAAAATCTCTTCAGTGAAGCATTTATAAACGCATGTTCAGTCTGCAGGATGAGGCCTGAACCCCTGGACAGTCAACCTTGAAGAAAGGACCAGAGCAATTCCACTGTAATTTAAGAATGAGACCCCAATAAAGGAATTGTGTATGCAGCTGGAAGGGCTCCTCTGGAAATCTTAGCGTGGCATATGTGGTGGTGCTTTGTCATATAACATATAACATATAGGTTTTGTCAATTCAACAGTCAATGCTACACTTCAGGCTGGGTTTCTAGACCACCTATGTTATGCTTATGCCCTCAAGCTGCAGGCTTCAATTCACTAATGTTAAAGGTGAACCAAATTCTATTAATTTTGATATCATAAAACTATTTCAGCAGAAAATATGAAAAAAAGG
Source organism: Chloroceryle aenea (assembly GCA_013399075.1). Lineage (NCBI taxonomy): Eukaryota > Metazoa > Chordata > Aves > Coraciiformes > Cerylidae > Chloroceryle > Chloroceryle aenea. The sequence continues at coordinate 103,251 of VWZY01000539.1, forward strand.
CAAACTGAACAAGTGAATCACATTTAAAGTAGCACTGACAGCTAGATCTTCAAGTACATCTATTTACATAGAGCCAGATTGTTATTACTAGCCTCAGCTGTCTGGCCCTTGTCCTGGCACTCACAGGATTACAAAAATCATATGTCTCGTCTCATTACATCCACCAGATATAAACAACACTGTTCATGAACTGCTTCTACAGCTGTACAAAGTATGTCCAAACTGAAACGGAAAGCATAAAAAGAAACACAAGCTTTTGTATAACTAAAATTTAACAATTACAGAACTTTATAGATACATTACAGCTCCACTGAATCCTGGAAGTGTTAATAATATCCTCAGTTACGCACCACTATTTTCTCAAACATAGTGACATGTAACAATGATAACCATTTGCAGAAGCATTTTATATGGAAACACATTAAACATCAATCCTCATGAATTTTTCTTACCAGCTACATATTACTGTTACAGTTAAATCTCCAAAAGAAACGTAAGTGAGCTACCGTATGTTAGGTTTGTGTCTGGGGTGTTTTGGTAGCATGGGAAAGGGCTATGGGCATGGCTCCTGTAAGAAAAATAGAGTAGCTCCACTGACTTCAGGTTGGACCTACCTCTGGCCAAGGCTGAGTCAATCTTCGGTAACATATTTAAGAGAGGAAAACTTATTGGGTGACTTCCTTTATTTTTGGGTGCTCTTTTGTGTTGGAGAGGAGTGGGAAGTGAGAGAAACAATTATGGAGACACTGAGGTCAGTGAGAAGGAGTGACAGAGGCACACCAGAGCAGCCATTCCCCTTCAGCCCATGGTGACATGGCAGGCTGAGCCCTTGCAGCCCTCAAACATCAAAGGTAAAGAGAAAGTCTGTCTGCAGGCTGTGGAGGACCCCACATCAAAGCAGGGAACTGATCCTGAAAAGTCTGCGACGCTGGGGGAAGACCATGCTGGAGAAGTCTATTGCTGGGAGGTCTACTGCCTGAAGAAGGGATCCACACTAGTTGGAGAAGTTCCTGGAAGACTGTCCAGTGGAAGGGACATGGTGTTGCAGTAGGGGAGGATTATGAGTTTTCCCCTGAGGACAAAGAAGTGAGAGAAATAACATGGAGTGGACTGGGACTAATCATAAACCCCATTCCCAGCCCCTCTATGCCACTGGGGTGGGGGGAAGTTGTATTTAAGATCCGACTGTGTTTATCACTGTCTACTCTGATTCTGTTGGTGAAATGTTGGTTGTTTTATTTAAATTTATTTCGTTTCCCCAACTCAAGTCTGTCTTTTGCCCATGACCATAACTGGTGAGTGTTCCTTGATCCTGGGCATATTTAAACAGCACCGGGTCTGCTGGTGACAGATGGAAAGGGTCTCTCCACAAGGGGGAAAATGATTCTTGGCCAGGACCTGGTGAGGCTCACTAAGAGTTCTTGAAACTGGGTGAAAAGGGGGAAGGGGATAAAACCAGNTCTGTAGACAGACAGAGAAGGACTGGTGGAGATGTGATGGTCTAAGGCCATCCTTGATTTTTAGGGAATTACGGTGGGAGGTTAGCAAAACCTCCACCANCATGAGCCTTCAGGTGGCATGGCAATGTTAAGGGTGATACCGATAGCCCAGCTCCAAGCGTATACACCACTGCACACAGCATGGGTAACAAGCAGGAGGAGCTAGAAGACATTGTGAGGCAGGATAGCTATGACATAGTTGCTCTCATAGAAACATGGTGGGATCACTCTCATGACTGGAGGGCTGCAATGGGTGGCTATAAACTCTTCAGAGGAATAGACAGGGAAGGAGAGGTGGTGGGGTGGCTCTAGATGTTAGGGAGTTTTGACTGTATAGATCTTGATAATAGTGACGATTAGGACAAGTGTTTATGCGTAAGGATAAGGGGGAAGGTGAATAGACCACCCAACCAGGACGAGGAGGCAGATGAAGCATTCTATAAGCAGCTGGCAGGGGTCTCATAATCACTAACCCTTGTTCTGGTGGGGGATTTCAAACTATTGGATGTCTGCTGTAAATATAACACAGCAGAGAGGAGACAGGCTAGGAGGTTCCTCAAGTATTTGAAGAGAACTTCTGGACACAGATGGTAAGTGAGCCTAACAGGGAAGGTGCCTCACTAGACCTTCTGTAGACAGACAGAGAAGGACTGGTGGAGATGTGATGGTCTAAGGCCATCCTTGATTTTTAGGGAATTACGGTGGGAGGTTAGCAAAACCTCCACCATGGACTTGTGGAGGACAGACTTTGGCCTGTTCANCTCACTAAGAGTTCTTGAAACTGGGTGAAAAGGGGGAAGGGGATAAAACCAGGCCCACTAGACATGAGCCTTCAGGTGGCATGGCAATGTTAAGGGTGATACCGATAGCCCAGCTCCAAGCGTATACACCACTGCACACAGCATGGGTAACAAGCAGGAGGAGCTAGAAGACATTGTGAGGCAGGATAGCTATGACATAGTTGCTCTCATAGAAACATGGTGGGATCACTCTCATGACTGGAGGGCTGCAATGGGTGGCTATAAACTCTTCAGAGGAATAGACAGGGAAGGAGAGGTGGTGGGGTGGCTCTAGATGTTAGGGAGTTTTGACTGTATAGATCTTGATAATAGTGACGATTAGGACAAGTGTTTATGCGTAAGGATAAGGGGGAAGGTGAATAGACCACCCAACCAGGACGAGGAGGCAGATGAAGCATTCTATAAGCAGCTGGCAGGGGTCTCATAATCACTAACCCTTGTTCTGGTGGGGGATTTCAAACTATTGGATGTCTGCTGTAAATATAACACAGCAGAGAGGAGACAGGCTAGGAGGTTCCTCAAGTATTTGAAGAGAACTTCTGGACACAGATGGTAAGTGAGCCTAACAGGGAAGGTGCCTCACTAGACCTTCTGTAGACAGACAGAGAAGGACTGGTGGAGATGTGATGGTCTAAGGCCATCCTTGATTTTTAGGGAATTACGGTGGGAGGTTAGCAAAACCTCCACCATGGACTTGAGGAGGACAGACTTTGGCCTGTTCATGACATTTGTTGAGAGAGTGCCTTGGGATACAGTCCTGAAGAGCAAAGAGGTCCAGAAATGCTGAACAATATTCAAGAAGGAAATCTTAAAAGCCCAGGAGCAGCTGTCCCCATGCACTATAAGACGAAATGTCAGGGGAGATGACTGTTCTGGCTGAACAGGGAGCTTTTGCTGGGACTCAGGATAAAAAGGACAGTTTACCTCCTTTGGAAGGGACAGGAACCTTAGGATGAGTGCAGGGATCTCATTAGGTCATGCAGAAAAAAAAATAGAAAGGCAAAAGACCATCTGGAGTTCAATCTAGTCCCTGTCATAAGCAACAACAAAAAAAAGTTTTTACAAATACATTAACAATAAAAAGAAAGCCAGGGAGGATCTCCATCCTTTACTGGATGCAGTGCAGAGACATTACAAACAAGGAGGAGGAAAAGGCTGAGATACTTAATGCCACCTTTGTCTCCATCTTATTAGTCAACAGCTACCCCCATGGTATTCATTCTCCTGAGATGGAAGATAAGGACAGAGACCAGAACAACCCCTCCAAAATCCAGGAAGAAGAAGTTAACATCCTTCTACGTCACCTGGACATTCACAGGTCCATGAGGCTGGATGGGATACACCTAGTACTGAGGGAACTGTCAGAGGAGCTTGCCAAGCCTCTCTTCATCAATCATAAACAGTCCTCGCTAACAGAGGAGGCCCCAGNACAGAGGAGGTCCCAGATGACTGAAGACTTGCCAATGTGGTGCCCATGTACAGGAAGGGAGAAGGATCTAGGATCACACCTGTCAGCCTGACCTCGGTACCCAGGAAAATTATTGAGAGGTTCATCTTGAGTGAGCTCACATGGCAAGTGCAGGACAGCCAGGGGATCAGGCCCAGACAGCATGGGCTCAGGAAAGCTAAGTCCTGCTTGACCAACCTGATCTTGTTCTGTGACCAGGTTACCCACCTAGTGGATGAGGGAAAGGCTGTGGGCATCGTCTACTTGGACTTTAGTAAAGCCTTTGACACCATCTCCCACAGCATTCTGCTGGAGAAGCTGGTGGCTCATGGCATTGACAGGTTTAAATCACTGGATTAAAAACTGTCTGGATGGACAGGCCCAGAGAGTTATAGTACATGAAGTTAAATCAAGTTGGTGGCCGGTCACCTGTGGTGTCCCCCAAGGCTCAGTACTGGGGACATTTCTGTTTAATGTCTTTATCAATGATCTGGATGAGGGAATCGAGTGCACCCTCAATAAGTTTGTGGACAATACAAAACTATGTGGGAGCACAGATATGCTTGAGGGTAGGAAGACCCTTCAGAGGGAACTGGACAGACTGGACTGATGGGCTGAGGACAGTGGTATGAGGTTCAACAAGGACAGGGGCTGCATCCTCCACTTGTGTCAGCACCCCATGCAAAGATGCAGGCTTGGAGAAGAAAGGTTGGAAAGCTGCCCATTGGAAAAGGATCCGGGGTGCTGGTTGACGCCCAGCTGAACATGACCCAGTACTGTGCCCAGGTGGCCAAGGGCATCCTGGCCTGTGTCAAAAACAGTGTGGCCAGCAGAAAAAGGGAAGAGATGGTGCCCCTGTACTTGGCACTNATTCGGAATAATTTCTTTACTGAAAGAGTAGTCAGGTGCTGGAATGGGCTGCCCAGGGAGATGGTGGAGTCACTATCCCTGGAGGTATTAAAAAATGTGTAGATGAGGCACTTCAGGACATGCTCCAGTGGGATGGTGAGGTGGAGATTTCTTTGTGTGTTTTTATGTTTTTTTGTTTGCTTCTTTTTCTGGTGATGTTTTTTTGTTTGGTTTGTTTTTTTTTTGGTTTTGGGAAGGTTTTTTTGACATCTTTTCCATCTGTGACATTTCTCTGATTCTGTGATTCTGTGTGTTCTCCCTGTCCTTTGTCCTCCTTGCCCTTTGCCTTTTGTTATATTTTCTCCTCCTCATGCCACCAGAGGTGGGGATGAGTGAAGGAGCAGCTGCATGTTGCTTTGTTGCCAGCTGAGTGAACTCAAGACACAACACGCCATTATCTTGGATCTCTAATACCATCAAGTATTTTAAATTGATCAAATATTGTAATCCTTCATATGTGCTGCTGCAAGCCTTTTATGTGGTTTACTAAAGTAATCCATCTGGAAATAAGATATTCAATAAATGATTATAATTACTTCTCTTTCTTGAAAAGTATTCATTCCCTTTGTGTAAATATTAGCATGAGATGTCTGTTATATCACCATCCTCTATTAGAACAAGTTATTTGAGATGTAAGTTGTAAAAGAAAACTATCCACCAGGTCTTTCTTAGAAATAATGTGAAAATGTATGTCTTTCACTTAAAGGGCAAGTAGATAATTTGTAGACAAATAATTAGAAAATAGGCAGCAAAGAGTTTAAAATGACATGATAAAGAACTGATAAAATGCCCTTTTCTGACAGTAAATTCTTAGCATGACCAGTTCTCCTTTTAAGATTAATCAACTTTTCTTGGTACTTTCTCAACACACTCACTTAAATTTTTTTAATCTCTAATTTAAAGATTAAAGGATAGATTTTTTATT
>VWZY01000545.1:614-134738 GCA_013399075.1 Chloroceryle aenea
GGACAAGCCCTCTCGAGCCGAGCCGAGCGGGACCGGACTGGGCCGGACTGAACCTGAACCTCGTAATCGGCGGTTAGCACCCCGCACCAGCCAGCCCGCTTCCCGTCCTCCCCAGAGCCCTGATGCAGCGGAAAAGCAGCTCCACGATAAAAAGCAGCGGAGGAAAGCGAAGTGCCATTAGTCAGACCGTGCTTCAGTTCAAAGCTGTGAATCTGCGCGTCCTGATCAAGCACTGCTGAGCTCAGCAGTTCATGCCACTGCACTACCGAGTCTATTTAATATCAGTTCACGAGCTGTTGGGAATCCCAGCATGGTGGGGGTTGGAAGGGCCCTCTGGAGATGCTCTGGTGCCACCCCCCTGCTCCATCAAGCAGGGTCACCTAGAGCAGTGGGCCCAGCAGTTCAGTGTCCAGTAGGGTTGGGAATCTCTCGACTCCACAACCCCTCTGGGCAGCCTGGGACAGGCTCTGACACCGTCACAGGAAAGATTTTCCTCCTGTTCAGATGAAAAGTGGGCACAATAGAGATGCTCAGCATACCCACAGGGGTGGCAGGATTGAGCTAGATCAGTCCCATAACTCACCAGGCAGCTTCCCTACCTGATCCAAGGAAGAAGTCAGTGCAGAGGAAACACGGCCAGGCCAAGCATCAAGATTTATGGAAAAGTTAAACAAAAATTTTTAAAAACAGAATGATGCATACATGGGAGACATTGAACCAAAAATATTTCTCAGCAGACCCTCTGACCTTTGGATAGAAATATTAAAACTTCCAGTGGAAGTGAGTGCTTTCCTAGTATTTGCAAAAACTGGTTTCTGGAGGCCAGATGCAGCAAGCAAGACTCATTCTGCATCTAAACAGCCCAAGCCCAGCAAACACACTGTGTTTACCAGGAGGCCTGAGGGGAGGATAAGGGGGAAGAGCAGATCCTATCACAGCCCTCAGGACATCCCTGCACATGCCTCTTCCTCACAGGTACAAGCCTGTGAAGTCTACAGGTGCTCCCAGATTTGCTTTCTCTTCCTTCACCCGGGGACTGCCACATATCATCACTAATGAAACCTCCGTTTACATTATATGGTCCTTTCCCACTCGCAGCATATGCTCACTGGGAAAAAAAAAAATATATATATATAATTACTGCTTGTAGCCCCATTGCAGGATCTTTTTTTTTGCACTTCAAACTAGTCTATAATACACGATAGAGCGCCAACGCTTTCATTGACATATAGCTTGTTCACTTGGATGTCATGAGATAGCAAACAAGTGAATCTAAACAACGCAGCTAGCTAGTTATACAGCTAATCTGGTGGGTTGCTTTGATTTCATAAATAAATTAGTTTAGTCTCCTGAAAGGGAGAGAAACATGAACCAGTGATCTCAGCAGTGCTGCTGCCCTTCATTACCAAGAGGACCTTGCTCAATTAGAAACAACCATTTGTTTCGATTACAAGGTTTTATGTGAGTAGAACCAAATTTTACCCAAATACACTGATCGAATAAGGATTCATATAAAAAAACACAGCCAGAGATGTTTTCCAGCTGAAATACTGGACTCAGGCTATATATTAGGTGTAGGTAAGGTACCAGGGGCTGTGAGCAGAGCTGGGGGTGCAGCCCAGCAGCCCCCCAAGGGTGCCCTGTGTGCAGGCTGTGATGGCACTGATTGCTGCCAGATCACCGCTGACCGTGTACCAGACACCAGTGCAAGATTTGCTTGGGAATGAACCGCAGGATGTTTTTCTTTTCCTCCCTCCCTCCCTTTTGGATAGAAGTAGCTTATTAAATATTTATTTTTTCAATTAAAGAGTCACTTTGAAAAAATCCGAAAGTTAATATTCATCCTTTTACCATGTGGTGGGTTCAGAGCAGCCATGCTGTTCACACACATCAGAACCAGAGCTTGGACATGAGCAGAAACTGTTTAAAATGCATCTGAACTGCATGATCTGGGGAAAAACAAAAACAAAAACACAAACAAAAAAATGTTTACTCCAAAATAGATACAAATCCCCCAAAATCTGACAAAAGTAGCATGTGAAACAGTAGCATTTCCCTTTATAAGTGATTTAAATAAAATATTTCAGCTGTTATTTGAAATTATATTTAAACTAAAAGCTTCATAATACAATTAGGCAAGATGGCAAATGAAATCTTTAGATTCCACAGAAAAATTTTTGCCTTTGACTTAAGTTAGCCAGAGCGTGGCAAAAGATTTGCTGTCTGACTTCACAAAAAATTCATTCAAATTCTCACTGTCACCGCGCAGCCCGTTTGCTCTGTTGTGGGATAAGCCACTGATAAGTCCAGTGCTTTGAAATTTCCATTTCAGTTTCAATGTACCATCCCTGAGCCAGCTCACACAAGTCTTTAACCTCTTTGCAGCCCACTTATTTCTCTGTGAATGGAGGTGGTGGCACTTCTCTTCCTACAGCCTGGTGGAAGGTCAAATGAAGACTTAAGTGCAGAAGTAACAGGACCACAGAGGCTTTTTAGATAGACTGAAGCAGTCATGTGAGCTGATTTTGTCATCCCGCTCTCTTTGGAACTGGAATTACAAAATTTAACTGCTCTCTATATGGGCAGATTGAGACTCCAGAGGGGTTTTTTGTGGAGCTGGGTTGATAGATGCAGTAGCAGCAGACCCGTCCACCTGGGTAAGTCATTTCCTTGTGTCATAATGTTCCTATTTATAGAACCTATTTTAGCAGTCCTTAAAAAATTGCCTACAATTAATGCTGCTAAAATTGCCTGTTCAGCAGGAGGGAAAGCTGTACCTCGACACGACTTGGGAGAACTGGAGCCAGCTGAAAGAAATATCATCTCACCTTGAACTTTAGGCAAAATGAAGACACTTCTAGTGACAGAAAAATTCATTGGAAAAAGCTGGTAGGTGCTGCAGAAAGATGGGTGGGCTTGTTAGCAAGGACAAGTGTTCTTTGAAGCACTGCAGATTTTTAAGATCTATCAGCTAAGATCAACAGACTCTTGCCTGGACATGAAATACGGAATCTCCTCTGATCATCGCTCTCTTGAGCCTGGTAACCTGTATTTCACTGAGGCATTTCTTCAAATATAATATCCAATCCCAAAATGAAAGGTTGAAAAAAACCCAAACCCTAATCCAGTGCACACTGTTTCTACTGCATCCCAGACACAGCAATTTTGGCAGATAAAAATGTGTTTTATTTGGCCCAATTGTGTGTTTCAAGGAACACGGTGTCCATGCTGATGTTTTTCATGATTCTTCAAGCACAACTGAAGTGCAATTTGGCCTAAAATAGCCAGATTCTGCACTTAGCATTCAGAATATTGAGAGCATGATCCCGTGGCACCAAGGTCAACTTACTTTATGCCACCAGCATCAGTGTAAGCAGGAGCAGGCATTAGTCTGTGGGAAGAGCTGCTCCAGCCTCTAAAAAGTATGGAATTTTGTGGGCAATTGGAGTACAATGTGATGGAAAAGTAGGTACCTCAGCTATATACACCTGCTGTAAATGAAAGGTGAGTGAGGTTCTAGGCACAGTAAGTTTGGCTGAATTTTATAAAGTGACTCAGCAGAGTTTTCTTGTACAGACAGTTGCATGGAGGGACCAGTTTCAAGCATCCTTCTTCTAGTGACATCTCTAACAAAGTCAGGGTGCCCTGCCATCACATTTGCTCCAGCTACGGTATGGTTTATGTTTGATACTCTAGTGGGAACGAGCTCCCGAAGTTTTGGCAAAGATGACTCAAAGAGTTGGACAAAGGATCGATCATAGAGTCACAGAATCATTTGGGCTGGAAAAGACTTTTAAGATACTGAAGTCCAACCATTAACCCACCACTGCCAAGTCCACCATAACTACATCCTTCAGCTCCACATCTACATGTGATGTGGAAACCTGTTAGAACATGGACCTACATCCCAGCTAACCCTATTCAGCAGCTGAAGCCCTAAACTCAAACTGGTAGTGACCAGCAATTTAGGCTAATATCAGGCTGTGAGTAGAAACACAGACCTGTCATCTTTTGCTTTTTCTACTACTGAGGAAGTAACTTCTGACAGATGGGTAGAGCCAAGAGCTCGGTGCAGTTGCAGCTGAGGCACCATAATACTAAAATTTTATCTGTTCAAGATATTTCATGGTTGTCATCCAACAACAACAAAAAGAATGCTCTTCTGTGACCTCCAGAACTTAGTTTAAATCATTTCTTTAGAAAACTGCTTGTCACTTGCTTGGCTATATCAGCATCCCCTTGTCAAGAAAACAGGTAAACTGAAGATCACTGTCATAAAAAACAGTATGCCTCTTCACAGACACAGACCCCTTGTCCTCAAAATAATCTATAAACAAAACCAGTAGGGATACAAAAGAGAAAAACCAGTCACATTTCTATTTGTTCTTATGTGTACGGCACTCTGGGATAGAGGGGCATGACAGGGTGGGAAGCTCTCAGTAGAAACAGAGCAGATACTCTGGCCTAAAGCTTGCGAGTTTTACTTATCTCCTGCACCAGCCTGACCTGTTGTCCAGGTCCCAGTGGCTCCCCCAGCTCAGTTGTGGAGTATAAGGCATAAGATATCCATTGAGGGAAGGGAAAACTAGGCACTTATTTTGGGCAACAAATCAACGAGGAAAACAGTTTCAATTTTGATCATAAGGCAACAAACATTTGCTATTGCCTGTGACTAAATTACAGATTTTATACATTAAAAAACCCCCACCAAATCAATTCAAAGAATTGAAAATTCCTGGCTTTTGGACTTGTTCTTGGTCCACTACCCCAGACCCGATTGTCCTTGTGATAAATACAAGCAAACTGTTACAGAAATAAAATGCTCAGTCAAGTTCCCTCAGTACTGCTGCAGCAAGGTCAAATCCATGGGGGTAACATATTTTCATTACCTCTTTTGCTGCAAAGCACTCCAGCATTCTTCCGAACACCAAGCTCTGGCGTTTCAAAGGACACAGCTTGTTCAGGATCAAAATACGCGGCAGTTGTTGCCCTTTCCATTTAGGCCTTGAGCCTTGAATCAACAGCAAGAATCCTGGACATGGGAAAATACAGTACTGACAAATACGTAATTCAATTAAATAGGCTGGCATTGTTTAAGGAATAGCACTTCCCTCTGATCCATCTCCTTCAGAACTCTTTGTCTTAATATTATGGCCTACTTGAAACACTCGAGCTCATGAATGGATTAAAGAGGGTTTCATTTGTTTTATTTATTATTTTTACTGCTTTGCTTGGCTTTTTTTTGCAAACAGGGGAGGCACAGTCCTCATTTAGAATTCACTGTAACATGCACATTCTTCCCTCCTCTGTTGAGAGGAGAAAAGAGAAAAAAACAACAACAAAAAGATTGCAACTGTTTCAAAAGTACCAAAACTCTTGGGTAATTCACCATCAATGTTGACAGATTAACAAAAGCAGCTCTGGAGCACAATCATTTCAAGATCTGGATAGGATACGCATTTACTGCGATCAGATTTTTTAAAAGGGGGAAGTATTTTACCCAATTTTTGTTCAAAATTACACTCAAAAGCATATTTGCCTTTTTAGTTTGGATTCTGCTTAAATTCTGTCTTTGATTTGAAAGAGTGAGTCCTTGTGCTCTCCCAAATGTGATCTCAGTATTATACTATCTCTCTGTGATAGTTGTGTATCCCTTGAAATGCATCAATGATGCATTATATCAACAAGGACTCAAGCTTCCATTTATCTTCAAATATTTCACAATCCACTGCAGAATATTCTCAGTTGCAATTTTTGCTTTCAAGTTTGGCCACCATGTGTGTAGCATTAATTTCTCTGTTCACATGTAATTCATTCAGGGACTTACACCAGCTGAGAACCACATATGGAGGCCCAGATTTACAGAGCTTTTATTTTGTGCCATGGAAGCCTACAAGAAACAATTTTCTATTTGAATATTGAGTGTTTACAGAGGTCTTGCTGTTCACTAGAGACAGCGGATTATGAAATCATATTCTGCAAGAATCCTATCCAAAAAAAACCTGACTGTAACATTTATTAACTCCTCTTTGTTCAAGTGCTTGCTGGGTTCTTATAGGGCACGAGAACATTGCTTCTCCTCTCTCAGGGTTTCTTGTTCATCGGTATTATTTGTTGTTTTTAAAAAAATTGCTGTGCCAGCTTCAGCCAGTTACTGTTGTGTCTGCCATCACAACTTAGAGGGACCAAGGTGTGGCAGCAGAGACAGAGGTGAGGAGCAGGACATGGGATGTGGGTCTCAAGCAGAACAACACGTGTGCTCTAAAGCATAGCACAGCTTTGCTTCTATTTCTGGAGCTGAAGATATGCGTAGGGATCTCTTTTGAAGAGAAACAGTTAAGGAACTGTATATATGAAGGGTCTTCATGCTATGTAACTCTTAAGGTCCCCAGTGCAAGTACCTATGACAGGCAACTAATATTTGGGGTTGCAAATATGTTACTGTTTTATCACATCTGAGTCAGCTCCAAAGGCAGATCTCTAAGACCCTTCTGTGGTGCTCATTTAGGCTTGTTTTGAGAAAAGAATGGCACGTATTGAGTGACTAATGTCCCACATAATTAATCCTGTAGCTCATTATTTTCAAGGGGACCGAAGCATTTTGATAGACAGTGAGAAATCTGAAGTCAAACCTAACGCAGACAATAATCCTTGGAGGGACACTTGAGGGTTAAGTCAAACCTGTATCAGAGACCTGGAGGAGACACCACTTGCTCGTGACCATTTGAGAGCAGAGCTGGGGTGGAGGTTAAGCATCCCCAGCCTTCCACACGCTTCTCCCCTTGTCTCCTGGGGTCACCCCTCCCATTGCTACCAGAGGTAAAAGCTGGGTGGACACGGGATCTGGTACTGAGAAGCCCTGACAGCCTTCCTGGCGAAGGACAGAACGTGTAAATTGACTTTAATTAGGGATCACTCATGTGGCCTCTGATGTATCAGTTTAAATCAAACATTAGCAACTGTCAATTTCTTCTTTCACCCAAGACCCAAATCCTGTAAACACAAGGACCGTTACAAATCCCTGAAGCAGGCTTTAGCACACATATATGGAAAACATACTAAACTATAAATACTGTGGACCATATGGCATCGAGATTAGCTAATTTCACTTCATAACTGGTGATAAAATGACCAATCAACTGCCATGCAGAACGAAATGCCAAGCCAACAATTCAGATAGCCTTAAGATTGCTCTGAAGCTTCTCCGTACCCCGTCCCATCACAAAAAATAAGCACATACCTATTCCACTAACACCAGCATGGACATGGTGGGAAACTGTGCAAGATGAGATCTGCCTTCAGAGCCAGAATCTGTCCTCATTTCTCTTCAGGTACATTAAAGGTGAGGGAGCTAGATTAGGAGGACACCAACAGTGCCAGTGGAGAAATTTTGAACTCAAGATTTCATCATTTGCTGAGTTCGTGGTGATAAAGAAAGGAACCACCAGGGAACTGCTGAAGGTTGTCTCTAATAGAAACCATAAAGCATTCTGCAATGATGCCTGAATGTTCATGTGCTTGGAGAGAACATAGGGGATGTAGTCTTCTTGGGGACACTGGAAGCTGAATGGATCTTGGAGTAATGCAAGAGATTAAAAACACAGAAAGCATTAAAAATTAGTCTAAATTCAAAATCAGCTTATTTAAAAGTTAAACACCAATGTCATCAGCTTTGATTTTGTGGGGGCTTAGCCCCAGAAGCCGAGATTGATCAGTCCACAGATCCATTTCCCAGGAGAGTGCTGGGAAATGGCTTTGTTAGCTCATTTAAAATTAGCTTGGGTACAGCAGTTATGAATATACTGTGCAGAAAATTGTGCACTGAATGATAAACAAATAGGTTGCTATGATTTGATGCTATTTTAATAGCTGGTGATTAACCAAATGAATGCCATTTGGTCTGGTCTGATTTGCCAAATGGTTCCTCTCTCCAACCATCCAGGCAGTTGTAAAGTAGTGCCCCACAGAACCATGCACTCTTACCATATTAAACTCCAATAAAATATTTTTTAGAGGAATAGTAGCATATTGTATGGCATATACTGACATATCAATCCCAGCATTGATCTTCTCATAGCCAGCTGAGGGAAGAGCTTTTTCTAGCAAGCTGGACTGAGGGCTTGTCTTTGATGTGAAGCGAAGGTCCTTGGGATCTTCTTCATCAGAAACATCAATATTTCAAATAGATACATGCTTAAAATCCCCCATTCACCTCAAAAGCACCTACTCTGATGAACCCAGATTAACATGAATGTATCTAGTCTGGACAAACCACTTCCTTGCCTTATTTATCAAGAACAGGTCATTTGATGAAGCCAAGACCTTGCCTTGCTCCCAAAACAGCTTCATTTTCTATGCGGTTGTTTTCAGCTTGAGGACTGCTGGGTGGTGATTTTTATTACTGAATTCATGGAGACTGAAAGCCTTCAAGGGACAATGCACTCCTAATATTAAACCAGAAGCAGAATGGGAATTGCATCCTGTCCTGATTTCTTGTTAAGTTCAAAATAGGTTTGTTTTGTGTCCACCATCAGTGTAGGCAGAGTTCCTTTCCCAGATACCCCATGCTAGCCACAGAGGTGGTGGCCCTGAGATGTTCATCCTTGCTCCCCACTGGAGAGTGCCCTGAGATGCTGGGTGTGAGCACTTTCAGCTCTCAGCCCAGGCAGAGTGAATGGGCTTAGCAAAGATGCTGCTGCCCAGCCCAGAAATGAAGCTTCTGCATTTCAATAGTGGCACCTACAACAGAAGTTGTCCCTCCCCTTATTAATGATCTAGAGAGAAGCATTACCAAGCCCACTTCATTATTTTATGTCTAAATCCTTTTTTTATCTATATTGCTTGGAATTTTGCCTTTTTTATTGTTTTGAACACAGGTTATTTTTATGTGAGAACAGTAATTGGCACCTTGGCTCCGACAGAAGCATGTCTCAGGTGTGCGGGGCCAGTGCCTCATTGTGTCCCCTCAGGGTGCATTAATTAGCACTGCTACACTGCCTCCTATTGCTGCCCAGTTCTAGCTAATGCCAGAGGTTAAACTGTCCCCCAACTGTGTCACCAATTTAAACTCCAAATAGCTCTTCATATGAACAATACACATCAGTTTTTCTCTTGTTGGGGTGCTGATACTGAATGAATGAATTTCTGAGCAATAAACCAAAGGTTTGCCTTTACTCCAGCATTAGTTTTCTTTTGCTTTACTACTTTTAGCTAGTCATTCATTCTGTACCACATCTCAATAAAACCAAACCAAAACAAATTAGCATTTAATGTAAAAATTCCTCATTCCTTGAAAAATGGATTTAAAAAGTAAAAAAGGAGGTTAGAAGAGTTTCTTACTTCGGAGTTTTAATGATCCTCACTTAAACTTCTCCAGGTCATTTACAAATTACTGGGACCCAGTGTTAGAGATACTTTAGCATGTATATTGCTCTGTGGACAGTTGAGGATCTTCTTGTGTATTTTAATAAAAACTGCAGGTTAAAATGCTTTTCTGAATTGCACAAAACAGCAGAGCAACTTTTGTCCCTGTTCTATGAAAGATGAAACAAGGACATGGGAGTTTTTAGTGTCAGTGTTATCAAGGAGACCCCACAAACTGTGTCTTCCTTCACCTTTTGGGACTGACTGTCAGAGGCATTGGGCAACCCCACCACCTTCTGCTCCTGTGGCCAGACAATGCTTCCTTCTTCCCCAGACAAGCACCATTCCTGTCTTATCAGAGACATTTGCATTTCCTTTCTCCCTTACACGAGATAGCCGAGTTGTGTGGCTGCACAAAGAGGGGCTTTGTCTCTTAACCAAAGGCAGGCAAATAACTAGCTATTGAAGTTTAAAAGGAAAGAAATAATGTGACAAAACGCCACGTTGCTGGAATGCTTCTGCTCGCAAGCGTGCCTGCACAGATGGAGCAGAGCCTTGTCACCAGTGACCTTGTTCGCTCTTCCGCACCAGTTGCATTTTCCAAGTTCCTTACTCTATTGCAGCTCCGGACCTTCCCTTTTCTGTGGTATTGCAACCTGCCAGCACACATCTCTCAAAGGGGAGTCTCAAGCAAATCATTTAAAAAGAGAAAAAAAAAATAATCACAGAGGAAAATTGTAACATGTTGGTGTGCCAAATGAAGTTATCTCTGTGTTGTTGTAGCATGATCGTATCACCTGCCCCACCATGACTGGCAATTTCAGGCTGCCTCATCATCACAGGCAGATGCTCCAGTGCAACCAAACCACAGCACTGAATCACCTGGTCCCATCCAGCCACTCAGAATCAGCCAGTCATAACAGGATTTCTTTTCATTTTTTAAGAAATTAGGATTAGATGAGGATTTCAGGATTTTTGAATCATTATCTACAGTAAGCACAATCCAAATTACAAACTGGGTCATAAGACACCCAGAACATTGGGAGTTCACTGATATCTCCCAGAACTTCAGGCACAGCAGCTAAACGAGCTGTTGTCATCTGCACTGGCAGAAGAGACACAGTGGCATGAGCTGGCCAAGGTCTAAGAATACTGAGGAACTCAGTTTATATTTTCTGCTTTTTAACATGTACTGATGCATACTCTGCCTCAGTTTTATCTATAATGGCATTTCAGCTACTCTTACCTCACACTAATAGAACACCTTACTGCTTGCACTGATAAATCCTTTTGGTGAATTTATGTTCTCATTTCTGCTCTTTCCCTTCTCTTCCATCTTGGAGAGTTTGGCATCTGAGTCTGGCAGTTCTAGCAAGCCTAGGTTACATTTCTTCCAGTTGGGTTGCATCAGGGGAAGGGTGAGATGCCACCACAGACAGGTTTGTGAGAAGTCCTCAGCTATAAGCATGTTGTACAGAGGGTGGGGATGCAGCCTGTGACCCCATCAGCACCGGCATGCTGCAGCACTATGAACCACTGCTCGTCATCACATGTACTCATCAGGGCACTTCCAGGGCTGCTCTACATCCCTGAGCTGTGCTCACCTCTGGTGGGTAGCACTGAATACACAAATAGCTATGAATAAATGGACTCCAACGGCCTTACAGCAGGAGAGCATCAGCACAAGGTGCTCAGCATTCAGCCCCCCTCGAGTCCTGCCCAGCGCAGCGAGGCGGGAGAGACAACATGTCACACCAGGTGCCCAGTATTCCTCATTTTTTCCTCTTTAAAAGTCAAATTAAAAAGCATCAAAGCACGAAAATGATTCACAGACCCTGAGCCCAGCCTTCACCAGGTAAACTACTTCAGCCTGCAGCATAAGCAAAGACAGCGGGGTGACACAAATTGTAATTAACTTTCTGAAGCAGGTCAGAACTGCGTGTATTGCAGTGCAGGGGTACTCTGGCTCTAATGATTTCAAATATTTTGAGAAGTAAACTGAAAACACTTAGTCAAATTAAGTGTTTTCTTTAAGCTGTCAGCATTGCAAGCAGTGCCAAAATGAACAGGATAAATTGGATTAGATGCAGTCTATATGCTTCGAATCCTAATGGCAAAGGATCCAAAATGTAAAGTAGTGCACAAAGGCAAAGCAAATATTATATATTGTCTGTAAAGCAGCAGATCTCAGTTTACTGATTAGCCAAATAGTTTGAAACAACATGACTCATCTCTCAGAAGCAGCGTGGTGCTGCTGGCTCCCATGCAACCCAGTTTGTGACAGTGTGACAGCCTCCACCTGCTAGATGATGGGTTTTACAACTGGGGTAACAGTGTGATTTTGATTCCATCCAGGGTAAGTCCTGCTACTGCAGTCTGGCCTAAAACAATGCAGGCTTAAATATAAATTAAGTGTGTAGGTGTGTATATATATATGCAGGTGGTAAGTTAGGTCAAGTATGAAAATGAAATCATGTTACACAACATACCCACACAAGTCTGAAGCCACTGGTTATCAATGGGCAGGGATGCAGCATTCGGGATATAAACTGGGAGACCAGTATGAGGTGGTAGAGGTGGATGATGAACTTCATCAAAACAGCAACATGTCACTGCAGTTGTCCCTCCATCAGAGAGGGTGTCTGCATGAGGACAATGCCCTAGGGAGGAGCAGAAAGCACTGGTTCAGATATCCCACTCGGAAGGAACACACAAACCAGTTCAAGAGCTGGAAACAGTGAGCAATCTGTGGGTTGAGGGTTGATACACTGGTGGTGGGAGGAATAATCACAGCAAAAGATTTGAAGGGAGCACCCAGAGATCCAGCTATCACCTTCTGCCCCCTTGAGTCATGAACAGTCCGGACATAAAGCTCCTTTCATAGACAGACTATGCTCCAATTCTGCGGTTTCTTGCCTCTGGTAGAGAGGTGGTCAGAATCTTTTTCCTCTAATTTATAGCCACCATCCTTTAATTGCTAGCTTGAATTTTCTTACAGCAGTTTAAGTATATCTGGTTTTGTGCCAATATTACCTATTAGCCTAAATAGTTTAGGTTTTATTTATCCTCTCTGTTTATTCCCTCAAGATACTTGGAGGTATCTCTATCTCCCTCTCAGGCTTTGTTTCACTGAGTTCAGTAGGCCAGACTCTTAAATCTATCTAATGATAGATCATCCATTCTTCTGATCATGCTGTTCCTTGCTTGTTTTGGTTTGACTTTCTGGATCTTGCATGCCTGGTTGATGGCTGCCTAGCTCTCTGCAACAGCTAATACCTAATTCATGCTGGAAAATAATGACTGACTGGAGACACCAGTACTAAGCACCTCAGACTTAAGGATAAGGGGTCTCTAAGTTGCCTTTTCTCATCCTGCCCCCTTAGCCTCATCCATCAGTTCCTAAAATAAAGCACACACACAAAAATTGGCCAATGTCTTGGAAAATTGAAGTCCAAGCTTGCAAAGGGAATCAATGGTAAATTCAGCAGTAGACCCCAAATAAACCATTTACTTCAGCCACATGAATACAAATATCAAACAAGAGTATATAAAACATCAACAAATGATGATAAGTAGCTAAAACACAGAAGTTGTCATCACCATGTCTGGACAGAATTTTGACAAGTCCTCAGATAAATCTTCTCCATCTCCTTTTTCCACTGAAAGTTGATATTTTGAACAGATATTCTCAAGTCAAAAGATATACATCAATTTTTAGTTCTAGAAAAAAAAAAACAACAAAAACCAAACCAAACTAGACATACAAAGCAGATGCTTTTCGCTAAAGCTTTTTTACATAAAGAACTATTCTTCATTGTAATGTTGGTTCAAAAAAAATTTCCAAATGGTTCTTAATGGTGGTGGTAAATGTGGTTCCCAGTGGAGACAGACTACAGGTGCGTGGTAGCATCTGTTCATCGACAGTGTACAAATCCTTTAAAAATAATAAAAGGCTTCTGTTTAGTTAGGGAGTGCCACCGAGCATTAGAAAGGGATCAGCTTCAAAGTTCAGCTTTAAAAATGTACTGTATTAAAATAAGAAAGATCAGTTATGTAAGGAAAGATGCTTGCATGTAGCAATCATTCCTGTAAACTGAGCAGGTCTCAGTACTGCACCAAAGTGGGTTTTTGTCATGTCCAAAATCAACTGCATCTTTAAGAAAATGAAGAAAAAAAACAGCTCTAAGAAAAGCAATGGGATCTCATGGAATAGGTTTTAGAGAATCCAAGAAGCAAAAATCCAACTTCCAAGAATGCTCGATGCAGGTGATCTCAAGGCAGATCTATATTATTTAACAACAGCTAGGAGGCATCTGCTTACAGAAGCCATACCCACCAGGAGCAGTACAACACTGGCAGCCTTCAGGAAGTCCACTCTGCCTGTGGGATGAGTAACTGTGCTGCTGGGAGAAAGAGCAGAGCATCAGGGAAAGGTCCTTCCTATCTCAGAAGGTGCTGCCATTGCAGGAGGGTAAAAAACCAACCAACCAACCAAAAAACCCAAGCAAAAACTAAAAGAAGGCAAAGGAGAGAAGCAGGTTTTGAACTGTTAAGAAATACAAACATGTTGAAGTAGAGCTGCTTGCCAATGGCTTAAACGGTAATCAAAGTTTGATCATGTGTTTGATATCTGTACTACAGTAGAGTACTTGCTGTGGTAGAGAACTGATAACAGATAACAGATCTGGAGATAACAGATCCGGAGAAGACATCTCTGAAATACCAACAAACAAGTTGTTTGCTTCTTTTCTCTCCCCTCTATAATGAATGCATTTTACAAGATGATTGTCTTCTAATGATCTTTCCTTTCTCCAAGTGTACAGGAGAATAGGAGGAGGGAGAAACTGTGACATGTTCCCTTGTATATTTAAGCACAGCTTTGAAGTAAAGTCAGGCAAAGAAATTGCACAGAAAAAAACAGAAGATTTAAATAATGGCTCCACTTAAGACAACAAGGATAATAGAGCAACAGGAGTTGAAGGGATCTGTTCCAGGTGATTCAGTGCAGGGGTCTAGGGTACAGCCCTGCAAAACTAAATGGTCTGAAATCACTCCCCAAAACAAATTATTGAGTGTTTGTACAGGATGCCAGTGCAGTAAGTTACAGCATTATGTCATTGCACAGTCAAACCCAGCAAAGCCAAGGTGAGTAAACGCAACCATCTGCCCCACATTTCTGCAACACAAATTACTCAGCTACAAGTCTTAAAAGAAAAAAATACTCATTGTATTTTTAAATTACTCTGTGAGACTGCTAAATGCTGTTTGTGATAACGAAAAAGGAAGACACAGGAGCAACAAAGAGTAACTTGTATTTTGATTTTCCTTTCTAAATGTGTGCCAGAAGTCACAACTGAAATTAAGACTTTCATTCCTTAAACTTACTTTGACAGATTTAAAAAACACACTTCGGCCAAACTTTCCTAGAAAGTCCAGCTATTTACTAGGATGATGTGATCAAAAATACTGGTCTTTGAAGGGATAAAAATCAGCTTTTGACAACTACAGCTGCTTCTGCTGCTGCAGGGAGAACATTTTCTTCATGTCAATTTATATTTCATTTCCTTCAGCTCAATAACTGATTCATTCAGGTTCAGACGCTGACAAGGAGCTTAGACACAGGAATGTTTGTTTTCTCCCTCCCAAACGATGAGAGCAGACCAGCATTAAAGCATGATCCACTACTTCTAAATCCTCGAGGGACAAATGGTGACAAAACTGTCAGATTGATTAATTCAGGGTATTCTGCCCTTGTCAATAATTTATCAAGTTTCAAAATACCAGATATTTACCTTTATTTTGTGCAATGTCTAGCAAATTTCACACAGCTTGAGCTAGCAAATAAAACACCCTCATAAAGCTGGTGGAGTTGTGATTTCACTTGAATTACATTTTCGATTCAAAAGCACTTTGTCACAAATCACAAATGAAAAGAATCATCACAGTAATTGGAAACATCAAGTGGCATACGCTAAGATGATGCAGGGCAAAGAGGAACAGGTGGAAGTCCCAGCATCAACGGGGAGACAACAGAAGCTCTGCAGCCTCTGCACAGCTCCCACTAAGTTACCCCCACTTTCTCAATCTCCTGTTGAGCTGGTTTAAGACTTCTGGAGCAAAGTATGAGATACTCTTGTTACAGGGGCTCTGTTGCCTCCTAGTACCTTCTCTACAGGCCTAGACAGCTTCTTAATAAATATAAAGTTAAATTATTTGAGTGTATGCAATGCGGTACCCACCTGTTCCAAACATGTACCACATGTGCTGTCCTGCTGGCAAACAGTGAGACTGAACCTCTCCCAAGCAACAGAACTCCGTGCTACAGAGTAAGATTTAAAACATACTATTTAAATCAAAACTAAGATACCTGACAGTTTGAATCACTTTTCATTCAAATAATTCTCGTCAATAAGGAAAAAAAGAGAGAAGGAAGGTTCAAACACTGCCAGGAAGGTGAAAAGTCCATCCTACCAGTACACACATAGGATAAGGATCTCCAGCTCGCATCCAACTGGGAAAATTGATGCACCACGACTCTCATCCTTTGTGTCTTGCCCTCATGTGTCAGAGCCTGGACAGCCATGTACATCGGGTCTGTACCAACACCTTCAGTATCCATTGCATGGAGATTCAGAGGTGATCCTGGCTGATCCTCCAGACACCCAGCCCTGCCTGCAATCCCTGCTGCAGTTCTGGGGCTCGCTGCTCACCCACGTAATCTAGACAGAATAGGAAGGGAAGATAAAGGAGAGATTATTTCCAAGTGCAACTGAGAATGAGGCAAAAGTACAATTTGTCTTTACATTCTAGCACCAAGCTGCTCCCTCCTGACAGCAGCAATGTGGGGCCTGTGCTACAAACAATTCTTCTTGACTAGTACCCTTAAAGAAACACCATGTTTAGAGTCACTTATAATCACAGACCTTTATTTGATTATCATGGTCAATTGAAAAGTACCTGCTTTTATCTCTCTGGCATACAAAAGCCTGTCAGAAAGTAGAGAGAATGCTTGCTTTATGAAACATGTTCACCTGTGGTTTCTAGTCATGCTCAATTTTATTTCCAGTCATGTTGAATTTTATTACCTGATCTTTTTTTCCGCATCAGCCAAGATAAAGATATTGTACCATCAAGTGAGTCACTTCCCAGAGAGAATTCCAGTTTTTCATTACATTTTCAGGGTCCACAGACAGATAGAAAAGTAAATAGCTCAGGAAAAGACCAAAGCATTCGGCCAAAGCATTTCATGGGACTTCACATTTAGATATCAAATACTTATGTAGCTGTTTACAAGGCTGATCAGTCCCTAGTCATGGTGCACCATGGCTATGGTCTCCACCAGGGAAAGAAAAAGCTCATAAGGAAGGCAATGCTGATACAGCTTCACACAGAAGAATGTGAACAGAAACCATCCACAGAAACATTCAAAAGAAAAATGTTTCCATTTGCACCAAATATCACATTTTATATCCCTGCCATAAAGCAGATGAAGTTTTTCCCTGCGTGATCTGGAATTATGCCCTACAGCACTCCGTGTGTCCCCAGGTGGCACATGAGAGCAGGGACCACTTTCTGATCCTGCAAATGAAATCCTAGTTATAAACAGTATTAATTAAAGAATCAGAGTCATGGTATGCAGCCAGTCATCACTGATTACCCTTGTCCTGCATGGTCTGCTCACAGTAAAACCACCCCTGAATTATGCAGGTTTCACTTACAGCCTCTAGGAAGAGGCATATTTAAAACAAACAGAGGACAAGGTTTATGGGAACAGCAACAGACATTTTTCCCTATGCAGATAATTCCAAAAGGTCTGTAGTTAGAGGAAATAATAAGGAAAGGCAAAAAAACCCAAACTTGCCCAGTTCTGGCTACATGCTAACTCCCAGTCCTGCAAAGGCTTAGGCTCATGGTTCACCTCTATAATGGGGCTTTTCAAATTTCCTGTGTTCTGCCCCAAACCCCGCAGCCAGTCATTCCTGTTGGCAAATTTCCAGCAGCCCCCAAGTTCAGAGGGGGGTCTCAGTTTTACTACTGACTAGTCACCAGCTGAAACTCGGGCCATAGGAACGAGGCCGCGTCTGACAGCCTTATTAACACAAATGATTTTTATTCTGCATGCCTGGGTAAGCCATGGGCACATGCCTGCAAGATCAAGGCCTTAGTCATTAATAACTTTGGCAATCATTTCACCTAGAAGCCACACTCTGTCTACACAGAAATCTTTCCGGGAATCTGGTAAAAAGATTGATGAAAATTAAACATCTACTTAGTGAAGCTGAAGTAACCAATATATGATTAATACTTTCCAATTATATTTCAGTACAGTACATTGCTGAGTTTGTTATTACCTGCACTCTTAACACTCCATCTGCAGTGTTAAATCCATCTGTTGCTGAAAATATGACTATATCTTCAAGGGTTTCTGAATCATCACGCTGGTACCTTTTAACATAATTATAATGAAGAGCGATATTCATTATCCAGAGGAAATTAGAAACCTATAAATATGAGGGGAGAGGAGCAAGGGAAGAACTGAGGTCCAGCATTGCCCACTTTCTCAATTGATCATGTTGGCTGCTCCCACTTAAAAATATTGCTCTGGACTCTGAATTTAGCACCATCAGTCCCACTGGTTTCACTAACCCCTACCACGGGGACCTGGTCCCTCAGCTTTATTCAGCCAGATGGAAGTGGACAAGAGAGTGGCTTCATGACCAGCATCCACATGAGGGTATGGAGACAGCAGGAACCTAAAGACCATACACCATAGCCCATGCTTTTGGTGGGGCAGGACGTCAAAGCTGGGGGAGTCCTCACACACATGAGGAGGAATGGCTGGGCTGAACCAGATCTCCTTACCACATGGGTTGCCACACAGCTGAGATGGCCAAAGAAAAGCTCCAGTCATTTCTACCTTTGAGAAGTATTTAAAATAGAGGGTGCTGTATCTAAAGACTGTAATGTATCATTTTTATGCATATATCTCAGATGTTAAAAACCCACCCTCTCTCATACAACAGCTGGTTTCAATGTGCCTGCAGGTAACAGAAGGGAAAGCTTATGCCACAGTCTTCCGTGATCTCTGCTCCCTCCACCAAGGGGAACAGAGATCAAGGAAGCAAGGCTTCCTTCTGCCCTGTTAGGATTCCTCCTCACACAATCAGGAGGATCCTTTTTAAAACAATGGTGTGAAAACTGTGACTTAGCAGACATCATTAGAGTTATGGATAAGGTACAGGTTTCACCTTCCCCTGGGTCCCACAGCAGGGTATCAATTACTGACACTCTGGGCAGTAAGCGGTGATGGAGACTTTTAAAGCAAGAACCCAGATTCAGCAACTGGCTTTAAAGCCTGCAAACAAAGCTCCTTCCATCATGGGAAGCCCATGCAGATCAGTGAACCAAGACAAAGGATGTTTCTTAATTAGAAAAATCTTTCAGATCCTTGTGGGAGAATGAAGCAGGATTTTACTTTGCTGCAGCCAGAGGGACTCTAGCAGGGTCCAACCACTGCACCAGAGAACCTGCCTGCTGTTTGGGGCTGGAAAAGGACCTCTGATGCTAAGCAAGTGTGCCTGTGCTTTCAGAATGGGAAGACTCTTCCTCCCCCAGGTTCTGCCCTGCAGATTTAAAAGGCTGAAATGCCTGTCAGCAGATCCAAAGGCTCTGCTAGTCAGAGCTTAACAAGGCTGCCTGGAGTCTAACTGGCACAAGTAACCATTTCCAGTCCTCAGATGAAAAACTTGTACTTAAAAGGAGAAGTCCAACTTACAAGGCTAAACTTTGATGAAGATCATTTAAACTACCAGGTGAGCTATAATATTTTTGACCTGACACCATGAATCAAAGCAGGGAATAGAAAACCAGCTTAACAATACATTTCTACCCATCATACTGCTAATAAAATACAGCCAGTCCATTGAGTGAGTAAAACTGTAAGCAGACAATGTGTTGTTTAGTTTGCCTGTCTTGGCCTCTAACTGTGGAAATGAAAAGCTTCCTTAATCTGCCTGTCCCAGAAAGGTTTTATGCCTCTCCACCCCAGTACTGCCATCCTCTATCAGACAGCAAGGTTAGCACAAGGCCTTTAGCAAACCACAGACTGTCCACAGGGCATAGGCTTGTGAAGAATGCTTTCTCTCTCCTAGAAGAAATTCCTGCCTCATGGTTTGAAAGATGGACCAAAAAAACAAGGTTGAGAAGCTGTTGAGTCAGAAGTGAAGCTGCTGTGACTTCTCAGTAATACAAGAGAACAAAGATGCCTTTCTCTTTGATGCTAAAGGCTGGGGGTGAGTGGGGTATTGCCCCACTATGGTGATTTTGGAGGCTTATGGGCTACTGGAAACAAGCTTTCTCGTATCTAAAAGAAATCTATAGGGTTAATAGCTAGAGGCACATGGCTAAAATGTAAGTTTGAGAAAGAAAAGAACAAGACCAAGCAAAAAAACCCCACTGTAGATGAATTGCAATACCCATACCAAAAAAAAAAAAAAGAAGAAAATGGACTCAGTTTTAGAAAAATCCTCAAAAAAAGACATACTAATTAAAGCTACTGAGCTCACTGGAGAAACATCAGTATTGCTTTCCTCTTACTGAGCTTTTATTGTTATTCTTGGAATATAATTGGTGATCACTTTGTACTTGGAGCCTGACACAAATCTTACAAGTTAGTAGAGCTACCTGGAAAAAAAATGAATAGGTTTGGCTTTATTTCTCCACATAAACAGTTTGCTATTGGATTCAGTGAAGTCTCTTGAACACCTCCAAGACTTCAACTGCCTATTTTAATTTCCCAAATAATCCTCTTGTGTGGTTGTGTGTTCTTCATGATAACTATGCTCTCACTTCTCTTCTACTTTCCCAGTGTTCTGGGCAAATTGGTGTTAGGGTAGAGTTTAACCATTTCACTGAAGAATGCAGCCTTAAGCATTGTAGGCTTCACACAGCATACTTAAAATCCACACATATTCATTTAATACTGGCATGAATTCTGCTGATGCCCTTAACATACCCAGGATTTTAGTATTTTCTAAAGCACTTAGCAAAGAATACATGCACACATACAGACCCCAGATGGAATAAATTTGATGACTATTTCTCATTTGTGTAGAAAATGCCTGCCTGGCTACTTTCAAAGAGTGCAAGCACCATGAACAAGCTTTATGTTCTCTTTAGCAGGGACTTGCTTTAAAAATGGTCCAATACAAGAACATTTCAAAACTATAGGAAAAAGTCAGGCAATAAACGCATGGATCAAGCTTCAGGTCTCATTATACAACAAAGGAATTGGCAAACCTGGATTTTTCCAGCTATGTCATGAAAAGATCTCACTAAGGTAGAAAGCACTTCATCCAGTGAACTTTCCAGCCAGATGTGTTGAAGTGCTGGCAGGGAACAGAAACAACAGCATCATGTGGAGCTCACCAGTTTAATTTTCTTGTGAATGATGTGAGATGCAGGGTTCGACTGGTTTGGCACAGAAACTGCAAAGCTCTTGCTCTGCAGAGTCAGGAGTGAGCACAACTGTTGCTGTCTGCCATGGTGAGCGTGCACCCAGAAGCTTATAATATGTCTTTGAAATACATAGCTTGCCTGTTACAAAAAAAATGCTCATGCTGTTGTAAAGCACTGGTGTCTGCAAAGGATAAATTTCAAGAAAGTCAGTGATTTTGACCCATTCTGCAAAGATCACTAAGGTCTCAAGTATATGCACTGATGGGGAGCATTGCTCTCTGCAGTGAGGCTGCACAAGAATCAATTCCCCTTTAAAACTGTCTAAAGTGGGATTGAGAAGATGATGCCAGACTTTTGCCCAGGCCCAAATTGCTACTTCTGTGCTTGTTTGGTAATGTAAACTTTACTTTAATGTAAAAATTCAGATTCCAGTGAGCATCATCTGTTCTTATGCTTATCCCAATACCTGTTTATGAAAGCAGAAATTTTTAAAAGCTGGTAGTGATTGCAAATGATGTCAAATGCTCTTTTTGCTTACCTGAAAGATACCAAGGCAGGAGTAGCAGGACTCACTTTGTTTGGCTTTTAGGCTGTAAAAATTAGCTTCCTCAAACTGTAAAATCTGTAAAAGGGAAAAATAAATGTTAGAGCTTTTCCCTATCACCTTATTAAGTGTAATTCAGCTCAGCAGTTTCATACATAGGCAGGAGTAATAGGGAGTGAGAGAAACAAAGTACTAACAGCACGCTGAAGTTAATTGTCTGGAGAGTGGGTGTCTGGAGAGTGGAGTTGATGCCTTGTCATGGTGCAAGTTTCTTTGACAACAGGTTGTGCAGTTTCAGGCTTCCTCTGGCAGTTGTGAAGATGGCTGAAAAATGTGAGATCCAGCAAAGGGTATCTGACCACTGACTGATCCCACTCTGCTGCTACCAGCTCAGCTCTCAGCTCATCGATTCAGGAAAATTCTCTTTCAATGTTTTTGTTGTTTATTTTTTTTTCCCTGGTGTTTTGACATTTCTATTAATTTTCTATATTTGTTTAGGTGTTCCAAAGAAACAAACAAATTGAATCAGCATACCTAAAGAAGAAAAAAGTCAGCTGGTCTTTTTGCTTTTGATCTCACCTGTTACAATACTGGTAAAAAAAACAGAGCTACTCAGTTGATTTGAATTAAGCCATTCATGTAAAACAGGAGTTGGAAAAATGAAGCATTATAGATGAGCTGCTTCAGCCATCTTATTCCTGTACAGTTTCCTACTGTGAATGTTCTTCTGCATGGCTTTCAAATATTTTGAATGCTATGTCATCTTATAAAAAAAGAAAATAAAAAAAGGCCATACATATTTGAGCATGAAAGATTAGGAGGTATCAGATAAAATGAACTCAAACGAGCCCTGAAAAACTTACTTCCAAAATGATGATGGGAAACAAGGCTCCAGAAGAGATCCCTTTGCAAGCACATTGACACAGGGATATCTAAAAATGCAAGATACATCACAGATCATTTTATATCATCAAATATTCTCAAAACAGCCCAATCCTCGGTCGTGTCTCTATCCCCATGCTGGTAACAGGCAACTGCATACTTGATGGTTTTGAACTGCGCACATGNCAGGGGCAAGAACTGTTACGTGTTTTCACCTGGTGTAGACTCCCAAGTTTTAGTCACTCCATTACTGAGGAGTAAGTACCAGGAGACTGTCATCTCCACAGGCTGCAACACCCTGCCTGGCCCACCTGCAGTGGGATAAATTCTCCAGCACTTGTTGGCTCCATTACTCTCAGAGATTCTAGTCATCTCTTGAAAAAAACCCATAAATTCAGAAAACATCAACCTAGGTATTTCAGTAAGAACTGTCTTCCCTTTTGCACTCTTGAAGATGACACTGTTCACCAGGAATGGTAAGCTGTCACCTTTGGGTGGGATGACAGTGGGAAGCCATTACCTAATGGGAAACTGGTGCCTAACACTTTTCTTTACATCAAATATTCTCAAAACAGCCCAATCCTCGGTCGTGTCTCTATCCCCATGCTGGTAACAGGCAACTGCATACTTGATGGTTTTGAACTGCGCACATGAAGCTTTTGCCTCCTGTTATATAAATGCAGGAAGAAAGTTACCATGTGCTCTTTCTATCAACACAGATTACCAATAACATTTTCACATTTAAGCAGATGAGACACACGTCTTCTGTTCACCGTGTAAAGGCTGGACCCACTTAAAACCAACAGGAGCCTTTTCATTCACTTCAGTGATCTTTAGATCACGTGCCAAAGAAGTGACATGATTATTTTTTCACCCTCAGATATACATTGGGCTGCTCTTAGTACCCAGCCTGAAGTCTGCATACTCTCACTGTTGAAACTGCAAGAGATTCAAATCTTTTGGTTTTACAAAGAATTTATGGTTTTTTTTTTTCTAGAATACATGTAAAGTAATCAAACATTACTTCAGAAAATTATGATAAGTTTTACAAGACAAATAATGCTTATATTTTGTAGGCACTTCATTACTCCCCATAGTACAACTCACACCTAACAGATACCCTGCACTGTGATCCACTCATGTTGAGGACCTTCCATCGCCAAGAGCTGGGCAGCATTCAGATGACAGTTGTCAGCAGACTGTAGAATATCCTACACAGCAGGGCATGACCATCCTCCAAAGCTGAGCTCCACAATACACATGTATATCCCAACTGAAGACTCAGCATAAGGATTTGCATTACTCTTCACAAAGAGGTGCACAGCAAAACACAAGATGCTAAATCCTCCCTTACGTCCAATATAAGTAGCTGATTTGGAGAAGGGAGGTATTATAATGTTTATTTGTGCCTGGAGGAACTGTCTTGTTACCACACCAATAGATGCTGAGTCTGATACCACAACACTTTCCTGTACCAGGGGAACTCTCACGGTGCTCGTGTCTGCAGCAGGTGATGAGGGGAGGCAGCTTTCCCTGGTCAACCAGCCTGGTTGCTGCACGCCAGCTCTGCACGAGTCTTGGGTCCTTCCAGACTGGTATGTTAACCAGGAGATTTGACCTTTAGAGTAGAAACATAAAACCAGAAAGAAACAAAAAAGCTCTGAGTGCAAGCAGCCCCTGAGCTGTTAGATTTCAAAACTTATATATATTTTTCATTTCTGCCTTTTAAATTGTCTTACTGTGCCTAGGAGAAGTTGGAAAATTAGGGTAACAGTAAAGAGAAGAAAAGAATTCTTAAAATTTACAGTCCAGAAAACAGAAAGCCACAGAACTATTCCTCTTCTCTCGCTGACCAAAGCCTTCTCCAAGTACATTTCCACCTTAAATTTAAGCAGAGGGTTTTTCATGAAAAACACACTTAAAATACTGCTGTGTGTAGTGCTACCTTTGGACTACTCTTAGCAGAATGGATTTTCAGCAAGATTTCTTCCGAGCAGAAGTTCCCAGGGGAGGTAGGTGCCCATGAACCATCCACTGGATTTGTGTTATCCCGACACCATAAAAATCATCATTTTGTAACAGTCCCACTGCCCAGCCACATTCTTTCAGTCCATAAGCAGGCTAAAAGACCTCAAGATCACAGTGCACCCTTCTGTTCTCATTCTGGATGCTAAAGTTCTCTTGACTGTGGAAATGCTGCTAGATTTTATTTTGCAAGTCAACAAATAGCATGGAATTTCTTAAAAAACAAAACAAGCAACATCAAAAAACAAACCCCAAACCAACAAAAGAAAAACAAGAACAAAAAAATAAGAACAGAAAAATGCCTCCTATTTAAAGGTCCTACACATTTGGAAGGCTCCAGAACCACACTTGAATGTTCCACATCCAAAAACATACTTGGGTATCTAAATTCCTTTTTGCTTTGAGAAATTAAATGCAAAAATGCTTTGAAGGGTGGAGCTTCAAGTGCCTGTGAGACCTGCAACTTCAGTGACACAGCTGGATGGAGTAGCAACACTGCTGGTACAAGTGGGGACAAGCCTTTCACCTCCTGAAATTCCAGGCATTTCAATACTTAAAAACCCATGAGCAATAAAGAGTTTGCCTTCTCTAATCCTCGGAAGCCTTTAGAGTTTTACTTCAGCAGACTATTACTAAGCAAACAAACGTGCATCTCTTTTGCAGTGAGGTAACTCCAGTAGCAGAACTAGTGCCAACAGAGAGGGACCATCTCCAAGGCCTCAGACTGGAAAGAGCCATAACTCCACTGTCCCAAATGTACCTGCACAGGCATATTAACATACACTCAAAACCACTGTAAGCTCATATTTGAAGCAAGATCACATATAACCCTTCACACCCGTGTTCCACCCAACCTTAGGAGCATTGCTCTTCATGCTGCTCTCTAAAAAATGGACTGCAAGAGGAGAACTGCTCACGAACAAATTATCAGTTGCTTGAAACTCAGCCTAGTAAAACAAGCAAAACAAACACTCCCTGAAAGATTAATGCAGCATTTGCTGACTGACAAGCTTGCTTTGGATGCTGTACAGCAGTCCTGACTGCAGACAGCCAGGCTCCATTACTTCATAGACCTGTCTCCCAGCATGAGACATGTTGGGTGGCAGGTAGCAGATCTCAGCTCACCCAACTCCTGCAGAGTGAAGGAGGTACTGGTCTGCACAGGGGTGAACTCTCCCACTGGCAAGGGGTTATCAGCATGCAATGTTACTTTGTCCTTTGGCATTTCTGCCTCTTCAGTGCCTTGAACCATGGCTGCAAGGATGAAGTGATAAGTTTCTGGGATGAACATAGACAGCAATGCAGATTCCCATTGTGTTTGTAATAGCTCCCTTTAGGAGAAGATAAGTCCAAACATTGTCTGTTTACAAATAAAGCCCGGTGAATCTTTTGCATATGTGTTAGCTGGAGCATGTGAATTCCCAGAGGCAAGTGTGTGCACATGTGTGGGTGTGTATATATATAGACATCAAGCAACTCTTTGATGCATCAGCAAGTTACTGGATAATGCTATAGAATTAACAGTTAAACACAACAATTATCTTCTAAGCTTTGCCTCAGACACTCAGTAATCTTGTCCCAGTTGATGCTTCTGGCAAAATTCCCTTTCAAAAGGGCAGAGTTCTCTGTTAACCTCTTGAACAACTGCACAAAGAAGGCTGAAACACAGGTTACCATAGATCTACAGAGCAATCCAATCACTAATTTACCAGATTTTGGCACTTGTTCTTTTTTATTAGTTATGTCAGTTAAGTGGAGGAAGGCACGGCATGAATGATAAGCCATTGAAAACTTCAAAAGCCCAGCTTGCACTTGTTCATCCAGACAGCTTCAATTCTGAATGGGAAAGATGCATACAGCCACCACAGGGGGGACAACCCACAGGGGTTCACAATTCACAGAAGTGATTTTGTCTGCATGCAAAAGTGGCCATAGACTTCCAATGGTCTCCACTATTGGTCTTTATATTACATAATTCTTTTGACCCTGAATGGCAGGCCCCGTTAGGAGGACAAAATAGTTTGGTTTACTAAAGGAAACAATTCACAAAGGACTTTATTTTGCATTTAAAGAAGTTACAGCTCAACTACTGCTAAAGCATCTTGTCATGGACTGCTCTGACCAATCCTGTTTAGACAATAACAGCAGTTCTGGACAACCCTCCCTAACAGGAGGAGGAGGAGCTTATCCCAACACATACTGGTTGTTTTCAGATCAGTTGCCTTTCCTTCTGCTTGTGCTTTTCAGATATTTGGGTAAGTGCCCCCTTCTCCTCTGCACTCTCTGACCTAAAGCAGTAAGCAGAGACATGATCCACACAGGCAGTCCCTACCTAGATCAGCCTGGCAGTAAACAAAGGCTGAGATGCATCTGTTTGCTCCATTTCATGTGCCAAGCAATTCGTGGACTCCCAGAGGCGTTTGTCCAATGTGAGTAACATTTGACTCCAGCTTCCTGATCTGTACATGAGGAACAAGTATTTCTACGATAATGTCCAGCTTAGCAGACCTGAAAGCAGAGGATTTATTATCTACAAGATCAAGAAGCCTCTCCTTTGATCATTTATAAGGTGGTCTATGAATGAATTCATTCAGAGTCCAGCTTCAGCACACCCTGAAATATTCATGGACACAGCCAAGAACAATACATGCTCGTTAGAGCCGGGCTACGTCACAAGGTGACTTTGTTGACTTCAGTGAGAAAACAACATTTTACCCAGGCTAATAATTTAACCTTTTTGCACATTGAGCTCTTCTCTGTAAACAGTATTTTAATACACATCTGTGAGCCAGATAATAAACACTTCTGATAAATCACTGGAAGGTTTAGAGAGCTCCACACACTCTGCCAGGCTTTCAGTTGTAGAGCAGAGGCCAGAAGTCAGCACTGATTTCATCTCAGCAGCAACTAACCATTATAAATATCAAAGTCCCAGAGATTTGGGCAATTTCTTTAAGCTCTCTGCTGTATTTCTGAAGAGCTCTCTTACAGCCTTTGCATATTTCGTTCTGTGGTACTGGGATGGATACTTACACCCCTTCTTCAAGCAGGGCTGGACATACCCACTGAGGCTTGAAACGTCAAAAAGGACTGCCAGAACATTTCTTCTCCTGTGAATCAAATGGACAGCTACATGATGCCACTTCCCCCCAGCAAGGTTTCCTACCCTGCACTCAGCCATGGCTTGTCCCAGATCTAGGACAGCACCTGCAATTTACTGGCACTTTGAAAGGAATCATTCATACAGCCTAAGTGCTTGTGGTTTCAAGTTGTTTCAAGTGCCAGTCAGCTGGAGCTACGCAAGCACCTCAGTGTTTACCTGGGAGGTTTCTCTGACTGTTGGCTAAGCTGCAGTTCTGGAGCACTCTTCTTAGAATAACTACCACAATTAACAGCTGAGATTTTTCAGACAGACATAAAAAAATGAGGTAGTGGACAACTTCCAACAGAGGCAAGCCTTTGAAAACCCCATGTGACAACAAAGGCAAGGGTGATAACCATCTCCAGCTCAGTATTAAAGCACAAAAGGAATCCGTCCCTTAAAAAACAATTTTTCATTGCTCCAAGGTAACTCACTGGGTATAAATTGTGTGTCACATTATCATAACTGAGATGCCACCTGTAACTTCTCAGCCTCACACTGTCTTCTTCCAAAAATGGTAGTCATTGTCACTACACTTACCTTTGCCAGGCCAGAAGTTGCAATCAACTTTTATTAAGATAAATGGTACTAACAAGCTGTTAAAAAAAAAACCAACCATCATTACTTTACCAGCCAAACTGTACAGTGTTGGCTCAGGAGGCACCTGGAATTTTACTTACATAACTGTTGTAGACTTGAGCTTGTGGTAAAACATTCCCAACAACATTTAAAGTTTCAATATAATGACTTTCATGTTATAACTTTATTCAACCATTTACACAGTAATAATTTTAGGTAGGAAACAAAGAGGAAAAAATTGCCTTTGTACAAATTATTCTATTAAGGACTGGAATATTAATGTTATTGGGTGCACAAAACCCTGTGCAACCATGGAAACCACTGCAGAGGATCCATTCAGCCTCCAAATCTGAGATGTGGCCTATGGTTGCTATGAGAGGATATAGCACACACCCCTCAGCAGTTCCTATTAGAGAGGGGTATTTAGGTTCTATTGTCTATTTGTCTACACTTCATCTCAGCGCAGAGCTATTTGTAGAGCGGAGGATAAGGAGAGGGTTTTGAAATCTAAAAGCATACCTTTCACATTAAGCTAGGAAACCAAATGCTGTTTCACAACAGTCTGGGGTTTATTTGTGATTTTATCGTGATTTTGACTTGGAGAACTTAGGAATTAATTTATATTCCAGGAGCATTTTCAAGCTCATCCTCAGCCCAGACTAGCTGCAGACAGCCTACAGGAATCAGTGCTAAAGAAACACTCCTCCTAGATTCTGGGTTTGTTTGGTCTTTTTAATCTTTTTAATTGCAAAATTTGAAGGAAAACTATAAATGTAAATCTTCTGCAACCTGGTAAACTCAAAACAGTTCCTATCATTGAATCTATACTCTTTTCTAATTGCAAAAACAATTACACTTGGAGCAGTTACATGGCAAAGAAAAAACATCTCAATGTACCATACTAGAGCCTGAAAAATCAAACAAAGTTTTCTGAAAGGTTGATGAACTCTCACAATTCAGGGAATGTCATCTGCTTACAGGGGGGCTGGGAAAAAAATCCCTTCCCTGTGAAAAACATGGAACTTACCTAAGCCAACACTTGCCCTTTTGTTTAAGATGACTTATTAAGTCTTCAAAGCAGGTGATCTCTCCACTAGCTCCTCTGGAGCCTGCTGGAGCTGAGCCATCCAGACAACAACTCTCCCCACACTGCTTTCCCACACCCGAGGTGCTGCCCTCGGCAGGGCAGAGGACCACCTCTTCCCTCTCTGCAGCAGAACAACCCCATACCTGAAGCATTCATTTTCCAGCTTTCTGTTCACCAGCTCATTTAAAACCTCTCCTACCTTGCAGGAATCGCTCTCTTTTGGAACATCGAGCCGTGGTTTGGTCTCAGTAACGTACACCATCTGTCCTCTCTCTGTGCTGATGCCTCTATTCCTTGAGACAAGTTTTGCTTCTTCTATATATTCAAGATGCACCAGAAATACCAGAATATCCAACTTGAGAAAAACGAGCAGAGCTTCGATCTTTTGATTCCAGGTGCCTCCTTTTCTGTGGGTAAAAATGTTCAGCAGATAACGTTTCAGTGTTCATTTCTGGGAATTAACAGTCAAGAGCAGCCTTTCTGCTCATGAAAGGCTTAGAAATTGCTTCCAGCTTAACTGCTATCAGAAGGAGTTTCGATTCCTACTTTATTTTAAAGTCTATAAAAAAGTGACCCAGTTTCTTCCAAGCTGTTGCGAGTGCATCCTGCTCCATGTCACTCGGTGGCCCCGCGGCCGTGGTTGAGCAGCTCGCAGGTGTTGCAGGGTATTAGATCAGTGGAGGTCAGCAGTTCATCTGACAAGTGTTCAACAGATGAAGATCCTTCCTCTGGCATGCAGACAGGCTGAGGTCGCTCTGGGTGGAGAGGAACACGCTACAGAGAAAGCATAAAAAGAATCAGAAGAGTTATAAGGTGTTTACCTGAAGATGCTTGAAACCATACGTACACCACCAAAAATCCTTATTCAGCTGTGGCTGTAACCAAAAACCCACAGAATCTCATCCATATTAACTCACAGAGTAGATAGCAGAGCATCCTGCTTCCCTTGCTTTGGAAGACTGGGGCTCTGTGCTCCAAGGACAGCTTCCTGCTCTTTGCAAGATTCTTATGCCCTGCACAAGAGGCCAAAGTGGTCCAAATCTCCCGTGCATCAGAAAGGACTTTCTATCACGCTTGATGCACTGAGAGGTGGTGCCACATCCACAGAGGCTGTCAGACCTCCTTAGGAATGCGTTCTCTAAAATTCCTCAGTCTCCTTTTCCACATATAATTTTTCCAAGCGTGATTGTGATGCCCACATCCTACTCCTGCATCATGCTTTGCTCTTATCAAGTGAAGCTAATGGTGTTTGAATGCTTCCATAAAAGTACATGTGGAAAAGCCTACATGAGAAGTACCAGGTAAATGCTCAGCTCCTGTTTTACAAAGGGCAGCAAAGCCCTCAGCCTGTCTTTCATTTACAAAATAAACATTCTTAAGAAAAGCAGAAGTTGTGAATGTGCAGAGGACAGCAGGGAGATGTTCAAGGTTTGTACCTTGGTTCAAACATCAGTAGAATCAGGAACCTCTGGCCCTATTTTGTGCGTAACTCCCTTGACATCTCAAAGGAGACAGATTAAAGGGCTGCCAGGAACAATGAGTCCAGCCAAGCACTCTTGGTGTATCAGATCTTTCAGCTTTGGGATAATACACACCATCGACAGCACTTGAAGGCAAAGACAGACTGGCAGGCATCTCATGGACAGTAAGGAGCACCAAGGATCACTCTGCTCACTCAAGATCACGCTTTCCAAGAGACAGCTCAGCTGAAGCTTCTGTTTGCAGCACATTACCAGATATAGCCTTAAGGTTTCAGAGTGTGAATTACTGTGGTGACATGCTGAAGCAGAGAGAAATGGCAGTGACCTGCAAGCTCCTGTTTGTAAGCGTGTTAACCCCTTCAGACCCTCAGCATTTCTCATTGCTGAAATCACACTGTACGGCTCAGGAGGCTCCCTGCTTTCAGTCAGCCTTTGGAATTTTGGCCCATCAAGGGATACAATGAAAAATACTTTTGAACCATCAAATCAGGAACATCAAATGTAAACCAAGGGCTATTTTCAATATTAGATTTTTACTAAAAGCCTTTCACCTGCATTCTACCTACTTTTTCTCTAAAGCTGCATTTACCTACATCACAGCTACACATATTTTCACCAAGATGACACCAGAAAAAAAAACCAAAAACTGCAAGCAAGTCCCATATTTAGCAGCAGAACAAGCCTGAGCACTTGTTTATTAGTGCCCAAGCAATATGGGGACCTTTGGCTTTCTGATTGACCCCTGAAAGTCAGCAGACTTCCTCACAGCAGCAGCTAAACCTTCATTCCTGCTGGCAAGATCTCCACTCCACTGAAATTAAAGAAACGTTTCCCTAGTAGATAGAAATTGAGAGAGGGTTTCACCTGATGCCAGCATTAGGCTTTTGGGTCTGGCTGGGATTTGGTTATGCATTTATATTTTAAAGTCTAAGTTCCAAACTTCAAATCAATAGGTAGATGCTGCAATTGCTGTATCTAGCCTAGGTTCAGGTAACCCAAACTCTTGTGCCTGCTGTGTCCTCTGCACATCCTCGGCCCCTCAGAGCTACGTAGGTAGTATGGAATATTAGTCACACTAAGTTAGAATTTAAGCCCCCACAATCTTGGTCTATAGATCATTTTACAAACGTGATATATTTACATGTGATAGATTGATGGAGTATATAAAACACATTAGCTCTTACTGTGTTTAATAAATGCTGAAAGCTAGCAATATCAAGATGGATTTATGATTTCCCCCACCCTTTGTTTTAGTGGTGATAATCAAAAAAGACTGCTTGATTTAGATCATTTAATTGACTTTTTTTTTGTTCATTTTGCAGTTAATGTATGGTTTAGTATATTTTTTTCTTACTTTCAGCAAAATTGTATCAGTGCAGACACAGACACAAATCACAAAGTTGCCTGACTGCTTATTGCATCCTTTTAGGAACATGTTGGTATATCTCTATTCTGGAGAACATTTCACAGTTCAGTGATGGAAAATAGTTTGCACTTCATTTGTGCATGTACTAATTTTAGATTAAACAGGACCACATAAATCCTGCTGAAAAATGATGCAATTAAGCCAGACCTATTTGTAAAAAGGACAACATGTGGCTGTAATTATAATAGCTAAGCATCGAGTAACACAGTGACTTATTAGTGTGCTAAGAGGAGTTTGTGCAACACGCTGAGTAAGTCTTTACAGGAATAAATCTTAATATTCCCCCTAAAGCCATTAAGAACAATCCTCTGTTGTATTTCTGATCACCTTCCACAGTGACTGGCTTTTAAAAATGGTGACTTTTGTTGTCAGCATAGCATGAAGCATGCTCTGTGCCTACTGCCATGGTGTAATGCAGCTGTAGTTACTCACCTGGCTTGCTTTCAGAGCAAAACTATTGTCCAGGAATGACTGGCATATGCACCAGAGCTCTCAAGTATGTGTGTTTCAGGTGACCAATAACCTGCAGAGATTTACAGTGCTCATGCTCCACAATGCCCCTGCAGTTTCTACGAGGATTTCACTTCCTCAGCACATTTCTAAACTCTTGGCAGCCCCGCAAGAACCATGGTGGCCTCCCCCCCAGAAAACTGCAATAAAGACTGGCTACCACCACACACATCCCTGTGCACCTCTCCACGACCACAAACACTGCAGCCACAGTAACTAGGATGCTGAGTAAGGGAACAAGCTACATTTTAGATATTTTTTTTCTGTTTATAGCCAAACTCAATTTGCCATCTATACTTTAGCTGTAGAAGTCTCGCTGTTCTGTAAGCATCCCTGCTTCTTGTTGCCCATAAGTCATACTTTCTGGTGGTTGATATATGGGAAGGATGTTGAGACGCACCTGTCATGGCAAGCAGAAGAGAGAGGAAGTGTCCCAGGAAGGTGAAGTGGGTGAACCCATCTAAGATGTTCCCTGGGCTGCAGATCAGCAGTGATGCAAACCCTAATTTTCACATTCAGCAAAAGCCACTGCAAACTCAGCTCCACAAAGTCTGGACTGAAGGTGGGTTTGAGCTCAAGTATGGGCTCAGGTTCACATTCAAAGAGCAATGCATACGCACCAAAGTCCCTGTACAGAGCTTTTCAGACAGTAGGCCTTCTACCACCTCCTTCACATTCAAATGTTCATGTGCTGTGGTTACAGGAGATGTGAGAACCTCAGGACCCCATGCTCAATAGACTAGTGGTAAGGCTCTTTACAGCCCAGCAGTGGAAGTCTGTCTGCCACATGGAAGAAGGATTTCATTTATTTTTAATCTTTCACCCTCAAATTTTTCTTAGGGATGCTGTAGCTGACAATCTGGGACAATGATACAGCATTGCCAGTCATCTGTGGAGCATTTAAAAGTAAAACCAAAACTAAATGTAAATTATTTTATTTTTGCCTTTCAATCTCCAGTCCTCCTGATTCACTGCTTTATTCTCCAACATAACAGGAAAAGTTTATTTTCATAGTTGCATGCCTTCCACTGAACTAGATCAGAAAACCCCTCTCATCTCCAAAGGGCTCATTTCCTTCAGAATTAAGACACTGAATCAGTTGTTTCTTCAGTTCCAGTGACCTTTTTTCTCCTGCTAGCTGGGGGCCTTGTTTTTTTCACAGGAGAACATGCAATATAAACATAATCAGCCCTTTCACATCATGTAGCTCTTCACTTCAGCAGGAGCTTCCTTACTCTGGGATTCTTTTTTTTTTTCTGATACACTCCCACTAAAATAAGATCAATGCTTAAGAAGAAAACCCAGATATGAATGGAGCCCAAATGCTAACATACATTCAAACGTCACCAAAAATGCACCTGGGTCTTGTCATTCTAAAATTAATCTAAAGCAAGGTATGTGATCCCTTCTGCTAATTAACACAGCCCTCTCGGATTCCCCTTTCCCTCACACTAATTAGCAGAGAAAAATCCTCACTCAGACAAACAGACAAAATAGCCACAGGACTCCCTTGTTGAGCAAAGCACTTGCAGGAGGAGAAGGGGCAGAGCTCTGTGCAGTGATGTTAAACACCTGACTGCCTGAAGCGTGCAGGTGTGGGAGAAATGCTGCCCAAGTGATGCAAGCCTTTAAAAATGCCATCAGAGTTTGCCTGAAAATTCAAAATCCTCATTAGTCGTATGAATAATTTATCAGCCACCCCACAAGGCAGGGAAGGGACACTTTTGTTGTCTACTTTACTAGTAATGAGGTCGGTTACCATCAAAAAGGGGAGGGAGGAGCAAGAAGTTTCTGAAAAATGGAAATTTGCTCTCAAAGTATGGTCATTTCTTGCCAGAACTTTAACAGAGATATCATAAAGAGACCAGTTATGGAGGCACGGGGTATTCCTTCCAAGGGAGGGGAAGGGACTGCTCCAAGCAGTGAATGCACTTTAAAGAATTGTGCTGACTTTAATCCTCCTCTTCTTTGGTTTAAATAACAGGTACGGCGTGTGCAGAATTAAAGAAAAAACTAAATTAAAAAATCCAGTATTAGCAGTTAAACATCCTCTAAAATGGGTTTTAAATTAACTTGAGGAAGTTTGAACGTACTGTAAGGAATAAATGTTGCTTTTAATCTTTCAAAGCACAAACTGTAGCATTACTGTTATCTTCTCCTGCCAAGTGTAAGAAGCGTACCGGTCTTTAGGCACCCAGCAGTGTTTCTTGGAAGGGCAATGAAAGAGTGAATGGCAAAAGCCTGCCAAAAGGAAAATCAAAGCCATACCTGCAAGCTGCAGTACAGTTCTAGGAATCCCTTCAGACTTTTTCTTTTCATGTATTTGAAATAGAAACTTTTCAAAATGCTGACGTGCTTCCTTAAAATAATTTTTACTTCTTAAACCTCAACAACTTGGAGAGGAGAGGAAGACGACGGGAGAAATGATGGGGTTAAACAACAACAACCCAACAAAAAATGACACAAAAAAGAAAATAAAGAAAAAGGAATGAAGTGGCATTAAATGCAATTGGGCTGTCCCAGAGCAGTCTCTTCAGAGGACAAGAGCCTTAAAATGCAGGAAATCTGTCTAACCCTCTAACTATTCCCACTCAAGCTGCCCCGCAGTCACAGATGTTCCTGATTCAGTTAGATAGCAATTCCAAGCTCCCAAAACAGATTCCAAGTGAGAAAATAGGAAAAGTCCTTGGTTGCTATTAGATACGCATTCTGAAGTAAAAAGAAGTATGGGCAGAGAGGAATTTGTGGCCTGGATTAGAGGTTCCACGGTAATTAAAGAGCAATGACAAATGGTGTCTCTGCTGACCTCCTGAATGCGAAGCCGCAAGGTTAGGAGCTCAGGCTGCAGCAAAGATTTCTAGGGAAATGTGTCAGGATTTTTTTTTCCTGCTGTGATTTACTGATACATTTAACAGGAACGAAACCCATACAGGTCTCTGAAAATGGGATGACAGCCTACAGAGATTAGATGAAAAACTGGGGAATTTAGCAGGGCATGCTAAAAGCCTTGTAAATGATGTATTTAACTGTGTAATTAAATTCTATGGCGGGGTAATAATTTATTGCATCATTGCTAAAAAGCTGGAGGAAAGTTATCGCTTCCTAAGAGACCGAGTAGAACATATCCCTCAGGCGAGCCCAGCAGCTTTCAAACATCAAACAATTGAATGAGCAAGGTGGGAAGAAATAAAAAAAGGCACCACCTGTAGCCTGTAAGAATGACAGTAAAAATAAATCGAAATAAGTCTTGCCACAGTGTGCTTTGAACGAGTGAACAAGGAGGTCCCCAGCTGGATGATGCACGGGGTGATGCAAAGCATTCTTGTGCTGACCATCAGAAGTGGTCCCCACTCCACACAGCTTGTCCCCAGGCAAGCAGGAGGAGATGCTAAACAAGGCCAGGCAGACTGGGTGTTGGCAGAGCCGACNAAATCTCTTTCTTTAAAACCATCGTGACTTGGCCTGTAGAAACAAGCCCTGCTAAGATTGTCCCCATCTTTCTTAACTTTCCCCTTTAAGTATGGAAAGGCCACCATAAGGTCTCCCTGGAGCCTTGTTTTACCCAAGCTGGAAAACTGCAAATTTGTCAGCCTGTCCTCATAGCAGAGATNCCGCTGGGTTGCGCAGGGCTTGTGATGCTGGATGGGCAGCAGGACCTGGGGAGTGACCGCATCCCTCCAGCTGCTCCTGTCTCCAATTCCCTCCAATCCCTGCCAAGTGAATTACTGAACTCTTCATCTGGGAAGCAGAGGAAGAGGAGGAGGCTCCCTGGACTTGGGCTGCCATGTACTCATGAAGAGATAATACTGAAGATGGACATCCTCACTGGATACATAGAGCCAGAGAATGGGTTGGAAGGGACCTTTATAGGTCACCTAGTACAACCCCCCTGCAGTGAACAGGGACATCTGCAAGTAGAGGATGTTGCTCAGAGTCCCAGCTGACCTCACCTGGAATGTTTACAGGGATGGGGCATTGACCACCTCTCTTTCTAGTCTAAATCTCTTTCTTTAAAACCATCATGACTTGGCCTGTAGAAACAAGCCCTGCTAAGATTGTCCCCATCTTTCTTAACTTTCCCCTTTAAGTATGGAAAGGCCACCATAAGGTCTCCCTGGAGCCTTTTTTTACCCAAGCTGGAAAACTGCAAATTTGTCAGCCTGTCCTCATAGCAGAGATGCTTCAGCCCTCAGATCACTTGTCCAGCTTCCTCTGCACTTGCTCCAACAGGTTCCTGTCCTCCTTGTGCTGAGGGCTCCAGAGATGGACATATTACATCAGGTGAGGTCTCACCAGAGCTAAGGATACACCCTGAGACAAGTCCTGCCTGTGCACCAAGGACAAAAGCTCTGCTTCAGGATGTGCTGCTGGGTCCACAACCCCAGCCTGTCCTAATTCTTGTTCCACTTTGTAGCTTCCAATCAATACCTGAAGAGGGTTGTTTTGCAAGATGCTTCGTGTTGGTTTGTACATTAAAATTAAGGTTTTGTTTTGTTTTCATAAAAGGCTATTCAGAAGCTGTAGGTGCCCTGACAATTAGCTAGATACCCAGTCCAACTGGAATAAACACCTGGCAACACACTGCTCCTCCTGCACAACAAAGCAAATTAACGTGCCCAGCCAATAAATCAGGCGGCAGAATACAGTCCCTTCCACCCAGCTCCACAGCCCTTGCCATCAGGCCTCCTCCAAAGCTGTTGCATACAGATGGTTTTTTACATCGTGCCCGGAAGGGTCAGTAATATTTTGGCTGTGTCACACCAGTGGGGCTGGGGACAGGCTCTAGAGCCAGCGGGCATCTGCAGAATGTGCTGCTGGCAGCAATCGCCCTTCTCCGGTCAGGGTCCTTTAACTGGAGTCAGCCCAGTTCTGCAGCACCACACTGCAGTGCAGGCACTTGCAACTCATTCGGAGCGATGGAGAGTGGCTCCATGAGATTTGGAGCAGTCTTCCCAATCTCTGGTACCTCTCTAGCCACCTTTATGTGGTTTAACTAATTATTTCTCAGGTATATCTGAAATGGTAAATCAAAATCTTGCATACAGATAGTTCCCAGAGTGCCAAAACCAGTCACACTTCACTCCCTGTGAATATTTTCATCAGATGAGGTTTGGTCTTCAAAAACCTTACCACAAAGCAACTGCATTTCTATGAACAACCCCAACATTTGCTGTGTCAGTAACACAACACTAATAGCTTAACCACTGTGAAAAACTATACATGCATGTACAGTAGCAGCTTGGAATAATGATGATGTTAGTCAAAATTATGTTTAGTGAACAAAAAGGCTCCAAACATTTTTAGATAGTTGTGGTCAGAAAGCTTAGCTGAACTTCTTTCAGGAGAAAGTAGAGCTGAATCAGCCATGTGTCATTCAGATGGCACCACTGAGGCAGCAGGCTTGTGTCTGCACACTGGGACTCAGAGGAGGAAATTTCTGATGCTGTCACAGACAAGAGGTAACTCCTTTGGTGAATAAAGGGTTAGTTTTGCTCAGGAAAGATAGGTTGGATTACAAATAGATAGTGGCTGAGTTTCAGGCTACATTGCCAGGAGAACAGCAGCACTGGAACTAAATTACCTGCCCTACACCTTCTACAGGCAAAGCAGCCTCTCTACAATACAGTGTTTCCTTGAAGGCAGCAAAGCTGAGGTGACAAAAGGAAGAAAAATAGATGGAAAATTCAGTGAATAGCCTTGACTAACAGAAGACATGAGGGCTGGCAAACTTCAGATGATTCAGTGTTGCAGATGTGAGAGCCCACCCAATATTCATGCATCTTCTTAAAAAAAACTTCTCACCAAAACATCCCCTGTGCTTGAATTGAGTCTTATGCTACCAGTCTCTCATGAAATTCCCAGTTTTCTGGCTAGGGGATACAAAGACAGGTCTTCCAGCAGGACCCTGCCATCCCATGTACACGTGGCTGGGTGGTTATGGGATGCAGTTTTATCTTAATTCCAGATGAGTTTCTCCCCTTGTCCGTAGGCACACCAGAGTGGATTCCTGACAACTCCTGAAGTATCAACACCTTTTAAAAAATTGATGTGCAACAGGAGTTGGATTTCTGGAGGGGAAAGTGCTGCCAGAATAGCCAGTTCAAATCCTGCTAATTGAAAGCTCGATGCAAAATTCAAGCTGAGGCAAACAGAGTACACAGCACATGGCCACCCATTAACATAACAAGGAGAGAGCATGAAGGCTTGAGAGGATATGAGGAGAA
Organism: Chloroceryle aenea; assembly: GCA_013399075.1. Lineage (NCBI taxonomy): Eukaryota > Metazoa > Chordata > Aves > Coraciiformes > Cerylidae > Chloroceryle > Chloroceryle aenea. Next base: position 39,335 of record VWZY01000545.1, read on the forward strand.
CATTCTGGACCCAAGATGTACTGAGAACATCCAGCTGTGGAGCCATACTCCACTGGCAGAGGGCAAATGCACTTTAATACCTACCTGCACCTTGAGCAAGCAGCTCTGATGTCTGGGAGTTTTCCAAATCTGCATTCATGCCTCTGAAAACTCAGCCTACCTGAAGTCAGACTCAGGCAGCTTGTCAAATACTGAAGCTGGGAAATGTAAGAGGGTTTAGAGGTGCTGGGATGTCCCAGAGCAAACAGATCTACAACACCTTCTACAGCCATGGTGGGAGGGCACAAAGCAGCTCGTCCCTTTGGGTAAGGAAACAGATTGTGCAGTGAAGCAACACTGAATCTTTCCCAGCTGTTAAGGAATGATTCAACATCTACCCTCATGCAGAGAAAAGGCAATTTTCTGAGCACAGAGCTTGAAATTGTCCATGATTTTTGGCCCCTTATGCCAGAAATAAACAGACTGGTTCAAGTTGCAAGTCAAGCACTGTTAAGAAATATTATTGGATTAAATTTATATAAATTTAATAATTTACTAATAACTACCAATTTATGATAGGTGTCATAAATCAGTTAGTTCTGACCCAGAAGATGGTTTGGGATGCGTGGGGTGATTTACATAACAGATTGTATCATGTCTCCATCTTCTCTGCTTCTTTTCATTTATGTATTCGGAGAGCCAATCAGATAATGGAAAAAGTAATTAATAGATTTGGCTTGAAAAATATTTTGATATTAGTGTATATTTTATTAATACAAACTATCTGTCCAACTCCCAGAGCTAGATGTAAAATGGGCAGAAAATACTTCACTTACTGAAGATACAGCATGAAATTTATTGCATCAATCTTCTGACAGATACCTTTTAGTCAGTTTTAGCAAGGTAGATAAACCAAAGGAAATGCAAGAGAGAGAATGAGAAAGGGCCAGTCGTGCCCGACTACTCGCTCTCAAAAAGACCAGACTGCTCCTGGAAAGCCAAAGTCTCAGCTGGAGAATGATCCCTGGCTGGGGACCAGGTCAGCCACACAGACATGCCCGAGACTAAAGACACAGCAAGGTTGGCTGGAAGTTCCCTTACAGCAACGGCGATTTACCCGCGGTGTCGGGGACAGCCCGAGGCACCAGCTCCACACAGACTTGTACAGGCATCAGCAGGGAGAGGTGGCCATGGCTTGTGCCTTTCCAACCAGGTAATTTTTCCTGTCCACAGACTCAGAATATAGTACGAGAGAATAAATAGGAGCAAGCTGACACTGTTAGTGGTTATTTATTACCTATTTACTAGCAGGTAATGGCTGACCTGCAGGCTATACTAAAGAAACATACTCAGCTAACTCCTAAATTACCAAGTGTTTCAATTCCAGCTACTGAGATTCAGAAATCTCCACCTTGCATCAGTCCATCAGGAAACCAGATTAACTTCTTTGCTGCTGCTGAGGAAATGACTGCGTTGGATGAGAATGAGTTATGAAATCAGGGAGCACATCAACAGAGTATGAACATCAAGGTTCCCTGGGCAGCTCCTCTGCCTACATCATATACTTGGGGTTCAGGTACCCAGTGCAAAAAAGACACACTGCTATTCCAGAAGACTCCTTGAAAACAAGCAAAGAAACTATCCTCTGACCACTACAAATTTATAGGAACACCAAAACTACAGCAGTCTTTGAATAGCTCTGCATGGGCCAGCAGCTGGGGGCCAGCGCTCCTGCTCAGAAACAGTTGGGTTTTTCCTTGCAACCCGAGGAAAGGGCTGGTGAGGTGCATCAAGTCCTAGTTACATCCACTTTGCTCTAGCTCTTATGTGACTGCCGAGTTTCTTCTCCTCCTGCCTTCCCAAAACTGGCTTTCTCCAGTCAAATTTTTTTCAGATTTTTTTTCTCAAGGCCCTAGGTATTTTTTTTTTTCCTGGCTTGTCTCTAAGCTATGTGAACAGAAAGCATGGAAGAGCTCATTTGGTCTAAACCAGAGCACAGAAGAGTGTGACAAACAACAAGCAGGACAAGAGGCAGACTGTGAAACGAAAGCAAATAAAATAAGATCCCCTAGCTGCATAATTGAGTCCATCTCTGCTTCCAACTCTTATCAAGGGTCTACTTCCAAATGCACTTACAGCGAGATACAGCTAGTGATGCCAGCCTGCACACCACTGCTTATAGGCATAGCAGGAACTTGGTCATGAAGAGACCCCTGGAAGAGAAGGAGGTGTCTGGAGGATTTCTGGAAATGTGGAGGACCCAGGTTTTATTTAATGAATCCTTTGTCTGGTCCAATAACTAAACCAGAGTTGGATTAGGTCTGCAGGGGCATTTCCACAGGACCCCAGCTGTTACAAAGACAGACCTTCTGATAAGATCCAGCACTCAGCCCTCCTACAAACTCTTCATATCCAAGCTTTTCAACAGTTCTGCTTCCCGGGTTGTGCACATACTGATGCAGATGCTATAGGGGGGAGAGGGGGAGAGAACGGGAAGAGGTGGTCTGCAGGTAATTTCTCCACCCAAAAGCACAGTAGGTGAACACTGGGAAGAATATCTATCCAGACAGCATGAGATAGGTCAAATTCTGCTGATAAATGATCACAACAAATAATAGGATTGTTTTTCATTATAACACAGGCTGGTTTGTGAGGCAAAAGGTCTTTCGAGATCTGTTGCAGAACTTCACAGAGCAACTTATCTGTTCTTACTGGAGTGATTCAATTTGTTGTAGTGTGTCATTGATTCAAGGCCAGAACTTTGCTAACCCTAAGTGTCGTATGATTAATAACCTCCTACTCTAACAAATTGCTGGGTTGCACTCTTCAAACCCCTCCTCTTTGCAAAATTTGGACTGATGTTTACTGCACAGCTCTCTATTTTGCATAGGACTCTGCTTCAGGGAAATTAGGTTTCCAGTTTCTATAGCATTTCAATGCAACCAAAGAGAAAATTTGATTTTCTTTTAATTTAAGGTAGATCAGATTTCAGCTATCACCAAGAAAAAAACGTCCTGCAACTTACTTTGTGATTTATGACTACCCCTTTCAGAACAATCACTATTTATACATTCATTTATCCTGTGGCTGGGTGTCATATTTTTGGCAAAGTCACTGGACAATGTAGTGTGTCCCAATTCTCCCTCCATCAGAAAACATTTAGCAGAATTGCCTTTTAATAATGATACTGCCTTTTAATTTTCCAAAATGAGAAAGTGGATTGTGCCACTTTATTCAGCTTTCCCTTTGATTAATGGGGATTCACTTCTGCACACAGAGAGTGGGGCTATAAGCATTCTGCCCTGAAACAATTCCAGTATTAAGCTTCAAGTATGAAAATAAAAACAAACAACCAAACTAACAACAGGGAACTTGGAATCTACTGGTTTAAGGTAAATTCGGGGTGAGTTGAAAGATAAGAGAGTGGAAAGGTAGAAGAGATTCTGTTGGAAACAAGGCTGTTTATGAGAACCAAGTCAGTGCTTGGATAAGAGAGGAAGAAAAGAAACACTTTGCTGATAATGGTAATAGATGATTCTGCTTTGCTGCTGTCTTCCATCATAAACAAATGGCACAGGCCAACAGTTAAACATCATCTATTTTAATTAGTATTTAAAGCATTTAGTTATCTATGTACTGATTAACTGCAACAGAACTTTGTCAGGCTGGAATGTAAAGGGGGGAGTTTTGCAAGGAAGAGCAATTTGATCTGTGCTCAGTGTTGTGGCCTCTTTAGATACCTCACCACTTACACACTAAATTCCAGCTGACATTTCAAAAGACAAAAAATGAATGGAGAAAAGAAAACAACTGATATGAAGAAACTAACTCAGGTCCTCAACTTCAGTGATGTATGGGCCAAACAGACCTCCAAACTGCCACAAAGGCCATCATTGCACAACTGCTCTGCTCAAGCAATGCAATAACTGATTACTACATGTTTACTGACATCTCCAGCATATTCCCTACTCAGAGGGTGAGGTATTAGGTATTTAGATTATTTTTTAAACCATTACCCACTTGTGGAGCATTTTTTCAACTCATTAGTATCCAGCATTCTAATTAGGATTTTACAGGGAGTGTGGGATAGGATTATGTTGACCTCTTGCTAGATGAGTTTAACATTGCCCAGTACCAGATCTGATGGTGATGAACTGCACGGGTGTGAAATCAGCCCTGCTTGACAGCAAGACAACACTCAAAGTACTAGAGGTTAAGCTTAATAAGGAGGTGGCTTTTGGCCCAAAATGTGCCCTAACAGTGATGGTTTGGAAAGTGAGCCCAATGCACTGCAGGGTGTGGGGGGCTTTACACAGCATTTGTAAAGACCATAAGATTACTGTTTCCTGGAAACTGCAGCAATAATCTCAAGGAACAGAGACTTTTGATTAACAACAGAACTAGAAGGTCAGCTAGGCTTTGTGAAGATAAAGTGAAGTTTTAGTAGAACTGAAGCCAAGAGGGAGCTCACCAGTTGTGACCGCTGGCACAGAGTTCATCTCCACAGTCTAAGGAAGAAGATCCAGTGGCATTTATAGTCTCTTCCTTAGTCTCCTTGGGATGCAAGCCAATGACTCCGTGCACAGTTTAGGAGTAAACAGGAAAAGGGTCCTGCAGCATTTCCTATGATAATCAAAACATAATTGACATGATTTCCTTGATATTAGAAAGTTAGGACACGAAAACACACCCTGGGGTTAAGGACGCCTGTTTTGCTGCCTGTTGTGGGGGAGCACATGTGACCCCGTTTCTAGGGGCAGGGTACATGCTAAGGAGAAGGTGGTTTAGGGACATTCAGCTGTGTCACTACCCTTTTAATCGAAGCACTGTTTTCACTGTATCTTTTGAAGGGCAGATGGGAATGACAGCCAAGCTCAGACTCCATCCTTGCTCTGCTCCCAGCTCCCCTAGAGCAGGCACCCTCCCATTCTTGAACAGACAGCTTCCCAAATGCTCACAACACCAGCAACATTCTGGGAGCAGTTCTACGTGCTCCCAGGAATCAGCATCCTCATCCTCACACTGACTGCTCTGGGTCTGGACATGCACCCCTGTGTACCTCATGCTTGGGACTCCAGTGACCCCGGCAGGACCACTGTGGGGAGCTGTCTTTATGGACTGATGATTCAGTTTTGACCTGATTGCTTAACTCTGCTTTTCATTGTGAGCTTCCCTAACCAATGGCCACTTATTCAACGAGCCTGGAAAAAGCTTGAGCTACACTTCTGAGTGCAAGCCTGCTCTGAACAGCTTTCCTAGCTGTAGTTATTGAAAATGTTTACACGTGTAATTTTATTGCAAGAATGTACACAACTGTGTCTTTATTGATTGCTCTCCTAGTTAGGGAAGTGTTTCTGTGCTTTAAACCCTGCAACCTCCCCAGCTCTACCATGCACCATTTAATGCTGTTCCAATATTAGCAAACCTTTGTTTCCACAACCTGGATTTTCCATATTTTCATTCCTGAGACCAACAGAAAGCTCATCACCAAATAACAATGAGCTCATGCTCACGCATCCAGTGCCAGGTGAACAAATTGTCTATTATTAGACCTTTTCATGCACTAAGAGCTTTTGTTCCTGACTTGCCTGCCTTAACACCTGCTGTTGCAATGTATATCAACTTTCAGAACATCATTCCCAGGAACAACAGACTATAAAATGCATTAGGGAATGCTCATACAGAAATTGATTAAGCTTTGTAAAGGGAGATTTGTCAAGCAAAAAAAGAAAAAAAAATAAGATGTGTGGTGATGGGACTGGAGTAATTATGAATATAATTCAAATATCTGCATTGAATCAGCACATCAATAAGTTAGACATTCAATTGCAGTAAATTCATTCAGTGGCATTTGGGAAAATACAATAGTTGTGAGAAATGAATTTGTATTAGTAGTAGTAGTAATAGGAATTTTCTTCCTTCAGTGAGTTTCACACAAATATAGAGTGTTTGACTGGTGTGTGAAAGCGTTGATGGGATTGTGTGGGTTGGGCATATGGAAAAGGTGTAACCCAAACCCAGCAGCTTAAAAAACACATATATAGATATTTAAAAATATTTAGTAGTGTGATCCAAGTGTTAGAGAAGGAAATTATAATTAACAGGTTATAAGGTATGTTATGAGGAGGTCTGGCTTTTACTGGAACAAGAACAGTCATTGCTCATGGTACAGAAGTGGACAACCACTCTTAGGGGAGATGGATATTTTTTGACTTTTTACATTTTTCTTCTGTTCTGAAAATCCTACTTAAATAGCTGCTTCTACAGCCACGAAATAGAGCTGGAGAGAGCAGTGCCACCTGTGAGCAGAGGCTCAGCAACCACCTGGAGCGGGCAAAATTCCTGCCTGTGGCTGAATCACTCCCCTGTCTCACCAGTTCAGGTGTCCATTTATAATAAAAGAAAATTCCCTGCTATCCACTTCTCACCTGCCACATCTATTTAGATGGGAAACGTTTCAGGCCAGGAACTGTCTCTCACCGTGTGTTCGTACACCGTGTAGCACGTGGGAACTCCTGGCTCCATCGGGCTGTCGCAGGAGTGGGCTGCACACAGGAAACAAGAGGCATCCACGAGAGTGAAACATCAAAGCATTTCTCACCTCTATTTATTATGCAATAAATTCTGACTTTCATTTAGTATCACTATCAAAGAGCTTAAGGACAGTTCCTAGACATCCAAAGTATTCAATTGTTATTAAATATTCAAATAGTAAGTAAGCTTTCCTTGCAAATAGCCCCAAAATATTCTCTGTACATAAATCTGTTTTCCTAACAAACCTTTCTTTACTCTTCCTCCCCACATCACACCCTACAAGGATATACCTGCATCACATCTCCTGCTGCATGGGACACAGTCACATACGGTCACACTTGTGCAGAAAGTCTCGTGTGGTTCTGTCTGTGTTTGGATTTTATCATTCTTAGATCAGAACTGAGGGCAGGGAGGATTCATTAGTGACTTCTCTTGCTCCTTTTTCAAATAAATGACCTGGCCCCAACAGTCAAAAATTCTGACAAAATATTACTTACAAAAAAGGGAGGGATACAGAGCAGTCTCTGCTAAAAAAAAGGAATTAGCCTGCAGAAGTAGTTAGTCCAAATTCATCTGCTAAAACAGGAACAAAATGGTAAGTTACTTAAACATGTACACTACATTTAAATTCAAGGGAAAAAAGTTATTTTTGGACTGTAACTAAGGAAGGAGTACATTAGAGCCTCTGGTACACTGCTAATAATGAAAAAGAAATAGGAGGGCAGTAAGTCAAGTGCTCAGAGTTGTTTAAGTTTACACTGTTACCTACAGCTATCGCTGGGCACGTGCCTTGGCCGCCTCTCCAGTCCCTGGCCAGACCTCTGGTGCCAGAGTGCAAGAGGCAGGTCCACCTCAGTGACCAGCTGCCATCCAGGGACTCTCACATAGCATTCTCTGCTTTGATTAAGGTACCTTTGCACCAGCTTCACCATGTCAAGAGAAAAAAGAACTCGTCAGGGGTTTGAGGGAATGACAGATCCAAACCAGCCTCTTCAGAGCTGGGAAAAGATTAGTCCAGAAAGAAACCACGATCTCAGACCTGCTGCAGGAAATGCTCTGCTCCCACAGCAGTCTACACAAAATGCAGTATGTTAAGTTCAATCAGGATTCATATTCATAACTCCTCCTTTAACCAATAACAGCCACAGATCTTAAAGGCAAACATTAAACCCCCAAACCCTCTGATTAATGGAAAAGCAAACCACTAAAGAACCAAATGAGAAAGAGCTCAAATAGGGAAAGAAAAAAAAAAGTTTCACTTAGGTGGCCCAAGATTTTCCTGAGCTAGAATGTTTATCTGAGAGCTCACATGACATGAAAAAAGGTTTGGAAAAAAACAATCACCCATACAAAAATCTGGTGAGTGCTCGACATGAAGTGTTGCTGTTAAACATATTAATCCCTATTTCACGTGCGAGATTTATTCCAAACATTTGTTATTACACCTCTGAACATAAACATAAACCACATATGAAAGCTAACAGGCAGGACAATTCACTCATATAGATCATCCAAACCAGATTTGACACGGTCCCTTGTATCAGATGGCCAAGCACATCTTTCTTGTAAGATCTTTTAACACGCCGTATATCCATCAGCATAAGAGAGACATTTCTGCCTCTGGTGTTGCACGCTGGTATCACATGGCCGCTGTAAAATGGGTTCAAGGGGCTCATGAATCTGCCTTAGCCACCAAAGATAAACAAATCTGGAACTCATTAGTCTTCACACGGCAGTGTTTTGGCACACAGAGGAAAAGGAGTTATCAAGACTAAATTCAGAAAGGTTGATATATGTATCTACATCTCAAAATGTCTGTTAAACTGCCAACATGCTTCACATAGTCCCTGTGAGGTTTGTATTTTTTCCTGCATTGTTTAAGCTGTCAAATGTTAATGTGTTTCTGGCTTAATTTATTACACTGATATGACAAGTTATGAGCAAATGTATTCTTGTTTACTACTGTTAATATTTTGGTTATACTCATTAAGAGCAGTTTTAAGATTAGTCTTTTTTGTTATTTTGCAGAGTGGAAAAGAAGCAAAAGTCTTCAGCTAGGACTGTGTCCCACTTCAGCTGGCAGCACAGGCTTTCAAAATAGTATTGTCCAATTACCTATTAAACCATCACCAGGAATCAGGACAAATCCTCATGAGGGGGTATCCCAGAGCCTGCCTGAGGGGTGAACTATCCTGCTGCTCTCACCTGGATGTGAGAGATGGACACTCCACGAGGTGAAATTCCAGAACATGCTCCTGAACAGGTAGACTGCCATTCTTCACCAACAGGAAGCTGAGATGGGTATAATTTGTTTTAATGTTATCAGAGTCACCCTCTCCAACCTCAGGGATGGCACAAAGCATTTCCCAGCAACTCCCCTGCAGGGTCCAGCACCTTTTTGTCATATTTAGGCCTCTTTAGTCTCTTGCATCTCCTAAGAGAGCCCATTTCATCAGAAAGGTGACAGAACAGGCATGGTGCAAGTGTCATGTTCTGGTCAAAGTGTAAAAGTCTCACAAAACAATAGGCAGCACTGCCTGGGGTACACAACACATGGTCAATATATTCCCTGGGAACACCTCAGCACAGGGTCTTGCAACATCTGCCTTAATTTCAAATGCCACTGCCTCTTTCTCACTACAAACTCATGGTAAAAAGTCATCAGGTAAAAAGCTTACAAGCACCACGCAGCCCATGCCATCAGCTGTTAGGTGGGATGTCCAGTGTGGAGCTGCTAACACCTGCCAGCTCAGATGTCTTTAGGAAGATGTTTGTGTGGATCATGCATACCAGCCCCCCCAGTGAAAATACACCCTGATCACTGTCAGATTTTCTCTCTTACAAGCACCACAACAATAGTGGGCTGATGGAGAATGAATTCACTGCTTTGCCTCTACTACTACTACTGTGGTTTAGAAAATATACATTTCCCCAAACGACCATGTCTGTCTGTTGGCAGAACTCAGAACATCTTTATACATATATGGCACTGTGATGAGAGCTTATAATGTCAGGCTGTCAAACGGGATGATGCGACGTGACATAGCTCCGTCACCAGCCCTATTGTGACACCAATTTAGAAGTAGAGTTGGATGAAGCTATGCAATTCTGGCATAAGAATTATTTTAATATTCCAAAGTTTGTTTTCATTCTGAATTGGAAGGAAAAGAAGGAAATCTAGAAGGTTTGAAAAATTATCAACCGCTTTGGATAAGTTTCTAATTAAAATTCCACTTGGCTGCATAACATGGAGACAGGAACTTGGAAGTCCCAGATGAATGAGAGTCTCAGGTCTAAGGAGCCAATGCCTCCAGGCTCCTGGCTTCCCATACATACATAAAGCCCAGAGCTGCAGCAACCTCCCTGACACGCTGTCATGTTGTCTTGACACATTGTCATGTTAGACTTCTATAACTCTTCTACTCTGCATTCAACCAGCTACCAAACCTGCTCAGATCCTCAAAAACAGTGGGTCCAAGTAACTTATCTGTCTGGGCAGGAGAAAGATTCTTGAAACATATGACCTCCCTAACATGAGGACATGCCTGTTTATGCACAGAAACAGAACTACACAACTTTGTGATAATAGTGGGTGTGATCCAGAGTGCATCCAAGAAATGGGAGAATCCCTGTTACCTTCAGTTGCCTTTGGGCCAGCAGGCTACATCTACAACACCTTGCAGTAATTACTACTTATTGCAGAATTGATTGCAATAGTGGTAAGTTGTCTACAAGGCTTTATCTCAGAAGTATTTACTTATCTGGCACAGTTTCTTCATAGCCAATTTGAGATACTTTCCTCCAGTAGCTGAATAAGGCAGATGGTTTGATTCAACGTGGCTATGGAAAGAGCTGAGGCAATCCATGTGTGCAAAGCCTTCACACCAGTGCTCAAGACCAGAGTTGCTCTTCCCCTGTTGTAACATTCAACAGCTGTCTCTGCTTGAAGGACACCGATGAAATGATGGAGCATGTAGCAAAGAACAAACATGAAACAATTATTGGAATGACTCCTGCAGAGGCAGATCACCTGGACTTAATGGCCTGATAGGATCTTTCCATCTGGAGCTCATACAGTTCATGGGAGTCCAAGGGAGGGGTTTTGTTAACTTGGCCACTTGTTCCTTTGCATTATCAGGAACATGTTTTGTGTGCATGCACTTTAATAGACATGAAATGCCCTATGGTCACCTGCCTCCAAAGCATCTCTGAACATACTTATCCCAAGGGCACCCAGAAAGGCAGGTAATGGTTAAGGCATAGCAGGCCTTTTTCTTTTCACAGTGCCTCTTCAGGTGAAAAACAGCACAGGAATTCCAGGTCTTGCTTCTGTCCACGTGTGACACAGGAATAATGAGGATATAGTTTTATTGAAGGGCCTTGTATTTCCACAGGCTATGGTCCTCTTTTGGAAACATGCAAACAAGAACTCCATTCTTATCTATCACTATGCTACTACATCTTCCAGAATATTAGAGTAAGGCTTATATATTTCTTTTTATTTCACATAGATCAATAATTCCAGATGTACCCTTCCTATCACTTATCAGATCCATATATATGTTCTTCAATTCTCCAGTGTGCAGTGGGAGACAGGACCAAATTCCTTCCTGTTACAAGGCAGTCCAGCCACCCTGAGAAAAGCTGCCAGTTCACAGAGGTCATTTACATATACAGTTTGTCACCAATAGGGATTTTGATCTGCTTGGGTTATTTTTGCCTGTAAGCAGAGGTACCCTGATATCCAGCTAACCCAGATTTCTGGATTAGGCTGATGAAGCAATCAGGCTACAGACCTTTGCTTGCTTAACTGCAAGAGGCACCTCTCCTCTCAGTGACTTCAGGTAAACCACTGATACAGCTTCCATTTTTTTTTCACTTCACCACCATGTGAACTGGCCTAGAGTGCAGACATTCCATCTGCCTAAACATGCTTTCCCTCTATTTTCTTTGTTATGCTTCCTGACATTTTTATTTTCTGGTTCACACCCCCACTCCACTTAAAGGAACTTACACAAAACCCCTGCAAGAAATGGACCCCTTGCTCTCATCAGCGAGCTCACATTCGATTGTTCAGCTCTGAGGAGCTGGAATCTGTTTGGAGGCACAAAAGCGCATCGTTTCATATGCTCAGGGAAGTTGGTGATGATGGGTAGATCTCAGCCTGTGTTGGAAATACAGTACCTCTCTAACAAGTTGTCAATCTCAATTAAGACATCAAGATGTCAAATTAAGAAGGTACTGCTGCACAGCCTATTGTTGAACTGCGTGTCAGGTGAAATAAGCACTAATTATACACTTAGCCAAATATGTCTATTCAATATTACTTCAAAAGTAAGGTCACTGAGTTATTGTGAAGTGGTAGTTTACACTATTTTGGATCCCACCAAATGGCAGGTGGCCATACAAATATGCAACTCAGCATGTTCTGCTTGGTCCCCACAGCTGTGCTGCCAATCAGTTAAGGATGGCTGCAAGTAAATGCTAATTAGCTTCTGTTGATCTGCATATTCCAGCAGCCTCCCAGGATTCCCATTTTGATATGCAAGATTGCCAGTTGGGTATGTGATTGAATTAAGAACCAGAAAAGGTTTTATCTTCCATGCAGGAAAATGTGGGTCTGAATCCCCAGCAGAGGCTGTTATCACACTGATTTATGTTTGGCAGTGCCTGTCATTGGAGTGGTAGCAAAGGCTCAGTGCTAGAGGGTGCTACCTCCCTTCTTTTGAAGGAGAAAGAGCCTCCTTGTTAAGAGCAAACACTCACCATCTGGGGTCCGACCTACTCCTGGCTTTTGCATTTGCAAGGCTTCCGCATGTCTGCTTCCCCACTTGGGGTCCAGCAGATGCTCTTCTGTAGGTTGACTGGTCCTCAGAAAATAAAATCTGAGGGGAAAAAAGAAAAAGAAAAAAAAGAAAATTAAGGAGCAGAAAGATCATGAGTTAATGCATTTGTGGTTTGGTTTTTTTGTTTGGTAGAGTTGCAAGATGAAAATAAAAAGATTTACCCAAGTTGTCAATAGCCCATTAATAGTTGGCTGGTTAAATTTGCTTAAAAAAGAAATGACTGGAAAGTTGCACTTCTGGGAGCAGAGTATTTAGATTTTGCACCTGTACTTCATAAGGGTAAAAAATATGATCTCATTATGTAAACATTACAATAGCAATTTTCAGAAATTTTGCTTGGCTCTGCTATTAGTGAGCACTGGTTCCCTGTAGGGAGAAAATGAGATTTCTCAAACTGCTCACTGCATTTGATAGCAAAAGAAAATTTGTCTCATCTTTGTGATTTTTGTCTTTATGGCTTGACCAGACTTTGGAAGAAAAATGATTATTTAATCACCCTGACAACTTTCTATAGGTTTTTATCATATTGTTTCTTGACTTGAGAATAAGTCAAAGAAAAGGTTGTTTTCAGACTGATGGAATGTTGTGTGCTGCCTTAAAATGCTGGGAAACTGTTCTTCCTTAGGGATTTCAAGTTATTTTCTTTTGTAAATGATGCCATTCTCCCATTCATGAAGCTTGTCAGCACTCTGCTGTAAACGAGACACCCAAGTACATGAGCAGTAGTCTAGTTCAGTAAAGTTTGTAGGAGAAATTAATAGGAGAGGTTTCACTGCAAGTTTCAGCAGCATATTTAATGTACAAAAGCCTGAAAACAGGATTACAATCACTGTCAAGAAGACAGTTGAGGTTACAAACATCATCCTCTTCTGAAGGACACGAAAAATAAATAGATGGATTAAGATGCAACACTCAAATGTGTCCCCAAAGCTTTCAAAACTGCTCTACTTACGTAGTTGTAATGGGGGGAAAAAAAAGAGGGAGGGGGGAGGGAGATTTATTTAATAGAAATGACTGCCAAGAATTCTTAGTCAAACAAGGTTTGCTATTCCCTCTATTCCATGTACAATTATAAACTCAAAAGGCATCTTGGGCCTAATTGTGGGTATAACCTACATATGTACAATATATATAATTATAGGTATATAAAAATATACATCTATATGATATATGTATATATGTGTGGGATGAAAACTGAGCTTCAGTATGGAGAGAAACAGAACCTTATGTACAACTCCATCAGCTGACAAAAATCCTTGTACTTTTTGTGTGTTAGAGGGATATTTTAAGGAAGTGGGTTTATTGATAAGTGAAACCAAGTGCTATTGAAGCCTCTACACTCCTGCTTTCAGCCAGGCCAGTTTCTACCTTTACCATGCATTAGTATAACATCTATGGCCCCAAATAAACAAGACAATGAAGTACATGGTTAACTTCAAGCATCCCTGAAGTCAATGAGAGCTGTGTGCTCTGTTGGATGAGGGCCTTGGGCTTCGAGGTATTAAAGCAATACATCCTATTTCTCCCCAACACACCAACTGCAGAGACCAGACAGTCTGGGAGGTCTTTTAACTTTTTGCAATGACATTATAAGCAGCAGAGTCAAGAGGAGGATTAAATTTTGCCCTGCAGATGCTGCAGGTCAGAGCTGCCCCATGCTACCCTGGGAACGTCAGGCTTTATGCAAAACAGGTTAGTTCAGCAGGAGCTTTTAAAAAGAAGAAAATACCCAAACACTGTTTACATTGCCACAAGACTGCAGCTAAAAGCTCCTAAAGAAATTATCAGGCAGCTAGTTTAAAAGACATAAAATGTTTGCTTTTTTTTAATAAGCATATGTGATAGATGGGGTAGAGGTGATAAGATGTAATAAAGGTACTTGGGGTGGACATGCTGTGAAACTCGTGGAAATTCTTTGTTGTGAAGCAACACTAAGTCTGTGCACAAAGAGGCAAGCTCAGGCTATTATATTTTGGAATAAATGATATTTTTGTTCATTCTTTTATGTCAAGTGATCTGCTGAAATAGTGGTGAATACTGCTTTGCAGAAGGGCTAGAGAAAAGACGTATTCAAACAATATAGGATTACTTACATCAAAATACTAAATGTTGTTTGTCCACATCTCTAACATTCACACTTCAGTTTTGGCTGTAAATGAGTAAATGAGTGTATTCCCCTAACAAGGTAGAGCCCCATTTTCAATCTTGTTAGCTAACTTCACAAAAACAAGTACCAGAATGTAACAGTTAAGGTAAAGATCAAGGAAAAAATCCCTAGGATAAGAATTATTAACTCTTGGACCTGTCTTCCATAGGAAACAGCAGCTGGTTCTTATGAGCTCTTACAGTACTGTTAGTTTAATTGTAGGAGAACAAGTGGAGGACAAAGACTCCTGTGTCTGAGCAGTCTGTGGTGGAAACACTGACAACTGAAAACAGAGCTACTAGAAGGGAAAAACCTTAAACTGACATCATAAATCTGAACAATCTCAACCAAATAATTTCTAAGCTAAAACCTATTCAAATTAATTTCTCAGTAGGTTGGACTAGACGTCCTTCAAGCTGGAGCCTGCTTCATTTCATGGATCTAAAGTAACATGACTCCTTTTCATGTCTCCAGGGTGACTGAACTAAAAGATGGGGCTGCAAAGACATTGGGAGGTGGCTTAAGTGTCTCAAGATCTCTTCACAAGCAATATGTGACATTTATGCCTGTTAAAGTGACCAGAAATTTGTCATTTGCTAGCAAGCCAAATAAATAATTACGCTGATTTACACCCAGATATCTTTCCCAGTCTTACTTATTTTAATTTTACCTTTTTCATGGGCATCAGCCCTCAAAACTCACCAGTGGAGACCCCAACTTTCCTGAATTTTGAAAGCATGTCAGAAGTTTAGTCCAGAGCCACACATCTCTCAGTGAGAACAATGAGGGAGGACACCCAGCTTGACAGCTAGGGCGTAAAACTCCCATTCTTTCCTTAAACACAAAAATGATGAAAACATTTATTATGAAACATATTTTCCATTACTGTATTGTAGAATGTAAACAAGTTCTCATGACATATGGGGCCATGTGTTTCCTTAAAGAGGTGTTATGTATGTCAGAAGCAGCATATGTACCGTGTGATACAGCTACCACCATGGTAAGCATTTGTTATTGCCTAGTGAACAGGTGCATAAAATCCCCATGTAAACAGATGTCATAGCTGCACTGACATCTCTTACTCATGTCTACTCCTGCAGGAAAATGAGGGGGTTTGTTTCCCCCTCTTGGGTGTTTAATGTGGATGGCCTAGACTTGCATCTTCCCGCTCTCATGTATATAGCTTCTTGATTACACAGTGGCTTTTAGAAGGAAAAATCACCCAGAGAACCACAGTTTTCTCTACAAGACTCCATGATAATGCTTTTTCCAGAAGTCTTACAGACACTGTTGATGTGCACATCCAGTTTCATAAAGAAACTAACTCAGTACAGGGAGTCCTGAAAGGCACAACCAGATTTTCTCTTGATTTTTATTTTAGTACCTAGAGAAAACTTTTCCCTGCATAAAAATAAAGTAGAAAAAAGTCATGGGAAATTCACATGGAGCCCATTAGAAAAATCTCAGAACATACAGAAATACTTGGAGGGTGTCTGACCCCTGCTCTGTAAGTCTCATTTTGCAAGGTGATGCTCACAGGCAGACTAGCATGACCAGGTGGGACACAACAATTCTCACTGGGAGTTTCTGAAAGGCCAAGAGCCCCTGCATATGGAGCCAACCCAAACTTGTTCTGCCTAGGTGAGAAAATTGTCTTTTCCCACAGTGATCTCAGAGTTACCTGCACATCCCCTGAGCTCCTGGTGCCAGTTTTACAAAGAGAGACCCTTCATTATCAGGTTGCTTTGGTGAGAATGACACAGAAGCTCACAGAGCCGTTTGTACTGACTCCCTGAACCCTTTAAAAGGCTCCTGAGTAATGTAAGGAGTAAACATAAATATGTCATTTCCTATTATCAAACATATGCATTCAAATCAGGCAAAGTGTCTCAAAAGCTAAGTGTGGTAGAGCTTCACACAAACATGTAGGGGCTTATGTGCCAGATCTGGCTCTTTCCTTCTCACACCTTCTTTTAAACCGAGATATTTGCCAGAACTTTTCAATGCAAGTCAAGGCTGTGGCTTTCTGCTGTTCTCAGACATGGTCAGATTTGTGCTTGTCCTTGCTTGGTACATATTAAAATAATAATTTTTCCTCCCTTTCACCCTTCCAGAGCAAAGTAGTCTGGTTTTGCTCACATAGTAAATTTTTAATGTCTTTTTCATTTTAAATTCCTTCAGCACAGTTTCTGTGGTTCTCTTTGCCTTCCTTTCTTCCCCACTCCCCTTAGCTATGGTTTGTGGCACAAAAGAAAAAGCCACTCTCACAAAATTATGCAGAAAGACAGTGTGTCATGATCATGAATCTGGGCCTGATCCAGAGCCCACTGGAGACAAAGTTATTCTTTGCATTTATTTCAACAGGCTTTGGATCAGTCACTCCCTCAATAAATGTCATTTAAGTTATTAACCATAGCAGGTTTTTTCCCAGTGAAATGCAGAGTGGGTGGCACCAGCAAACCCACTGCAGAGGTACTGTAAAAAATGTATATGGTAGATCTGAGCATGCTCAGCACCTTACTTATGGCAGTTTCTGATAGAGTAGCCAGGCTAACAGTGGTATCCATAAATTCTGGCCAAAGAGCCTGGCCTGGTTACAAAAGCACCAGCCTGGGGGAGCTGCTGTATGCACCAGAAACAGCACCAGTGCAAGACATGGCCCTGTTCAGATGACCTGACTGAGGATTTTTTAGCTTCCTTGAGGTTTCTATAGATAGGTAATGACAAAAAAACAAAACAAAACCCAAACAAACAACCACAAACAAAACAAACAAACAAAACCCCACAAACAGTGCAGCAAAAGCCTGTCCTTTATAGAAAATGTCCTGTGAGCCCCATTGTGCTGGCAGAGATGACCTGATGCAGTGGAGGAAATGGATTACAAATCAAGAAGATAGATGGTAAATCTGTGGGAACCACCTGGCAGGAATGGGCTGGGAGGGGGAACTTATCCTTCCATGAAGGCATGGGACGGATGGGCAGAAGGAAGGAAAAACAGGGGGAGGCTGAATGTAACAAGAGAGAGGGACTGAAAAAGTTTCCTTTATCCAGAAACAAAGATGTCTCTTGCCCCACTGCTTCGTTGAGCAAAACCACCCAACACCATCACAAATCCAAACCAAAATGCTCAAGTCTGAAACCAGGAGCATCTGAGGCTCAAGGCAGGTCAGAGCAGCAGCGAGCAAACTTTCCTGATGCCTTCTCCAGCCCCCACAGAAGGCATCAATACTTAATCAAGTCAGCCATGTACTCGGAGATTCCAGGAACGAAGAGGTTGTTCCATGCCAGCACAGAGGCATCAACTGATGGCACATCCCACAGCCCATCATCCGCAGAGACCTTGGTGGGATCCCGTAATGCACCCATATGGGCAAGGGCACTGCTCTGCCAGCTGCTCTCAGCTTGGGGCTTGAACTGTGCTTGGGGGAAGAAGGGGATGGCGGTACCCTCGGTCAGGCACAGACTTCAGGCTTTGCAACAATCCTCCCACCTCTAGCAAGTCCTGCACCTCCTACATCAACAGTGCCCAGGCAACCGCATCGGCCAGCCCAGAGCGATCCCAGCTCCCCACGCAAGCGTCAGAAAATCTTCCGGTTCTCATTTTGTACTCAGACACAGCCACAGTGCTGGGGAAAAACATAACAAAATATTGAAAACCTTGCCTTCCTGCAAAGAGATGCATAGGATTTATGAAAACTGAATTGCAGGGACTCAAAACACAGATCAAGAGACTGCCCTTTTCAGAGCAGTAGCTCAGGACACAGAAGAGACAATTTCATGTTCTTGCACTGCTAGAAGTGTTCTTACCTGGTCCTGATCAAGATATTTCATCATACCACTCCCAACCTGTAAACTGGAGCAACAGCTCTTCTGCAGAGTAGTGCACAGTGCTGCATGGTTGGCACCAACAGCTCCACAGGCTGCCAGCAAGCATTGCTGGTTTGGATGCAGGTGTGGAGATAGAGGTGGCAGAAAGGTCTCTTCCCTGGCCAGGGGGTGTCTGAACCAGTGCCAGCTGACTGTCTTCAGTCACCTCTCATTTCTGGAAACATCTCCAATTTTTTTTTCTAGGAACATCTCTCAGCAAAGGGCTGACCTGATCTGACACGGCTGAGCTGGAGATCAGACAGGCTCACAGCCTAGAGCCAGTGGTACAGCTGCAGGCTGTAGCAGGATCCGTTGTACGCCCTGGGATTGGGGAAACCTCCTCCTTTTTCCCTTGTTTCTTTGCATTGCCTTTCCAACATGCTAAGCACTGCTGCAGCAGAAAGCAAGCACAGTCTTCTGGGTTACAATGATATTTACATTTCAATTATTTAAATACCATTAAGAAATGCTCTACAGCAAGGAAGTTTTCCACAACCCTTAGTTTGGAGCAAAGGAGCAAGTTACTCTTCAAGTCTGAACCCAAATGAGAAAAATAACCACCACATCCATATAGCTCCAGCTTTTTCCTCATTCCCTGATCACTTCATTAAGTGTGAACAGAACCACCTTTAACTGGTATCAGGAAATTCATAACAGTCTTTTAAGACAGTACTTTTTAGATTGATATCAAACATGAACACACGGTCTAAAATTAATATGAAAAATTCCTCTCTGTGCTGCTTTTCTGAATTTTCATAACCTTCCTGCTCCCTCCTGGTCTCTCTGGGAACATTATCACCATGAAAAAATAGATTCCTTCCATTTTTCTTTGTGGTAGGAAAAGTATTTGGAAAAATCAGGGGGTGGAACAAATGAAGGGATTCATCCCAAGATCCATTCTGTTTTCCATCCCTCCTCTCAGTCAATAGTGAGCAGCAGGGAGACAGGTGGATGCAGAGCATAAGGGGACTTGTAACTCAACATTCAGTTAGATAGCAGGGCAGCACAAAGGAGAGAAGGTAATCTTTCAGACAGGAGTGAAATAACTTCTGGTCACAGCACTGACTCAGTTTTTACACTTTAAGATAGGCAGAACATAATCACAAACTTCTGTTAGGGTTACAGAAAAATGGCTGAACCGATGATGCTGGTTTTCCTTCTGGACCCAGAAACTGGAACCTAGAATGGCAACTTTTAGGACAGGGATTTTGTTTGCATTACTTACATATACTTCTGATTGCCCCTTAGGATCTACAGGCAAGACACAGTAGAAATAACAACAAAACTAGAAATGAAACAGTGAGCAAATGATCTGCAAACAGTTTTGCCATTATAAAGTGAAAAATAAATGGGGTAAATAGTAGAATGAGTTAATTACTGTAGAGTTCTTAAACTAAACATTACTGGGGGAGATGGAAGGATGAAAAGCCAGATACCCTCCCTGTTATTTAAGAGCTGACTTTCTAGTGGGAATGAAAGTATTATGATGTAGGCTCAACAACATTGTTTCACCCAAGGTCTATTAAAATTTAATTCTAGGGTCCAGATTTTATCATCTTCCATCATGGCTGGTGTTTGTTTTCACAGAGCCTTGACTTGCCTCATAATGCCACTACTGATCAGGGTCCCTTGAGAAACTCAATTCCTCTATTTTATTTTTATAGTTTTCTCTGGTGATTAATTTCTGAAAACATGTTTCAACATTTCAATTTGTAGCACATATCACATTTCACATGGCATGGGAAGTAAAAATGAATTACTTTGGGGGGGGTGTGTGTGGTGTGTCTTACTTCCCCCTCCTCTCACCTCCCATGTTTAACTAAATAACTTCTTTTTTAGCAGAGCGTAAGTACAGTGAGGTTTTCCTGTTTTACCCAAGTTTCTAGCCTGGTAAGGCTGAGAAACCCCAGACCAGCCTGCTGACAGCTTCAGCGACCACAGCAGGTCAGCACCGCACTTCTCCCAACCACTGAAGGATCCACTATCCCAATATTTCACAGCACCAACGTTACCCAATTAGCTTGGCTGAGGTAGGTTGACAGCAAACTGGAGAAAGTGTGTTGTACTTCAGCTTTTTGATGGTTGATTTGCACCCCCATGCTGTGCTGAAGTGCCGGATGCCGATATGCATCAAATCAAAGAGCGCAGAGGTAAAGCTGCATGACAGCTTCAGAAAAAAAACCCAAATAAAGTAGGAGAAATAAAAGAGAAATAAGTGATCCTTCATTTCCAAGGACTTCCGTGTCTCATCTTTCCAGAAGATTGCTGCAGCTAGCTCAATTATTACTTTCCTGGGATGTCTTGTTTGTTTCCACCAGACGGAAGTAATATAAAAATATGTAAATCAGCTTTCTTGAAGTAAGGAATCATGGACCAGTCAATAATGTTTATGCATTAAGAAAGGGCAGCTCCTCCTGGAAGAAATAACACAGGGAGCCGATCATAAGTAAACATTTCTAAACAGACAAAGGGCTGGTCCCTGCAGCACAATATATTATCATATTTCCACATAATTAGTTTGTTTTCCACTTGAAATCAGAAAACGATTCGACATTGCATTCTGTGCCTCAGGATGGTGCATACAGTACAATTCTCATGTGCAGGTTCATATGTTGAATAATTAGTAAGAATTAATCTGTTGAAATTAAAGTTTGGAATATTATAGAACTCATGAATAGTGCATGGAACAATCAAGTAAATTAAACCAGAACCAGAATTTAAGAAGCCAGACAATAGCAGATGACTGCTGGCAATCTGTTTTTTAATCAGTGCGTTACAAGCCAGAGGGATGAATATTGTTACAGACTTTGGAAAATAGTGTAAAACGTTAGCAGGCACAGCAGAGACAACTAAGTAAGCATATTTTTATTATATTTGTTAAAGAAGGGCACTTCAAAAGGACCTGCTAACTTGGACCTGCTCTCCGGGATGCTCAGACTGGATTTAGGAAGGGTCCTGTACTTCTGGTCTGCACTGCAAGTGCACTAAGGACTTCTGAAAGCTCCATCTCTGTCCATTGTAGAGTTGCATTTGCCTATCTGGACCCAAAAAAGTGTAAGTGGCTTTTTAGTTTCTTTAAAAGTAACAGCTGAGTTGCTCTAAGTCTCAGGCAGCATGAGTCCAGTGCAGTGATTCCTTATTTTAAGAATTCAGAACAGTTATCCCTTAGTTCCATTTTATTTTATATCCACCTGACTACTATAAAGATTTTATTTTTTTGCTTGCTTTACTGTGCAGAAAGCATCGGTCAGGTCTTAAAAAAAATGACAGCAGTCAGAAATCCTGTGCAGATAAGCTTGATTCATGCTGAAATGTATATATTCCTTCCCTTGAAGAGCAGAGCTTTAAATCTACACACACACTTGACTTTTTTCTGCTCTGTATGTTCCTGTTAAATTGGAAGAGGTTTCCAGATCTATTTGAAAAATGGCCACTACAGTTAGCTGAAACTTCAATCTTGAAAATGAATGAATGGAGCTGGTCCAGTACATTGGCTCTGGACCAGTCTTTAAAATACAGCAGAACAATGAATAACTGAATTCACAGCCAGCTGGTATCATAGTTGGGCAGTGAAAGTGTCAAAATATTAGTGACTTTTTTACATTTGTCAAAATCATTGCCAATATGGGAAGCATGGGCAGCTTGCAAATGTGAATCTTACACCAAAATAGTTTTAAAATCTTGCCTTAAGAATGTGAGTGCAGTTCCTGGTTTTATAGGAGCCATCATGGAAAAGGCGGAAGAGAATAAAATACCTTTTACTTAGAAGATAAAAAGCTGTTATTGATTTATCATCAAACATCAACTACTAATGTGGTTGAGTGGGGCTATATGCCCTGCAGTAATAATGGATCAACTGCCATTGCTGTGTCTTATTTTCTGGAGTTAAAGTCCTGTATTCAGTTACTTGTAGAATGTAAAGTCTCCATGCAGAGGATGTATAATTTTTTATCTGTATATACACACTCACACAAACTCCCATAATGTAAAGGAGAAAGGAACAGAGTTTGGCCACGTTTCAGTTACAGGAGAGAAAAAGAAAAATAAACATATGTTGGTGGTGTCTGACACATCTTTCTGCTCCAATAATTTGAAAAATGTTTGTTTTATTTTTAAAACAAGATTCTGCTGGCATTCACTGGATGCTGCAGCTGAGAAACTTTCACTCTTTTTGAAAGAAAAAAAAAACCCCACAACTACATGACCAAGTTACTCCACTGCAGAACAGAAAGTCACTGTGCTTGTGCACAGACTTTATTCTCTAGCAAGATGCTCTTTGGGAGTTTTAGTGCCTGAGCTCTGCTTGCTGTGCACTTCCTTACCCTCATCAACAGATCTGTTCAGGGATCAGGACTTCAAAGGGGCTACGTAAATCATCCTTCCCGTGATGATGTCCATGGCAGCCTAGGACCATTCAAACCAAGGTCTGTCTGTCGTGGAACATAATGGATTTTCACAAGCAGTTTGAGACCTGAATCCACTGACCATTTACTGATGATTTCTAAAGCCCTGATGTGCAAAATATGCAAACAATTAACTCTTGTGACCAGTTCTATTAGCATCTGTGGGAGCAACCACTGAGCTAATGAACCTAGGAACTGCAGCACTCCATCAGTTGGATGGATTCATGGAAGGACAGTGCAAATCTCCCACTGACACAGTTGAGCCACAGATCAAAATGCAACTTGTAAAAGAACAGAACATACCTCCCTCCCATTTTTTTCTTCATTAAAAAGAGACTCATTCCAAAATCAAATTTATACATATGCTGATGTATACTTTGTGCAGGCAAATCCATTGCAGAGATTGAGAAGCTTCTTATTCTCTCTGCACCCAAATACCTCATTTTTTTTCTTTGCAAGTTCATTGGTTAAGTGAATATTCTTTTTCTATTCCTGCATTAGTTTTATACTGAAAACCAGGAACCTCTACTATTTTCCCCTGCTCCTCTGCAATGTTCTTATTTCAGTAACGTTTGAGTTGGAAAGTTTCCCTAAGAAGATTTTCATTTCTCATCTTGTCTGATGCAAAGTAAAGAGTATGCCAAGTGCCACTGACCTTAACTCTCCTGAATCAAAAATATCTGATGTGATATATAGAAAACTTTGATGTGTAGATATGCTAATCAGCAGAGAAATGTCAAATTTGCATACATTTCAAGTGACCCAACAATATTTACCTTAGAGCTAAGTTTCATATTTTTCTGACAATTGCAGCATTGAACAAGTGACTCATTTAGCATATCTAAGCAGCATTATGTCACAGGGATTTACCTCAGAGTTGTTTGAAAGCATCAAAAAGATGAACATCACTGTCTGAAATTAACAACAAGCCTAATTTGATTTGACAAATGATGCTGATTTAGATAGGGTCACTAGCTATTGAAGATGCGGAGGACAAATAGTGCCTTGAAGCCTTGATAAAACTGAATATTTAAACAGTTCATTATGCAAATTTGCCCTCTACCTGTCAGTAGTGACTAAAGTATAGGGTTAGAGTGCTGGAGAGGCTCCGTGCTAAGGAGACAACAAGTATACATGTACCTGGCTCTTCTTGAAAAAACAACTCCTTAGACATTTACAAAGTGGAAGTGTATCAGCATCGTCCTCCCCAGCTTTGGCAGTGACAAAACAGACAAGGGCTTGATTCCAAAAACTTTCAGCACTGGTGCAGAAAACTTCACCAGAGAGCAGGTAGACAGTGGGCACTTGCCTGTTGAGTATTCAAAGCCTCATTCTCCAGCCCTTTCTCACAAGATGCACATCCTGGGAGTCCAGCAGACCTCAGTGGAGCTACCTGTGTAAACACTTCTGCTGCCTGGGATGAAGATGATGGATAGGAGCCCTGTGGTGTAACCACAGCAGCCTAGGAACCATGACAGTCCAGTTTTCTTTCCAACTCTGTGCAACACCTACACAAATGCCTTCATCATCACTCCCAACATCACATGGCCAGCTGGTACACATTAGCAGCAGAAAGGGAAAAACCTTGACCAAGAAAAGGCCTGGGGTTTTAAAAAAATACCTCGACTGAGATATTTTTGTCCATTCAGAATAGAAGAATTTAACTCTCTATATTCTAAATAAGCAAGCAATCCTGATTGCATCAACCTTGTATCATCTGGGACAGCTGAGAACACAAGTTGCATAAAAGGAATGAAATGTGTAGTAACACAATGTGAACTCTGAGTGGATATTTACATGTTCAGGAACACTCAGCAAGACTTACACGTTCCAAATCTGATGTGCTAATAAGTACTAATTCTGAAAGCAAGTGCTACAATCTACTTAATCTATATATACAGCAGCAACTCCTTAAAGGGTATGCTCTTTTTTTCTGTATACACACATGTGGTTTTAGACATTCAGTTTACTAGTATAATTCAATTTACTAGTGCACTGAATGACCATGGGTCAGCAGCTTTTAAGATACCAAGGAGTACAGTGTGTCTGGTTGTGTTATGCTTTACAAGTTCATTTTTTGTAAGACACTTTCCACGGTGTTTTTCTCAGAGCTCAGAAAAGCCCATTGGTGTAAGTCAGGCTGAATTTTGATGCAGTGTGTTTAGAGCAGTGTATGAAAATGCCAGGTTAAGTACTGGCGAGTTGATAATATTGGAAGAGCAAAAAGAAGCTACTTAATTAAAAAAGTATGGGGAAAAACTAGAAAAATAGAGCATTGATAGAAGAATATCTACTCAAACTAGAGCCCAGGATAGCCTTGCATGTAGTGAGCCCTGCCACACACAGGGCAGGGTGCCCATGCAGCACATCAGCCATGCCATAACCCAGAGTGGGGGGCACCCGCACTGCCCCCACAATCAGAAGTCCTGCCAATGTCAAGGCAGAGGTTAGCCAAGCCAGACAGCTCGGGAACAACACGGCTCTTGCTCACAGCCCTGTACACAAACACAGAATCCCCACTGAGAAATGGGATTGTTAGTGCAGTGGAACCAGGGAAATGTTTATGCCATACTTGGTAGCCTTGTGCTAAGGTATAGAGCAGCACGCTGCATAGACTTCCCAGTTCAGGAGCTCATTAGCACCCATGAATCTATGCCAAAAGCAGAGTAAACCTTTTCCTTTTATCATACAATCCTACTGACTCAATTACATGTGTTTTGGAGTATTTGTGTTTTCTTTACCCAGGTTACCCCATCTCCTCCTCACTGGAGAGGCTAATTGAGAGATGACTGTATTTACCATTTCACCGGATCTGAGAAAACATGCCTTGTGAGCAACCTTGATTTGTTTATAAACTAGTCCCCTAACTCTGCTGAGTTTAGGTTCTTGTCTAATTGCTCTCATGTCCATGAAATGGGAGAAACCCAAGTCTGAAATAGATGGAAACAATTAGGGCAGGGAAGAAAAAAAAAAAGCAGAAGAAATAAAAAAAACCAGAGACTTTCTCTGTAAACAGATGTCCATGCCAAGATACCCTACCTAGAGCAACTGGCACGTGGTATGCTTGCAGATGGATCCACAGCAGGATCTAGCCACTTATATTTAGCATGCAGTGTTATTTGGTTTAGCTAGCCAGCTAGCAATAGGCAGGAGGTGGAAGGGGAACCCATCATTTTTGGACAGAAGTGCACCAGCATCAACACCCCCCTCACACCAATCACATATCTTAACCATTTGCTATTACAAATGCAGCAGTCATTATAGAAACATCTCCTTTTTTCCTTCACAAATAGAGAAACGGGGAAGTTGTCTTCAAGACAATAGGTAATACAATTTGTAATGTGCTATCTTGTTACATAGCTCTTTTGACATTTCACATGGGGAAAAACAAAAAGAAATAAAGTGTTACAGCCCGTTTGATTAGCTTGGTAATTTCCACTGCATGCATTTACTGTAAATTATGGTTACCATGCATGAAGTAATCCAGCAGTCTGAAGGCCAGGAGGAATCATTTGTGCATCTAGTCAGATCCTCCTCTGTGACCCGTGCCACAGAATTTCCCTATCTTAGTCCACTCTCTGTACTTGTGCCTTCTTACTGAAATAAAATGGTATCAAATTTTGACTTGAAGCCTACAAGTGATGAGAAAAATCTATCCCTCTCCTAGGTAAGTTGTTCAAAGATCAAAAGTAGTCTCTGTACTTTGTATTTCCAGCCCCCACCCCCATTCAAATGCATCAATGACAAAATCAGAATTCTCTTCGGACTGGACATAACTGTAAAATGCTGCAGTA
Organism: Chloroceryle aenea; assembly: GCA_013399075.1. Lineage (NCBI taxonomy): Eukaryota > Metazoa > Chordata > Aves > Coraciiformes > Cerylidae > Chloroceryle > Chloroceryle aenea. Next base: position 65,904 of record VWZY01000545.1, read on the forward strand.
CTTCCAAAGCAAAAAGCTATTCTTTTTTATGAGAAGATAAATCACTTGGAGAGTAAGAGCAGTGAAATGACAGACTTGGTCTTTGGGCTTATATCCAGAAGGGATGGCTACATTTCTATGACCCACAAAGCAGAGCTAGATGATCATATTGACCCTTTCTGCCCTAAAATAACCCACAAGTTTATAAGCTGTCACTTTGCAATTGTTCCTTTAATAAAGTGCTAGTCAATGTCTGAACAGGTACAAGTATTTGAGCCCTGTCAGTTTGCATAAGATAGTCTTCATACTAAAGTTTCTTTCTTAGAGAAAGGCATTCCAAACACTGATGTACTGCAAGATACTTTTGTCTTTGTAAAACCAACATCAAGATTTAGGTCTGGGCCAGTAGCTAGACAAAGGACAGGTCTTCTCCATTAACCTCTCTCCCTTCCCAAAAGGGTAGGGAAAGGGAATAAGGGAGAGACACTTAGTGATATTTTAGTTTTCTTTTCCAGTCCATAATGAAAACAGTAGTAATAAAATGAAATATATTTATATGCAAAACCAATATCAAACCCAACCCTCCTAATGCCAATCACGTCACCATCACCACTCATGCTGTGAAGCAAGCACCAGGGAAGGACCAAACCAGGACAACCAAAAGCCAAAATGCTTTGTCCCATGGAAGGGTGGTGACTGAAGCAACTATCATGATAGAAAAACCAAAAGCCTAGTCAGTTCTTTATGTATTTGGATGCAGAGTGCATCTTCACATCCTGCTGAACAAGCACCTCTGCAATCTCTGTATGAAAATGAAAAGGCTGCTTTGAAACATTTCAAGTTTTCTGAGTTATTGCAAATGCCATAATCCAGCAATCAATAACTGAAACAACCTCGAGGAGTACACATTTGGTTGAGACCAAATTCTCTTCCTCCAAGTGTTGTTCTTTAAATGCCATTAATCTGATGACTGAAAGCAACCGCTTGGGTTCATTTTTGTAAATCATAGAGACTTCAAAGTGGACAGGTTCTTCTGGACTCCTCCTTTGCCCTTGGTCAGGTTCTCCAAGACATGCCAGACACCCCGTGTTCACCAGTGCACATGCTACCTTTGCAGTTATTTCCCAGACATTTTGGGGTACCTTATGGTGATCTAATAGCTTGGTGTTAAATCTCCAAGCATAGGCAGGGTAGCAAATGACATTACTCAAACTTGAGTAACACAAGAAAGATGTGGTTCTTTGCCATTTCTGGAGCTCTCTGCAAGTACAAGTTTTCCCCTATAGAAATAGAAGTAGTAGTAGCTCATCCAAGTGTCTCAGGTACTCAGCATAAGGGATTAAGATTGGAATACATAATCATACTCTGACTTTACAGCCTCCTTCAAACTTGGTTTGTGAAGTTTAAAGGACTGTGATGGCTTGTAAATAAACACCAGTAAATACCTAGGGTTTTTCATTAGAATTTAGGTAGTCTTCCTAAAGCAAGCTGAAACCACATAATTTCTAAATTAAATAAACAACCAAAAAAGATGTCTCAATTGTAAAGAGAAGACCAGTCCACTGAAGAATACCAGAAGGATGAACAGCAAGCAGTGATCTTAAAAAATATTCCTGGAATGAATATCATTCTAGTGACTGGATTGCTGCCAAGACTTTTTATTCTATGTTTTTAAAAATGCATAGACTAGGAGAGTCATAAAAGAATGTTTTGTCTCTAGAATATGCTGGAACAAAAGCCAGATATGATTAGACTTTGACATGGACATTCATCATGTCCCAAACTGCATCGTTATTAATTCTGAAAGTATTAAATATGGAATGGGTTGAGTGTCTAACAAGTCTGCAAGATTATTCACTTATAAATCAGCCTAACATTTTACTTTTCAGAAACATCCTCCTGTATACAAAGTTGTTTGAACTCAACCAAGCAGCACCCCCAGTCTTATGGAAAGAAACTCCATGGGGACCTCTACCTCTTTGCCTGACCAGATGAAGCTGAAGCACCAGGATTAATTTCATGGGTGTGGAAAGGGCTTCCACACACAGAACACAAGATCCACATCCAATTCATACAGGCTTCTCTTTCTGGAAGGTTGCTATGCACTGGATCCTGCCCCCTGGCCCAACTGACATCTTCCTCTGAAGACCGATATAGTCAGGGGCTGGAACATTATCACCAGGGTTCAACACATGCATCTTTTTTCCTGTGACCTCTGTGATGAAGTTTCTCCTCCTTACTCATTCAGACCACATTTGGGGACACACATGCAATTATTTCTGCTATTTAGTTACACTGTTCAGCATACCCTTTCAGGAAGCTACCAGCTCACATGTATTGACTCAAGTAGATGGAACCATTATCAGATTCTCCAGCATGACAGTATTTGTTGTAATGGTAGTGTGAGCAGCAGTGCTATGAAATTCTGAAGTTGTAGCATCAAGCCACATCCCCAGATTCTGTATCTAAGGGCCATTTCAGTGTTCATTGCAATGTTTGTTCTGTACTATAGAGAAAAGCAGGAGAACACTGCTCCAGCTGCTCATTGGCACCATTGCTTATCACCAAGAGGAGCTTCTTGGAGGAGAAAAGCTACAGCTATAGCTTGTAGAGGTACAACTCAAACACATTCACCACCCTAACAAAAGACTTCATTTTTTTTTCTCCTAAAAAAAGAATAATCCAAGTCCATCACTAAATCATGTCCCTAAGTGCCACATCTACATGTGTTAAATCTCTTCAGGCATGGGGAAGCCACCATTGCTCTGGGCAGCCTGGGAATATTTTCCTCATGTCCAACCTAAACCATTCCGAGAGCAACTTGAGGCTATTTCCTCTTGTCCTATTGCTTGTTCCTCAGGAGAACAGACCGACCCCCACCTTGCTACAAACTCCTTTCAGGTAGTTGGAGAGAGCAATAAATATAAATGCATGTCATGCAAAAACATTCCTAGACAGAGAGCTGTCTGTTTTCTTAAACTCCTAATTTAGATTGTCTTCAGAGACAGACAGAAGGAGAAAAACCCACACATCAGTTTGGGTCTTGATTAATAGCTGATCAAGAGGCTCCTCAAGAGGCTCCACATTCCTCTTGGAATGTTCTTCTCCATTTGCTAATCAATTTAAGTGATGGCAATAGCAGTAGTAATAAATATTAATATTAGTGGTGAGCAAAGTCAGCAGTGGAACCCATTGCACTGTGCACTACAGGAGTGGAGAAGGGACTGTCCTTGTGCAGAAGGACTTCTACTCTAAAGCCATAACTAGGCAAAGGGATTGCAAAACACAAAGCATACAAAGAATAAAACAGAACTGGGAAGTACCCAAGGGCCCAGGGTCCATCCACCATCCTGTGGACAACCCAAGATCTGATCTGATTTTTAGAGTGTCTTTGATGAACGTACAAGGCCTCCTGTATTACTTCATATTCCTTACTTGTAGGGAAATCTCCACACTAGAGAAGTGTCCTTCCTTCTCCCACCCCTTCCTCCTGCCAGAAGTATTTTCTCAGAATGGGAAAAGCTTTACATATTAACACTGCCTCAGACTCCATTACCAGAGGAAAGTGCCTTTTGAACCATGAATTCCTGATACTGATGATCATCCATTGGAAAAAGCCTTCAGCTTTACCTCTGACATTCAAAGCTTTTGTTTATTTCAGTGTGAATGCATACAATTTGTAACTCACAGAAACAGAAGACATATTTTCTTAATCCTACCCAATGTAATAAAGAAGATGGGAGGGGATAAAAGGATATTTGTGGTGTTCTGGATTAATCTGAGCTGAGGGGTTCTGATAATTGCTCTTAGTTTTAACATTCTCATAGTAATAACAGAGGTGGAGTCTCAGTATTTCTCCTGTCTTCAGTTTTGGCCTATGGCCACACACATTCTATAGCATTTTTGCTGCAGTGATGTTCAAAACCAGTTGGAATAAATAGTCTCTGGTTCTGTGTACTGCCCTTCATTTCTGTGGTCAGCAGCTTGTTTTATTTAACCCAGTAGATACCAGATCTGTTCAGCACAAAGGGTGCAATGCAAGAAGGGGGAATCCGTACAGAATTTCTGCATACCCTCTATTTACTGAAGTCGGGTAGGCTGGAATAAGTTACTCTCACTCCAGGTATGAGCAAATACACACAAATAAGAAATCCTTTATTTATGTTCTTGTAAAATCCCTTTTTATCAAACCAGTGCAAGCTTGCTTCTGGAGAAGGTCTAAGAAAATTTGCTATGCTGTTTAAATTATTTTTTTTATTAAAGCTTTTGGCCAAGCAGCTTCTACATCCACCGTGTGGCTAATATTAATGGCAGAGCTGTAAATCCCTCACAAGGGACTCTGTGGAAATGCTGATATATCCATTACCACCACTGGAAAGTGCTGCCAGGCTCTCCTGTAATTACAGCTTCTTCAAAGGAGAAGTACATCACTTGGTCTGCAGAGAGAAGAAGCCAAAGCTGACACAAGAGCACACTGGCAGATTTGTCAGAAGTCCTCATGCCAAGGGCACGAGGATGTTTGACACCCAGGCATCCTCAGCCAGGTCCTGCAGCAGCAAAGAAGAACTACCCCTTCCTATCCTCTCCACCACTTTCCTGCTCCTCTTCTTTATGTTCTTTTATACCCACATTTCCTCAACACCCATCATCCCAAGTCATGCCTTCCCTCTCTATTGCATTTCCATCTGTAACTCTCAAGGCATTTTTGCTGCCTCCACCCAAGGCCACTCAGAAGGCCAGGGCCAAGCCCTGGAACTGAACTCTGACATCAAGACCTGCACCAAGGATGGGACATGTTGTACCATTCACAGCTCAGGAACACCACAGTCTGAGTAATATCCAAATTCTTACACAGGGCTTGATGCTACTCCTATTAGAGTAAAAATAATAAAAACTATTTTCTGTCCATTTGAGGTACTTGCAAATTACCATTCACTGTCATATCTAAGTGCCAAATGCTATCAGACATACTGACAGGCTTTGAAGGCTTCCAAGATGAGGTGGTATTAATACAAGTCTGCCTCACTACAGTGCCACAAGAATTATACAGTAGATACTTAAACTTTGACTGTATAAGCACATTCTGATTCCTTGCAATCAGTAAGAAGAGAGCCTTGGTATGGAGCAAGACAGCTGTAAAGGGGTCATACAGCTCAGCACCATCACATCCTTGTAAGAGCATCTGACAAGAGCACAACAGGACACTGGGCTCATGTCTTGCAATTCAAGGGCTGTGGGTGGCACCACACAACATCCCCAGGACTAGGTGGCTATCCCTGAATAAGCATTTGGATTTCTTCTGACACGAAGTTCAGGTGCATCTTAGTTGTGGGGAAGGCTGAGTTACAGACCTGCTAAAAACCTTGTTACTGACCTGTCTGCCTCTGGTCTTGTCTCTGCATTGCATGTAACCAAGGGAGAAAAAGCTACCTGATGTACCTGTGTGGAGAAACAGCCCCTCTCTCCCCTGTTATTCTCCCAGACTACCAGGATTAATCAAAATACAGAAAGTCTCTAACTCTGCAGACAGACACCAAGGGATAATCAATGCCAGAGGATGAGAACCTGGGACCTGCACTGGCTGCGTGCATCACTGCTGCAGGATGGCACCTGAAATAAACCTGCACGAGTGTGTGACCAGGGAGAGTCCTGTATTCAGAGAGGCTTTAGCATGAAAGATTAATCCACATTTTGCCATCTTGACTCTTACTCAGGCCCTGAAGCAGAGTTGATGTAGTACTGAGCCTTATGAGGATTCAAGAAGCTTGAGCTCATTGAGCACACAACACTTCTAACAGTGCACAACTTTGAGCATCTTCCACTCAAATGTAACCAGCTATTGTTGGAAGAGAACTACTTTAGACCAGAATATTGGTGTAAGACAAGCTGTTTGAGTTTCTGATCATAAGGTTATCAGAAGGATGTCTTTCCCTTTTTTATTGACTTGTTAGCTGAATAAATTCAGTGATTCTCTGCTCAAAGGGCACACAATTCTTTGTCTAGTTTGTGATAAAAGTCTGCTAACAAGCAAGGAGTCTTCTAGCCATTGTCAGTTATTACATGTGAACAGGTAAGTCACCTCTTTATAGAAGCTGAATATGTGTGTGACAGAAGTTAAATGTAAGGAAATACTTCTCAAACAAGAAAGTATCTTTTTTTTCCCACCAGAGTGAAACCATTACAAGACCTGTTCTAGCTTAAGGAGAAATCTGACCAACACTTTATTACCAGCAAAGCCACGAAAGGAGATATTATGCCTCATGAAGCATTATTTGTTTCTTTTATTCAGAGTAAAAGCTAAGGCCCAAAAATTGTGTTCTCCAAAAAAAACCCTTAACAAAATGGATCAAAATATTCTATGAGATTGTTCCATTGTCATTTTGGCTTAAGGGTCATTGCATAAGCAGCTGAAAATTAAACCACTTAATTTGCAAGTGTCCAAATGAAATATTTAGACATTATCAGAATATTCCTTCTTCTGTCCAAATAAAAATACACAAATGAGTGAAGTTTCACTAATCAAGGGGTTTTCAGGATATTTTCAATTTGACAGAACAGCTTTTTCTAGGGAGAAATAATAAAATTCAGCTACTCTCTGTGCTTCCCCCCACCCCCCAACAATACCTGATGAGCCATCCTACTCAGCTATGTCTGTTACATTTCTAATTCTCATCCATGTCTTTGAAATAGAAAGAGAAGCACTTTTTCCAGCAGCATTTGCAGCAACAAGTCTGTCTAAAAAGCATGAACCTGTAACCTTATTACAAAAACACACAAAGTAGGTGAGAAACATCTCCAGTAGTTTGGCCAAGTTACTGCATATGGAATAAAGGCATCAGCACACTCATCTGATTCAGATCCAAATTATATATGCACAAACAGGTTTTGGGGGTTGTTTTTTTGTGTATGCTTCGCTGTGTTTTTTTTCTTTTAGGCTTTTCATCGTTTTCTTTTAATTGCGTTTTCAAGAGTATCAGGTCTTCCTTTATGCTTCTCATGAGGTTTGCAAGGAACCATTATTTACTTCTTTCTTCATATTCTGAAATTTTCACTTAGGATGTGTACAAAAAACATGTCTTACAGTTCTTCCTTTAGCACTGACCTCTTACATATTCTCAGGTGCTGCTATTTCCATTTAATTAAAGAAAAATAATTGCTAAAGAAACCTTATCCCCATACTGTAAGTATCCAAGCAAACATTTTTCTATAATAATATCTGCTTTTACAGTCTTAAACTGGAAGTTTCAATAATTATGAGTGCAAGATTCTATCAATAAAATGGAAATAATTTAGTTCATACATCCTTTTAAATAAGTATAGATCTATCTGTCTGAATGATGTGATGCATATATACAAGTTGTCAAAAATGCAGCACCATGCCCACAGAAATGAGGGCACTGATTATGACTGAATTGACAATGTCCTTTATGAGGTAATTTCTGTGCTCACTAACATCATACATTGTAATTTGCATACACTTGCATGGTTTGATCCAAGAGTAGAATTTTTCTCCCAGATTTCCTTTCTTATGACACTTGCAATAATTTTGGCCACAGCCACCTCACACCAGCTACGGACTGGACCTCTTGACTTCCAGAAGTTAGAGATGGAAAAGATCTATTATGTCCTTTACTCCATTCCTCTGCTCATGTGAAATTGTTCTGTGAAATCTTTTTGAGAAGATACTGCAAAGTATAATCCTGCCTAGGCAGGGGGATGGTCAGATGACCTAATAGGTCCTTCCCATCTAAAATATCTCTCATGTTATGACTAACTTCACTGTCATTGTTATCTCCCACTTACAAAATTCAGGGACCAGACATCTTCACAGGAACTGCTCATGACATAGGCTCTTGCTGCTGCAGTTGTCACTTTCCCTTTCAAGCTTCCTCCCCACTGTAAGCTGTCATGAGTGAATTTCTTTTTTCCACAGTATGTTGAAGCTTCTATCTGTTGTAGGTGTATGCTGAAGTGTGACTTGTATTGCTGGGCTGATGTATTTTGCTAGTTATAGCCATTTCTATGTGGTAAAGACTTCATTTTTGCTTCTGCTATCATAAACTGTAAGAGTTGTAGCAAAGCAGTGCATGATAACTTTCATCCTGGAACATCCAGATAACATCAATGAAAGGATGTTAAGTCATCTACATAATTAAATAGCAATTGGCCTTAGCCATTACTCATTATAGTGTAGCTTTTTGTCATTCTGTTTGATGCTAAAGGATGTTCAGCTGCTTGTAATTGATAGAGAGGTTTAATCTGCAGTGGTTTCACTGTAATGAGCCAAGCATGAAACTATTTTTTTATTTCAAAAAGGCTAAAAGACCCTTGTTTGAGTGTAGGCATGGAGACAATGTTTGGGGTTCCTCAAATTCTCCAGGTATAGAAATAAGCTTTTATTCTCTATTAGCTGATTTTCATAAAGTGTTAGTTGAGGTAAAATTGCTTTTCCCTCAGATGTAAAAATGCAGACTTATTCACAACAATTGAATCACACTGAAGCTATCAAAATAATGTGTTTCTAATCTAGGGACTCAGAATAGCAAAGGGGTAGAAAGAAACACTGAGCATTTTGCCAGAAATGAATCAGGAAAGAATTTTACTTACTTGTAATGATCCTAAAACCTCAAATGAGGCTTCTAAAGTTTATAAAACAAAATGGATGCATGTGAATAGCAATAAATGGATTATATTGTGCAATTGGGTGTTGTTTTTTCTTTTTTTTTTCATTAATAGATATCAGCTTTGCAAGGAAGTCTGTAAGAAAGCTTTGAAGATGTCTCCTTTTAAAAATTATTTTATAATAGTATCTCTAACATATTAATGTAGTTGACTGGAAATAGTGTTATAATTTGTGTTAGATAAGTCAGCAGCAGAAGAAATGTCCAGCTAACTGTACTGAGTGGTTCTGATCCATTGACATTCTGATCCAGATGGTCCATTTGAATAAATCTTTGCAGTGGTTTAATGTCCTACCCAGCTGTTTGTCACAGCTCTGTTAGTGACAATTTTTGTCTCCATCACAGAAGCAGAAGAAACAGGTGATGCTTATTTACAACTCGGATGTTCCACTTTGCCATTCGGATGTTCCACTTCGCCATTCAGAGTGTAAGTGTGAATTCCTCTTTATCTGTGGTTTAATATAATACCCTGAGTTGCTATAGCTGAGGCATAGGCAAAATCTTTTGTTTTGCCAGCCTCAGAACTGTGGCAGAGGAGTAGATATGACAGCTGGGGCTTAACTCTAGCATCAAGAGCTAGTCAATGAGCCCTAAACCAGGTGAAAGACAGAAGAACTTTGAGTCCAATGTTAATGATCATCAGCTATCCATCAGGCAGAATGTCAATAAATAATACTAAAGGCCCTCCTTTTTCTCCTTTACAAATTAACCCTGTACCAATGGTGAAAAATTCTTCTGAGATAAATATGTGGAGACATTAAGGAGTCTTGCAATGTCTAGATCTACCCTCTTTCAGTTTAAAGCCATTACCATTTGTGCCACCACTACATGCCCTTGTAAAATGTCCCTCTCCATCTTCCTTGTAGGCCTCCTTTAAATACTGGAAGGCCACTGTAATGTCTCCCCAGGACCTTCTCTTTTCCAAGCTCAACAGCCCCAGCTCTGCCTGTCTTCACAGGCATGTCACCTGAGATCTCTGATGATCTTTGTGGCCCTCCTCTGGATCCACTCCAACAGGTCCATGTCATTCTTATGTCCATAAAATGCTGGCATGTAGATGAGTTCTAGCAGTCAATGGGGCTTATAACTATAAGTTTTCACTTTGCAAACAGTGATTCATCAGTGGTACTCCACTTAGGCCTGGGTGACTGCGCATCATGATTTTCCAATAGCTTCTAATTTGTGACTTAAGGAAAAAAAAAGTCAAATTAAACCAACTTGTAATACTTTTTCTGTATTCCTTCAGAATTTCTGTGGGTCATTCTATGATCATCTGAGAACAAGAACTAGTGGTCTCCCTTTTACCAGGTTGTTCTGTTCTTCACATTAACTCTTGTTCAATGCAAAATGAAAGAGAATTTGGGGATCATAGAGGATAGATATGATATACTAGATGGCCAAGACCATGCTCCTCCTGTCAGTTCAAGATAGTCCTACTAATCAGCTATTAAACTGATACTATGAGTGACCTTAGGAGACAGCCTGCAAAATTTCTTTTAGAAGATCATGAAGAACTCTGGGGATTTGGTGAATCCAGGGACCTCAGAAATCACCTGCATTCTGCTTTTTTTACCTTTCATAGTTATGCTCTTGCACAAAGCTCTCTGTTGAGTTTTACCTCTATATCAACAGCAATGCTTAGTACTCCAGTCCTTAAAAGGTGCAGAACATGGGCATACACCCATGTGACTAAAACCTCACAACCTGCCTGTTGCCTCTAATGGAGGAAGGGGATAATCTAAGCAATGGAAATATATACACATGCTGATTCATACAGTGTATAAAGCAAGTTCTCTCTCAGTTATGCTCTGGAAGACATATCTGAGTGATGTGGTAAGCATTGCAGTGGCATGGAGATTCTCCACCTAACTGCATTACTTCAGCTGATAGGAGGAGAAAAAAAGGTATTTTACTTGATTTTGAATTTGTTCATTGGAAAAAACCAACTAACCAAACAAGCACATCAAGGCTCTTTCTGCAGCTTTACTGCCTTTTATACAGATCTTCATACTAGAGAGGGAAATAAGGCACAAGTTGCAAAAAGGAATTAAAATAAATTGTGAATAAAGATCTGGAGACTACAACTTACCCACGGTCTACAGGAAGGACAACTCTAGGTTTTAAGCAAGAGAGACATGTAGTTCACATTACAGTCCCAGAGTTCTCTCTTTTTATTTATTTATTTTTTCCACATGAAATTCCTTTTTTTTCTGGAAAGCGCTGATGTGATTATTTCTTAAAAGATTTTTACCAGTAACTCCCTATTTTAATTTTTTAAAAGGCACTAAGGATGTAAAAATGAGATGTAAGAGAAGTGTCAAAGAGAGATTGCTCTAATAAGACATCCATGGGTTATTTGATTTCCCCTGCTGTTGCAGCAAGTCAGTAGATAAAATAATATTTTACAGTCTCCTAAAATTTTAGAACTGTTCATGAGGAGTATTGATGGTATTGCTACTGTAGTTAGGTATGTTCTTTAGTTTTTCAGTGAAGAAAAACTGTTTTTACTGTATCCCCTAGAATACTAAAGAAGACGTGTATGTTAATAGCAGGAATTGAATTTAAGTGTCATCCAACAGGACATTAATGTTGTTAGTCAGACAGCTACAGTTGTAAATGAGTGGTAATTTTTCCAAACTGAAGCTCCAGTTCTCAATAAGTCTGCACTGTTAGGTCTCTGCAACTGGAATCTCTTTCACTCTTTAAATTGTTGTATATGTCAGGTGTGCAACAACCTAAACCAAATGCTGTTTTTCACACATACTTTTTGACAATTGTTTCCATTTGTTAATTAAATAACTTATGTGATGGCTAGTATTTTGCTGCATTGGACTAACTTCTGCACCTTTGTTCAATAAATTAGTTAGCAAATAACAGAAATGTTCATCAAATAATGTAATCTGCAGTATTGGATTCTTTTGGTGCTTGACTGGCTTAGATAAAAACATGCAAGCAAAATGGAAGCTATGAAAATATAGTGATAAGATTATAGCAGTTGTTCCAGAAGGTTTCACAAACTAGAGTGGAAATGAGAAAACGAGTGCTCACTGCTCATATTCTCTCCCTACATGCTTTATTTTTTGCACCATAGGCATTAATTAATTGTTTAATTGGAACAGTAAAGGAATTGTGGTGTAGGGCACATGACACCAGTAGTTCATAAGGTGTACAGCTGGCTACTGAAAAAAAGAAAAATCAAAAGACAAGAAAAGAAAGATTTAATGAGGTGTTTTTCAGCTGTTCAGCAAGTCAAACAGATGTGTTAATAATTAACATGTACTTCAAGAGGTGTTTATATACTTAATTGAGGGTAAAAAACATGGACTATATATCACCATCATGTGCTATAAGGAGTAAAATTACCATGTAGTTGTTGAAAGTGGCCATGTGTTTACCAAGGTGCTCAAATCTCTGAATATACATAGATGTTATTTTCTCATACACAGTGTAAACTGTACCATGATCTTTGGTACAACACAAATTTGCTCAGAGGAATCACACTGAGAGTTCATGCTACCAATTCAAAGGTATGATGAGTTTGGAAGGGTGCTCAGGAATGTGCAGCGAGATGTTGCAGGTGAGTTTAACAGTTGGACACCTACCAGGGTATGTGTTTCTATGGGTGTGATGTGGTCCTATCAGACTGCCTATATCAGCTTGAAGAAGTTGTGCAGGCCTTTACGTGTGCAGAACAGGGGATATGAACACAGCCCATGTGCACCAGGGAACATTCACCCTCACCTCCATCCCCAGAAAGGTAATGGAGCAATTTATCCTTGGCACTATCCTTAGGCATATCAAGGACAAAGGGGTCATTAGGAGCAATCAGCATGGTTTTACTAAGGGCAGGTCATGTTTGACCAACCTGAAAGCCTTTTATGAGGACATAACCAGGTGGATAGATGATGGTTGAGCAGTGGATGTGGTTTATCTTGATTTCAGTAAGGCATTTGACACTCTCTCCCACAGCATCCTTCTGGCTAAACTGAGGCAGTGTGGTCTGGATGATCAGCTAGTGAGGTGGATTGGGAACTGGTTGAAGGAAAGAAGCCAGAGAGCTGTGGTCAATGTGATGGAGTCTAGGTGGAGGCCTGTAACTAGTGGAGTCCCACATGGGTCACTGCTGGGACCAGTTCTGTTCAGCANATATCTGATGATAGGAGAAGGGGTAATGGGTGGAAGCTGAGGCATAGGAAGTTTCACAGAAACATAAGGAGAAATTTTTTCATAGTTAGGGTGATGGACACTGGAACAGGCTGCCCAGGGGGATTGTGGAGTCTCCCTCTCTGGAGATTTTCAAATCCCGCCTGGACACGTTCCTGTGTGATCTGGTCTAGGTGATCCTGCTCTGGCAGGGGGTTTGACTGGATGATATTTCGAGGTCCCTTCCAGCCTCTGACATTCTGTGAACGTTGCTCTTTCCCATGAGGAGGAGATGACAGGAGGCCACACACAGTCTTGATCCAAACCCTATTTGAAATCTTTCTGTTGATTTCAAACTAGCTTTGGTCTGGTTATACAGCAAAAAGAGATTGAATTATCAAGACAGCTGGGGGTGATCTTGTTTAGAGGGTCTCTATAAAAAGCTGTTGGCAGACAACAGCTGATGGCATAAAGACATACTTCATCAAATTACATGTCCACTTCGGGTATTAAAAACTAATGCATTTGTCACATGCAATTGGTCCTAAAGTAGGCAAAAGTACTTCACAGCATGTCCTCTGAGAGCTGTCATAAAGAGAAATCAGAAGAAATGCCAAATTCTTTAAAGCTTGACAGCAAATGGCCATTTATTTAGTGGACATACAAAACTCTCTTTGACATCTAAATGGATGTGTGCCATTAGACATCTTTCCCCCCCCCTCCCTCAAATATTTGTGACAAAAGAAGACATGTACACAAAACTTAATTGTTTATTTTAAATTTAAATGCAAAATTTGCATAGTACAGAAAAGGCTGCCTTCAGAAGGACTGAGCCCACATTTCGAAGAAGGAGATGTTAGCAAAATGAGAAAAAATGTTATCAAAAAAGTGGAAATAGGAGTCTTTAAAACTTAATCACTATTCTACAGTAACCTTAGCACAGGCTGGAGTACCCTGGCATCTGTAACACAAAAAATACATTTTCTGATCCAAATACTTTACCTCAAGATTAGCCTAGTGACTGTAATTACAATGAAGAAGGTCAGACTCCTGGAAAGGGAATCTTGATGCTTTTGCAGCTGCTACCTGTGTCAAAATATTTCTGTTGAATCCCCCAAAAATCTAACTACACAAGTCTAAACTCAGAGCTATTACACAAGAGGGACAAGACAAAATTAAATGATGTAAAGCATCCTTCAGTAGTTGCATTTGAGTTGCTTTCCGACCCTAAACCTAGAAAGTTACATTGAAATTAGCAGAGACAGTTTACTATTGAAAGGTGCTGACCTTCCAGCAAGGTCGCCAGTTCATTTATATGCCTCCTGAACTACTCATCACCTTCATTTATGATTAATAAACTCCAGTCATCCTGTTTGCACTGGGTCACGGGTTCTTTGTTAACTTATCTTTTTTGTATCCTTTGGTATAAATGCAGAGTGCAAGGTTTTCAGAAATATCTTGGATGTTGCTCTAAAAGGTATTGTAGCTGTATATACAAAAATTAGTCAGGAAGGGCTGTCCAACCATGACCATAGCATCCCAAAATTTGTGATGAACTCTGCATGCAGTGTCTAGATTAAGTAGTACTGGCTGAGGTTTTGTTATTTTTGTAGTTGGTTATGCTTATTCTCATGTATGGATTTATTTATTTTTCTTCTAGACTGCTCTGGTCTGCTATGCAGCTATCACTGAAACAAGACCCATTTCAGTAGAGGAAAGTGGGATTTGGGGAATGTTGTATAGTTCTGCCATTTCCTCAGGGACCGGAATTGAGTGCAAAAGAAGTGTTTCTTCATAAATTTGTTGCTCAAGGCTGTAAGATTCTTTGGCAGTTTCATGCGTGTCTAAGAAGGGAGAGGCACAGTTCCTATCTGTCATCTTTTTTCCTGGAGGCCCTGTATATTTTGGAAGGACAGGACACCTTAGCACAAAACACAGTGATGTTTTTCTTAGTCTCTTGACAAAATCTGGCCTGAATTATGTCTGCAGAGTGGACAGAAGACTCCAAGTCCTTCCACATCCTATTTATCTTCCTACAAAGACATACTGTTATCTGTGTATGAATAATGCCTTGAAAAGATACAGAAAAACCTAAAGGAAATTTTGATTTTGCAGAAAAGGTAGATCTATCTTTTATCTTAACTGTTTTAGATAGATAGGTTTTAATTAAGAGATAATAAAATTATAGTCCAAAAAATCCTTCAGCAGGTTTAACACCTTGTGATGTTCCTATGTATGTTATTTCTGTGGGGCGGGAAAAGGCCTCCAGAGCTCTTCAAGTTCAGTCCCCTTCCATGACACCAATTCTTATATATTCAATTTCTTTTAGAATTTTTTTTTTTTTTTTCAGTTCCCCCTGACCATTGCTTGTATGAGAGTAAGGTTGTGTAAAGCAGGTAAATGACCTCACTGGGTCCACAGCATTCTAGAAAGTCTTCTTTAAAGGTCTTCCTGATTATGTCAGATGTACTTATTAACTCACCCCAATAATCTTTTTCTGGTGGTGATCTGTTAATGTTGTTATAGTTCATGGCTTTCCCAGTAGGATTTTAATGAGATGCCTTTGCTCTTTTCAAGGCCTCTATAGTTATAGATGTTTGTTTTGTTTTGTTATGTTTTTATAATTAACAGTTTAAAGGAAATAATAAAGGTTATTTTGGTTTGTATAGTTTCTATTTGAGTTAAAACCACTTTAGCTAGCAGTTGTCTTCGTGTATTAGGGGAAAGATGAATGGTCTTGGGGGCGAGTTTCTTGTCACAAATCACAGACAGTTAATTTCCTTGGTTTTGGGAAAGCGTTGTTCTACAGACCCAAAGACAATGGAGGTAAGGTGCAATTAGTTTAATGTTAGCTGGCTAAAATGTTGGTGCTCCACCTAAAGAAATGATCTGGATTATGTGAGTCAGTGATCAGAGACAGGATGTAGAAACCTCAGTTTAGGAAGAGTCATTCAGTGGCTGTTTTTTTCTGACTCATTTTCTGTCTTTTTAATGGTGGAGGCAATCTAGAGTAGCTCCATGGACTTTTAAGACTTCAGATCTTAGGTGAAGTCAGTCATAACCCCCTCTGGACTTGTTCCTGAAAAATGACAGGTACTGTAGCCAATCTAGCAAATCATTTTAACTCATTTTATCTCTAAATATTCAACTGGGCTTTCATACTTTAGTCCTAAGCTCAAGCATAACATCTTTCTGCATCCAGCTACAGAATTTATCACTTTGCAAGACTCAGGTCTGTCTCTATGCCCACTGCCCAACCTCTTCAGTAGTTTCTTCCCTTTCGTGACTGAATTACCTGGGATTGTGAAAGCTCACTATGTATTTGAAAGTAGAATACTCGCACAATGAAGCCTCAATTTCAGTGGCAGCCCAAAGATAACACTGAAGTACAAATAATACATAAGAACAAATGTGATAGAAATTCTTATCTTGCATCTCGAGATAGAAAAGAAATAAAAAACCTGAGCAACAAACCTGAAGCGCGTGCTCTTTGAGGCCCAAATGGGACTCAGACTTCAAAGCTGAGAATAGTTGTCTCAGTCCAGATTCCAAATTTGCAAGTGAAGTTTGACTATGTCAGAGCTATTTCTTTTACCCTGCATGTTGTAAATATCTTTGAACTCATTCCTATGAAACAGAAGTGCTTTCTGAAGAAAAAAGTTGAAAAGATAAGTGGCTTACAAGGTACTGTAATTAAAATCTAAAAGATGCTTTCCCAGCTGTTGCTTTTGAAGTTATGCTTAGTTGGTGGCTAGGCGCCAGCATTCAATTACAAGTATGCATTTTTATTAACAGACTATCATGTGTTATATTTTGTCAATAATTCCTTTTAAATTAATTCTTTTTATTGCTTGCAACAGTCACAGGTGTCCAGGTCATTAAATATTAAAATGGGCCCCACTGACAATTGTGCAACATCCTAAGTTTGTTTGGTGTTTTATTTGCACTTCATTTGAAGTTCAAAATTAAAATATCTCTGAACCTGTAGAAAAGAGGCTATGGCCAAGATAAGTTAATGCCTGAGGGGAACAAAATCAAAAAGAGATGCACAGTCTACACACCACTTTTTCCCTGCATTTGAGTTTCTATTTATCATGGTTTCATTTACTTACATGTCATATGCGTGTTGCAGCCTCATTATTTTGATTTACTTTCTTAGATGTCTAAGTCTCAGACTGGAATTAGTATTGTGAGGTGGGTTTGATGTTTGTAGGCTGTTAGAGGTACTCATCAGTCTGTGCCAGAACAGAACAAGAACCACCTTCTTGAAAACAGGCCATTTCCTAGTCTCCCAGCTTTGTGTTGCAGTATTCATTTCACCCAACAGTGATGGTTGCAGTGTGGGTGGCTAAACTTTCTTACTCTGGCTAATTCAGACAGCTATTTTGGGTCAAGGGGAATGGATTCTGGAAGTGTCTTTTAGTCTTCTTTGCATGGTGACAGGAGCTTTAAACAGCAAAGTCAGACAGAGATTATCTACTGTCTGAAGATGTCTGAAGTTAGAAGAGGTGTTCCTGCCCATATTGTCTTTGCTCATGGTTAAGGTCCTACCCGTTACGAAAATGGATTGAGGCACATGCATTTTATTCAGGGTGCCAGTGGAGGTTCAGGATGCTACCCTGCCATTTAAACCATAACATACAATACTTGGTTTCTTCTTACTTTATATCTTAGTACCATGACAAATTCTGCACTGTAGGTCATACAAAGTGAACTTCCCAGTGTGTGGAGCAGCTGGACTGATGTCTCTCAGTACTTGTTGCTAAGAAGGTCACTTCTGAGCCTGAGAGACCCTCTACTCAAAATTGGGTTTAGCTATTACTTCAGAAATGGCATAGAGATAAAGTTAAATAGCACTGTTAAAGTTAAAAGCAATAGCCTGTCTGCTTGTTTTTCCTCAGTAACCAGATCCTTTGAAATACTTTGTTAATTACCAGATACAATCATTACTAATTATTGTAATACAAAACATATCCAGTTGGTAGGATATATATAGTTAGTATTTTCCTTCATTTGTGGCTTACAAAGGTTGTAAAAGGATTTTGCCAATACAAATTAATTCCTTCTTGCATAATATTTTTAAATGTCTGCCCTCTTCATTTTACACATAGAAAAATTTGTTCTGACCGTGGTCATGTTGTAAATGTGCTAAAAGCTAATTGGCAACATAGAAGTCTTCATTTCTGTTCCTGCTTTGATGGCTGCTGTAGATATGGCTGACAAATGTTGCTTCTTGATATATTCTGGAGTTAAGAGCACTGGGAATGCAAGTGGTATATATGCTCATCTGCCACCCCATTCCAGCTTCTCATTTTAAACTCAGATGAGGAGAACAAATCTCTCATGAGCAAAAAGGATGGAGGGAATTGTAAGAAATAACAAAAGAGTGAGAGAACAATTACAATGACAGAAGAGAATAAGACAAATAGCATTTTAAACCGTCTTCTTGGTAACAACTTTTCTAAATGATTTAGCTAATTGAAAGATACAGACATTGATTTGACCTATTAGTCATTTTTCCTTGCACATTTAAAGTTTTGGATAGCAATGTATTTTTAACCACCACCAAAATATCTTGAGAAAAACTTACAAGCCAAAATACTCTCTTTATATCCGAACAGCTCTTTTGGTAAAACCTGAATTTTCACATAGATCTGTTCAAGAGTGGCTGTTTCTTCTGCTCTGACCTATCCCTGACATCTCTAAGAGCTACCTTCAGGAGATACATCACTTCTCTCCATTTATAGCCCATCTTGTAATTGACTGCTGGCCTCTGCAAACAACAAATTATGACTTTACTGCATTGTCCAGCTGTGTTGTAGGAAAGAAAGTCAATGTTTTGTCTACTCCTTACTTTTTTTTTTCTTCATGCTACACATGTCCATTCATTCCAGAGAGATCCAGCACCCTCAGTTTATGTCTGACCAATAATCTAAGACTCTGAGCAGCCTGAGGAAGTTGGTCACTTGCCATCCAGCCCAATATCCCACACGTGAACACATGGACCACTTATCCATACATGTGTAGACTAAGTGATGGATTTCAGGATGTAGCAAAATCTGCCAGGGACTTGGAAGGATTTCAGTTTCCTTGGATAGTCTGTGACCTATTTATGCATGTTGTATTGATAAATGAAGTGAAAGAAAACTCTTTTACACCTTTCAATGGAGGTGCCGTTTGGTCTGGCAACAGTGCTGACAATTTTAGCGATGGCCTATAGGAAACAGCTTGGATTATTAATTCATTTTTACACAGGTCACTAAGCACCCAGAAGTCAATATTTCTTTGAAATTGCTCTCAATCTGGACCAAATCCATTCTGAAGGTGAAAGGTTCCAGATATATAGTGCTGCCAGCCATTATTAGTGTCCTTTTTAAGGCTAGCAATTGTTTTTCCTTGGTTCAGACTGAGAATGACTGGTTTAGGCAGAACAGAAAAAAACTATACATGCTCCTTAACTTTTGTTTTCAGCTTATGATGTGATTTCATTTTTTTAGTTCTTGGAAATATACTTTATTTTATTACATATGACACCAATCAGAGTGAAAAAAAAAGGTGAGAAAGACTTTAGATTCTGAGTCTGAAACAATTGCTCAGTGACTCAGACTCAAATGTAATGAGGAAGCAAGAATTGCAAGAAAGAAAGATTTACACAGACACAGTTAAGGATAAAGCTGAACGGAACTGTACAGTTTCAATTCACAGGAATTTCTTCAAACCTGTAATTTGACTTTCACTTTGTGAGAAGACATACCTGCTGACTCTGACATTTGATGAAAGTCAGAGCAAAAGTACTAAACTTCAAGGTGCATGATGTCAAAACTATGGGTCTGAAACATGACCTTAACATCCTCAGTCTTTGGAGGAGAAAGGAGACAAAATGAACCTTTGCTGTAGATCTCTTGAGTGATAAATGCTTTACACCCTAGTCTTCACATGTTGTCATTTACACCGCTACCTGGCTGGCTTAACACATTACTGATTCTCTTTTATAATCCTTTTTCAGAGTTGTGGATGACTAAACAAGTCCCAGAGAATCAAGCCCTAGATCTTACTTGGATATTTAATAGCTGGAAAGAGTATGGAGAAGAGCTACTCTACCTATGCAAGGGCTGGAAGGAATGCTTGTTGTTGTTAAATATGCAGCACTAGCTCTTTAAATGCAAGATTAAAGATGATTTGATTAGAGTGTGTAAACTCCTTCTTGGAGGAATGCTAGTGATACCTGAAATAAGAGTCGCAAGCAGTACAAGACCAGTGATGGGAAGATAAACCTACATGTACTCAGATATATAAACAATGTTCTCATCATAGAAATTAAAGTATCACTGAAAAATGTGGACCGAAGTGTTGATGCCAAGCTTGTATGTCACTGTGCAATACAGCTTTCAGCCAAGCAGAAGAAATTGGTCACATGGTAAGGATGGCTGGATGAATTAGTATCATTGATCCTATGCAAGACATCCCACTAGCTGGTTCTGTAGTGTCTTTGGGTCTTGATGTTTGTTGCTTGACAACCCTGACTGTATCCTGCCTCCAGCCTTGATGTAAAGTTTTGGAGTGTTCCTTGTATTTGGAAACACCTGAAGTACTGGACAGTCTGTGGAAATATACAGACTAACTTTCATCATTAAAAGACAAGATAAAAGATGACTTGGAAAGTTCTAGGGCTACTCCCTTTTGGAATTTGGTTCTATAATATTAATTCAATTAAATTTGTGTTTTTATTACAGATCAACTGATCAAAAATATGACAACTTTGTTGCTGCTGTTTTTGATTTTAGAAATTATGGGCTTTACCCTTCAGGTGTAACAGGCAGGCATTGAAGCAGCTGGACTGGAAGCATTGCAAAAGCCAAGAAAGCCAAATATTCAAGAAGTTTATGATGAAGGCCAGTGACAGAACCGGTTGGGACCTTTCTTTCATAAAATGATCTCTCTTTAAAGAAAAGTTTTTTTTCAGAAAAAAACTTATTTCTGCACATACTTTATGAGTTTACATCAGGAAGTCCAAGCCTAAATCATTTAGTTTTGGGCTCGCTGGACCTGAATAAAATATCCCAGTTTGTTCAACTGGCCAGGAACTGTTAGTGATGAGCCAGTTCAATAATGTTCTTTGTTTTGTTGTGGTGATATCCCTAGGGATTTGCTGTTCTCCTAACTCATTCCCGTTCTACCCTGTGGGGTATATTAATTATCTGTATATAATACAGCTAGATCTCCTCTGGAAGCAAGAACTGTAGTGTAGTGTGGGAGTTCTGTGATGTCTTAGGGAAATGTCATCCCTGCAGAGAGGACAGGAAAGGGAGCAAATGTAGGTATTCTTAGGTCAAGGTGGAAAAAAGAAATAGCATGCTAAGGAACCATTTTTCAGGAGTATCTGCTTTACGGTCTTTATGATCCACTGAACTATTATTGAGAGGAAAAGGAAAATTTAATAATTTTCTTTCCACTACTATCACAATATCTTTTATTTGCTCTAAGCTCTTTTTTTTTTTATTTTTATCAGTCATGTTGAACGCTGGTAAGATTCTTCTTCAACCAACCTCAGGCACTCATTTTCAGGAAATTAACTTGGCATGGTAACAGCTCTTAACATCTGTGACTCTTGACTTGGAGATAGTTGACTAAAGGGGCTAGGCAGAGTTTTAATTTATTGCCAAATAAATTATTGATTTTTTTTTTTTTTTTAAAGTGGGACTTAACAGTTTAGTTTGAGAATAACATGATGGACAGAATGTGTTGTGCACCACAGCATATTTCAGAGAACAGGCCAAAATAGAATATCCTCATAATTCCAGAAACACTTTTGTCACTATGTCAAAGCCTTGCAATCTGGAAGAACTTTTCTGCATTATGTCACATTTTTTTTTGTTTCTTTTTCATAAGTTTCATTTTATTCCCACTTTATTCAATCTTCTTTCTGTTATTACAATTTTCTACCTTAACTAGAAAGACAAATACTGTAGTTATCTTTATAAGAATTGAGAATTCTTTCCACTGAGCTGGATCTGCTTTGACTAGCAGTGACACTCGGACACAAGTGAAATTTGGTTCTAGATTCTAAATTCCAGGTGTTCTCCTTTCTACAAATGAAATGGGGAAAAAAATGGACAAACACAACCCTTGAGTCTTGTCAATTCTGAATTTTTATATCCAGATCAGCATGTTGAAGATTAAGTCCATTCTAGCTTTTCCACTCAAATTCCCACCACTTACCTAGTAGTATCATACCTTTTTCTTTCTAAGTTATAAATTTAAAAAAGTTATTTATGTTCTTTCTAGAAATATTAATCTACAATAACACAAAAAATGCGTATTTTGGTGGGAAATGTGTATATTATTTTTAGAATGATTATATAGTAAAATTGTTAAACAATTGTCTTAAGAGTGACTGTTCAGGAAGTTCAGAACTGAAAGGTTAAATTATAGCCAGAATTTTCAAAAGTTAAAACATTGGCAATTCCCAGTGAAATCACAGATAAAGCAGATTTAAGTATATATTTTCAGATGTATATATTTGAAATTTTCAGTCCAAATATGTTAGATATAAAAAGAAAGGTCCTATGCTATTGCAGTCCAATGCCAAAGCAGTATCAAAATGTCATGCTTTGGTGTTTGTAAGGCTTAAT
Source organism: Chloroceryle aenea (assembly GCA_013399075.1). Taxonomy (NCBI): domain Eukaryota; kingdom Metazoa; phylum Chordata; class Aves; order Coraciiformes; family Cerylidae; genus Chloroceryle; species Chloroceryle aenea. The sequence continues at coordinate 88,339 of VWZY01000545.1, forward strand.
AGATTAACATAAGGTATTTTACATGTAAATCCTCTGCATGTATTTCTATAATTAGGTCAACAACACCTATTTTGAAACTCCCCATTTAACATTTTGGGGAAATGGACAAATAATCCTTAGAAATTTTGAAATTTAAGACTTCCTTCACTCTTTTTCCAAATAATTTATGTATTCTTTCTTCTGCAGTACAGGGGCTTTCTTCTAAGTGTAAAACTTGTCCTTTTAACCAACTAACTTTAAAATGCTCATAATTAAACCTCAGTGGTTTTGTTACTTCTAGTAGGGAAAATCAATAAGTCAAAACTAATAGTCTGTATTCCTACTATTTTTTTTTCCTTTTACTGATGAAACAAGTCTGTTCCATGATTGAAATGTTACATACAATTGTGATCACAGATCCTCTCTGAATTAAAGACAGAGATATTGGAATGATTTTACTTTCAGTTATCATACTCCTTCTCCTCCTCTCTTCATCTTCTCTCTGCAGGAAACCCTCCACCCAGCCAAACCAAAATCTTTTAGAGCCGAGCCCTAGCCGATGACAACCAGAGAGATGTTCCACAGTACAACCTACCTCCTGTAAGATCAGACCCTAGGTTCTCTTCTCAGATACCACACTGGACTTCACAGAATCACAGAATGTTCGGGGTTGGAAGGGACCTCAAAAGATCATAGAGTTCAACTGTCCTGCCAGAGCAGGATCACGTAAAGCAGGTCACACAGGAACACGTCCAGGTGGGTTTTGAATGTCACCAGAGAAAGAGACTCCACAACTTCCCCGGGCAGTCTGTTCCAGTGTTCTGTCACCCTCACCATGAAAAAGTTTATCCTATGACATTATCCAAATGACTGGTCATTTCTACTAGCTAGGAGCACTAAAAGCCCTGATCCAAACCTACCAGGAATACTGGTAATCCTACACTTATATTCCCAAAGTTTTTCTTTAGGATTTATAATTATACTATACCATTTATGCAGGATACTGAAATGAATGAATGAAGAATATTACTTCTTATTTTTCTTAAAATGATCTGATTTCAGTGAAATGCATTATCCTGACATGACTTTTCATTTTCTAAACAGGAAGACTTTGTTGGTAAACTTCTACTTGGAAACATGAATGGGGTTTTTATTTGTTCTCTCTTTTGATTTCTTGCTTTCTTGCTTTCTTTTTGTTGTTGTTGTTGTTTTTCTACCCCCTTAGTTGAACATTCACTTGTAGGAAAATCAAAACTTTATGGAGAAAAAATGTGATGTAACTGAAATATTTGCTGCGAGGTTTGGATCAGTCACAGAGTTGCTATTACTTCTGCCTACCTGACTGACAAGAGCAGTGCAGACACAGTGGCAGAAATAGATATCTGTGAGGGGTGGCAGTCCTCAGAGGCACCCAGTGGCATGCCTGTTCTGCAGTCACATTCTGGGTTGCTTTGTGTGACCCTGATGAAGCACAGCTGAGGATTTCATCCTGCCCCAGGAGAAGCTTGTCCCAGATGGACGTGTGGGAACTTCTGCAGTCCTTGGCTTGCCTCATTTTGCTTCCATAGAGGAAGAATCTTAACCTTTGCTTTAGGTTTTGGTATTCATTGTCATGTTCAATAAACAGAAACTAAAAAGGAATTGGCATTTTCACCCTTTTTGCCACTTTCTTTCCTGATAATGCTTGAAACGTATTTAATTCCTCACCTAAGAACCATTCATCTCATCCCCTTTTTAACCAGTTAGCAAGTAATAAGTGTTTATTCTCTGCCATAATTGGCAGTTTTATGGTGATCAGCATAGTACAAGAGCTAAGATTCAAAAAAAAGCATGTTTGTAAGCTAGCAGACTAGGGATTTAGAATTTTCCCTTTTCAGCTTTAAGAAAATCTTGTAACCTGTGTGGGCCATCCTTTTAGGTCAATTTCATGCAGACTATTTTCTCTTTTTCTATATCTATCCTAAATTAATACAGTAGGTGCTTTGCAGCCAGCATGGTTTTACATTGATCTCAGCCAGCTTGTTTACAGTGTTTTGGCAAGTTGCTGATGTACTTGTCCCTGGGGATAGAGCAGGGGTTAATTGCTGTTAAACTCTCAGTGCCAAGTAACGGTTCAGACTCTGTGCTACATTAAAGATGACACTAATAAGGAAAGAGTGCACTGGATTGCTCTGTGTTGAAAATTGGACTTGTGGTGACAGAAACTTGGAGCAGAGCTGATGTAATAGCGAGGCCATAATGTAATTATAACTGCTGAACATGTGTCATACCAAGTTAAATGATACATTAATGAATCAAAACAGGTGATGGAGTGTTGCTCTTTCAGCAGATAGAGGTGTTTTCAAGGTCAGATTGTCATTAATTTAATAATCTGTAAACTGGATATTCTTCAAATAATAAGCAAAACCAACTCAATTTTGTATTGTTTAGTATATTTCTTATCCTATATCAAAGGAGCAGAAAAAAAAAACCCCAAAACCAAAAAAAAACCCAGAATAAGTTATTCTTAGTATAATTTTATCTCCTTTATTAAATCTCTGTTGTAACTAATACAATATATGTGTACCTAATATTTTTGAGCCAGGTGTGATCTCTGTTTCCCTGTGCTACAAGCAGGCTGAACACACGCCAGGAGGTGAGTAGACACATCAGTATAGCATTGAGATGAGCTAATAAGCTTTGCTGAGAGACAGAATACATTACACTGAATACAGTCAGTAAATGGTTTCAGGTCAGCTTGAACCACAGACAAAACAAGTTCGCTTCTGCTCAGAGCAGAAGTGTGTAGTAATATTGTGAGTTATATTACGTACAAATGCTCTTTGCCTATTATGATTCTACAGCAAATGAGAAACCATCTCTTATCTCAACTGGTTCCTTTAACTCCAGTATCATGGGTGAAGTTCCTACCCTTTAATTCTGGTAGGATCTCCATGTGCGGAGTTAAATAAAGGCTTATATTCCAGATCAGGTGACAGTTCAGGACACCACCATTCAAGTGATAGTTGACTGCCTGAACATGACACTATCTATCTCTCCAGCAAGTTCTGAGTGCTTGAAGAAACATATCACCTATTTTTGTATGAAACGTAGAGTATTTTTCAAGTAGCCTTGGTTGAGAAGTTAAAACAGAGCCCCATGGAACAAAGAATATAGCCATTTTTGAGGAATAAAAACTGCCTTTGAATGTTGCAGTCCCCCCATTCCTGCTATTCTAAAAAAAAAAAAAAAGTTTTTTTCATATTTGTCTTGCATTCCATAAGCTTCAAATTTCTTTTCATGCTTTTAAAAAATGAAACAAAGATTTATTTTTCTTTTTTTTTTTTTTAAGGGGCTAGTTGAGTCCAGTGCTGAAGCTCCATTAAAAAACTGATTTTAGTGCCTAAATCAAATTGCGTCTTTTGAAAACATCACAGTAAGATCACTCTGACTTTATTTTTCAATTTTTATCTAACTTTTTACTAATATGGCTAATTAATATTTACAAAAATGGAATTTTACAACAGACTCCTGGCTAAATTGTGCTTCTGTATTGTTTCTTTCTTTTCCTTTCTTTTTCATAAAAGTTTTTGGGGTTGAACTCCTTGTGTTTGAGAAAATCTTGGATTTTACCTCATTTTCTCTCTGATGTCATACTATTTCACAAAGGCAAGTTTTTCCTGTTGGGAAAGTAAAATAACAGTAAAACTACAAGCCCTTCTAGGTCTCAAGAGATCTGCTAGAAACCAGGTCCATGCCAGTTCTTCTCATCATCATGTCATGTGTCCCAGGACTGTTCTTTGTCACTGTATCTCCTGGAGGCTGAGCAACTACTAGGTACAGGTTTTTGAGGAACACCTGAGGTAGGAAGAACTGTTCACATATTCTTTCTTGACCTTCCCTGTTCCCCATCCTCTTGTCTGCCTCTCTTCCTCTCTTATTTTGATCAAACAGATGATAAACTGTGCTGCTTAATGACTTCCTTTTATGACCACCCTGCAAAGATATGCAGAAGGGCAGTAGCATTTGTCTTCAGCAGATCAGTTCTGATTTCTTAAGTTGCTTCCAAGTACTTCCACAAAGTTCAAATCTGACCTGAGTCATTTACATTTAGGGATTACTGAAATAAAAGACTTCCCTTTCAGAAGGTGTCAGAGAAGTCAAACCTTCCTGAAGGAAAAGATCCACAGAGCAGACATCAGCACTAGGAATGAGAACAGCATTCTCTGTGCATTTTGGCAACCTTGGCCCTTGAAATACTGGGCATTCACAGAGAGAAGATTATACTGCTTCCGTGGTACTTGCTACAAACTATCTGACTTCATAGCCTGGTCAGCATTTTATGTAGATAGAGTTCTTGAACTTCTATGATTTCTATGAACTTATTTTTTCTCCTGAAAATTTTATTTCAAGCCTTATCCATTTTAGTGAAGTGTGAACATTGTTCATCACGCTGGGAGCATGCATTAAAAATCTGTGATGTGTGGTCTCCTATCACTACATTTCCTCTAGTCATCCTTACTATAGAGGCTTGACATCCCAGCACTTTTGTGTTTGGCTGGTCAGATAACCAGAACTAAGAATCATGGATATTTATTAAGGTTGCCAATCTAAGACTGAATTTCACCTTTGAGAGTCGTATGAAGTTTCATTGCCCATTTTATTTATCGCAGTGTGATATTGGAAAAGAGTGGCTAAGCACTATAATGCTCAGGATGACATTCTCAAGGAAAATTTGTTACCTTACAAGGGATAACTTATCTAGAACATTTCATTAAGAAGGCTTTTTGCAATACCCAGAAGTTGTACGTGTTTGGGGGAACTCATTCACTCTCCAAGGTGTAAACTGATTCTTTCTTAGTGGGGGAAAATAGAATAATCCTTCACCATGAAGCAGATCTGATTAAAAATGTTACATTATCAACATTGAAATGTTCTGTGGGAATATTGCAAATTTGTAGAGATATCATGAGGAAAAAAGCATTTTAGTTTTGGAATGGACCATTGAAACTTTTGGATTTGAAGCAACGTTTTGTGTCAAGATGTATTAGATTTTGGATTGTTAACCATCATCTATGATTTAAAAAGTCAAGATTAGACTAAAGGACTTTCATTTTATAGAAGCAGAGCATAACCCTAACACAAAATTAATTTCCCCATAAATTTTTACTTAAGCGGAATAAAATAAATGAAGAAACACTCTTGTTCTGACTGTATGAGAAGCATAATATGAAGAGGAATGTGAATCAGAGTTGGAATACATGGGGTCTCATCCAGCAGATGATGAAATCTTACCTTCAGAAATCTCTCTCCCTTGGTTCTCTCTGAGACAAATACATTGATACTGATGCTCAAAGTCAGTGACTGAGATTCATCAGTCTCTGGCTTACTGGTTTGTTGTTATTGATTCTTAAGGAAAACAGGTCTAAAAAAATGTAAGTTGCAAAATGGAAATTCCAGGATTTAAATCAAACCTGATTCTGCTTGTCTTCAAGTCTCCTTCCATGTGTTTATCCACTCATCCGAGGCAATATCCCCCTTTCTGGTACATGTTGATGTTTTGTGAGTCTCCATGAAGAATTGCCTGTGTCTGTGGAGGCACTCCCATAATACCATTACTGTGTTGTTTGTATGACATCACAGAAATAAAAATGATGTTTAAGATAAAATTGCACTGTCACCAAGTGCAGCAGGGCTTCTTTCACTGACAACAGTGGCAGGTTTTCTGTCCACTGATTACATAATATAATAGCAGGGTCATTTGCATCATTGTTATCCTCATACAGAACCTATACTGGTTACTGAGCATGGCTTCACATGTTACAGACCAGTCCTTCTTTAAGCATCCCTTACCTACAATTGACCCTTGATCAATCCCTGTGAAATCTAACTGGTTCTTGAAAATAAATAAAGCTCCAGGGAGAATTTTGATGTCTTGGTATTTGTCTGCTACCTTTTTTAAACCCATATGTAAATGTTGAGTTATAGTCTTCATAGAAGGATTCCTTTGAAATATATTGAACTCTGTAATGTGATTCACAAGAAATTGCAATTGAGTTATCATCTGTTACTGATGACCACCAAAAAAAAAAAAAAAAAAAAAAAAAAAAAAAGAAAAAGAAAGAAAAAGCTCAAATCAGCTATTTGAGGTTAATGTGCCTGAACTACTATTCAAATTTCTCTGGTTGGGTTGTAGACTGATTAAGTTCTTGTGATTTGGTCAAACGAATTTTTAAATTCCACTGTCCAGTAATATATTTACTATGGTCTGAATCCTGCACATTGTGCTCTGGGGCACTGAGAAAGAATAATATGCTTAAACATGTCTGAGTATAGATAAATTTAAGTCTTTGGGGGCCACATTAAGGTGGATTTAGATAATATGTCCACTTGTCCCAGTATAATTTACTCCTTGTAGGAGAAACTAACTGATTTCTTAATATTGCCCTTATAATTGCAATACTTCTTTCTACAAACTGTCAGATCTTGAAGATACGTGTCTTTTCCAAGGAAAAGGAAAGGTACATTTCAGAGACACTTGAGTTATGTGCGTTATCAACATTTTCTGGCATCATAGTGCCTGTCAAAATCTGGCATTTCACTTTTCGGTTCTGGTCTCCCCAGTTCAAGAGCAACAGGGAAATAGTAGAGAGAGTCCTACCCTTTGTAGCCTGAGCATGGAAGAAAGAGGAAAAGGTGCACTTGAAGCTCTGTAAAATGGAGACTTGTCTCAGGGATTGATTAGAGGTCAGTGTTACATTTTGCTGAGCTGTTGTTTGCAAATGAGATTACCCAGAGAAGAAAAGTTGGAAAAAGAAAAGGAGACAGAGGACAAAGGCTCCCCAGTAAGACACGGGAAGAGGATAAGGAGTGTTTACCAAGGAGTACACTGTAGGCAGTATTAGAAAAGTAGGAAGAAAAGTGCAAAAGAGGAGGATCACTGAGGCCAGAGGAGAATGGTTTCAGGAAGAGTGTGGTTCACTGCTTCAAAGGCAGGTAACAGGTCAGTGAGGATGAGAAGAGGCATTGTCCTAGCTATCCTGATGTAAGAAAGCAGTCAATTTAAACTGAGAAGAATAAGTTCATTGCACTGGAAGGAACATGATGGTACTTTTGATGGGGTTGTAAAAAATATAATCAGCAAGTTCACAGATAAAAGGAGACTGCAGATAGCAACTGCAGCCAAAACACTGCCAGCTGCGATAGTGAGAATATTTGGTTAACAGCAAATGTTCTTGTTGATTCATTAATGAAATGGAGCTTTCCTTCATCTGAAAAGTTCTATTTCTTGTATTTCCCTGAATTTACTATGAGTTTTAAGAACCTTTTGTTTATATTTCTTAGTCTAGCTTTGGGATGTTTTCCTTCATTTCTTTACCTTGACAATTTAGAAAAAACAAATAGACTATAAGCTATTGCTGTTTTTAAACGTGACACATGGTTACCTTAACCTTAATTTGATATTAAGGATTTTTCAGTTGTTCTAAGAACCGACGCCAAAATTACTCTTGCAAATAATCTATTGAACTTCTACTCTGATGCAATCCCCTTCTAGTCTTTTCTCTACTCCGATCTGTCTTTAAAAATGGTTTTATCAGCCTTTCTCTAGATTTTCCTGAATCTACCATAATTAAGAGTATATTTATACTGTCCTGTTTTCCCTTGTTTATTTATTATCTTTCTGCTACTCTATTAGACATATGTTTCTCTCATAAGACATATACACCGGAATAGTTTAGTTGGATTTTTACTGTAATGCTCTGTGTTCCATGTCATTGTAAAATGGATTTTAACATTTGCCTGTATCACATGCTTTTGAGTTGGGAATGTAGACCTAAATATTCTAAAAAATTATTAAGTTGATACAGGTATTTTTTTTATGCCCTGGGAATTGCACAACACAGAATATAAACTCCTGGGTTTATTTATGCAATTCATTATTCATTTAGACCTCTGTCTTGGCTCAGGCTGTAATGATTAAGGGTGCCAGTTTCCAACAAATGCAGTTAACTCTATAATGCTGCTTAAAAAGGTAAATAAACTACCCTTCCATAACCTAACTATTGTATGTGGTAAGTCTCTGACACCTCCAATCCACTAGCATTCATTTCCATCAGAATTCCTACTTACAACATCCTTAACATCTTCTGTGCTGCAGAACTGACCCTTAAAATATATAGTATACCTCTGATGTTTACTGTTTATCTATTTTAAACTGCACAAGTGTCTGATTCCATGAAAAATTTGAAGAGCATGCCCCTTCTGAGTGACTACTTTTTCACTGCAGCAGAGACTCAGCTAATAAAGTTTTTTCACATTAGGGGAGTTATAATTTGCTAGCAGGATCTTGATAGTTGCCTCAGAATAAGGCAATATGCCTTTCCCCTTCCTACCAGGCCTAATTCCCTGGTAACCTTATTGAAAATGTGCATGGGCTACAAAACTAAAGATTAACTGTCCAGGGACCTGCTTCTTGGAGCTTATTTGAAGATTAAATCAAATGGCAGGCAATATATATTTGGTAATTCAGCTTTGTTTTAGACTTTTCCAATCTAGTGGAAAGCAAAATAGAAGAATCTGACACTCAAAAGCACTAATTTTTTTTTATTTTTTTTTTCTCATTTCAAAATGCCTGGTATTTCTGTCCATAGCAAAATTAGAATTAATGATTTATTTCCTCATGTTTGAACATCCTATTCTTTTATTACTGAACAGGAAACAAAGTAATTTTAATTACAGATGATGAGCAACTTTTCTCCTTTTGATATTCTTCCTTTTTATTCTACATAACAAATAGTAACAGAAATGTTTAAAGAGGAGCAATAAAATACCTATTATAGCATTACAGCGTTCATTTAAATAGAAAGGGAAACACACTTACTGTTTCTCATTTCAGTGTTAAGTCTACGTATTAGTTAAACAGATTTCTATTCAGCAAATTAGATTGAGATGGATGGAAATGTTATGCTGTTTTAAAAAACTGTATTTAAAAGGCACATTCAAAGACACTGAAGTGCGATTTGTCCTACTAGCAGACATCTGAAGAACAAGTGACATTCTTACACAAAATCTATATTGGTGATGTATTTAATTACAGAGTTGATTGAAATTGACAGCTTCAGTGACCTATGAGTGCACTGTTACTGACTGATGGATGCTTCAAATCTGGTTACTTTTAAACCGAATCACATACTGTTCAATAATATCCTGTCAAATGCAAGCTACATTTTTTGCATGTATGTGGACTTCACAGAGAACATTTTAATTAAAATGAGGTAGAGATGAATGCTTTCTAAAAACTGATGTAATTCTTTAAAGTACAGTCTTTATGATTTGAGTAGGGGATAAAGAACTCTCAGTATTATTCAGAGTGGTTGTGTTCCTTAAGAGACCTTTATTTTCATACTCCTATCAGCTCAAAATCTTTCAAGACAGATTAGATCTGCAGCCTCTTCTGCACATATATAGGCAGATCCCATTAATAGCCAGACAGACAGTGAGAAAATGGTACCTGAGAAAGCCTGTGACATCTACTAAGGGTGACTCTGGAAGCTTTGCAGCCAACTTCAGTGCAGAGACCAAGTCCCCTAGCACCAAAAGATGTCTGAAATGGCCACTTTGCTCAGTCTTTCTGCAACATTAATCATGGTCTCAACCACAACATGTTTCTCATGACTTTGTGACAGCACAAGCAGTGCAGAGTGCAGATGCAAGTCTGCCCTTCTGTCTCCTTTGTTTTCACTTCTCTGTAGTTCTGTGGACATAGAAGATGCTTTTCTCAAGCTTATGAATATCAGCAATTTCTTAGTATTATCTAGAAGTATAACTTATCTTCTGGAAGAGTAGGGAAGAAGGTATGACCTTCCAGATGAAGAACTCCTGTTCCAATCTGGAGCCAAATAAATGAAATAAAGGATGATCGGGTGCTTGAGTTGTGAAAACAGCAAGTAGCCTCATAATCCCATTCAGTTAATGTATCTATATCCTGGTAGGAACGGTAGCAATAAAAAATAAGCAAGCTTTGTCTCTTCCCAGGTTGGTCACAGTGATCAATGTTTTCTCTAATGCCAAATTATATTGCTGTAACTAATTATACAGACAATTTAAATCAAAAGCAATGTTAAGGCTCCAGGATGTGCCAAATATGTCAGCTCATCTATGAAGGGGGTCACTTCTCCATTGAACTACCTGAATAGTCATATTCCTGCCAATGATATATGCATTCTCTGAAAGAACAGCAAAGGTTGAAGAGCCTGTGTGAAACAAAGATGATCTGGATACAGAGCATCAGGCTCAAAAAAAGAATTTGCAGTAAAGACTAAGCTCCTTAAAATAAACTGCAGGCTTTTTGCCTTTGCAGGTGATTTCTCAGTGGAGCTGAAATTATTAACTTTGTTCATAAGTGATGGAAAAATCAGTCTCCTTATAGTCAAAATATGCCTTTTGAGGTATAATAGAATGCTTCCAGATTAATAATAACAAACAAACAAAAGTCTAGCCTAAAGAAATTGCAAAGAAAAAAATGCAGTAACTTTTCACAGAAAAAAAAAACAACAATTCTTTTTACTTTTGTTTCTGTTTCCTTAATACAGTTTTGCATTCTACTTAAGTCGAAGTAATAGATTTGACACTTTACTCTGGAAATCATCTTTATGCTCTCTGGGATAGGGTAAGTAACAGAACGTAAAAGTACTGTAAGTCTTAAAATTATCCAGAATTTTACCAGTGGAAACAAACCCACTCTGTCACCAATAAGTATTGTGAAAATGTTCTTTGAGTGAAAAAATAAGAGCAAATAAGAATATTTAACATTAGAAGAATTTCTGGGAGTGATAAATGATTTTATAGTGCTTTCATAGTTTTTATCATGAGTTGTACCATAGTCATGGTAGCATGGAGCTGCTTGTGGCCTACCTGGATTTACCCAGTTTCTTTCTGAGCTCTGAGTTGTCACTGAGAATAATTTCAATTAGCAATTAATCTTTAGATGCTTTACTTCATGGATCGTGTACACCTAAGTGAAACCACTGCAATAAGTACAGGCATAGCTTATAATGACTAAACCTAATAAAACATGCTCTTAACTGGGAGAAAAAGACAGCTCTATCTACTAGATGTTTCCTGTTTGCAAGTTCAGAACAAGTTATTGTTGGCCAGAAAGCAATTTCTCTCCAGAAGCAATTGAAACTCAGATAACCTGGTTCCTCAGCAGTGCTGCAGCCCCTCTCTCCTTCCCAGGCATAAGGATTCAAAGTACTGTGGAGCATTCCAGGCTATGGGTCTAATCTGGGGGAAAACTAAGCTTTCCCCCAGCCTGGGTCACCACATGGCTTTACCAACATGCACTGGGATGAGAGAGGAGATAAGTAGAAAGAGAGGATCACTACTGATTACAGCAGACTACTACTGTGTAAATTAAATTGGAGTTGCCTTCTCCTTGCATATAAGAATAAGGAACCAGTTAACAGAGGTTTTGAAATAATGGGCCTAGAGGATTTGCAATAATACCTTCTGAGATAAGTGGTGATAAGTGAGATAATGGTCCCACCTTAGGATTTCCTGTGCTGGTCTTCTGTACTTTTCTGGACATACATATGCTGCATACCCTCACTCCACTGACCTGAGGGTGTCAAAAGAGCTGTAATAGTTTTTTAAGCATAAAGGATAAAAATGAGGAGAGCAAAAAGAATGATGTCATACTTGCTGTGACCTATATCTAGATTCACACAGAATTTTTTCTTTGCATCAGGAAGACTACATAATTGAAGACTGCTAATCCCACTTTAAAGTTTTGCACTGTTAAAAAAAAAAATAATCCTAACATAAAACCTCAGTTTTATTTTCTCTACCAGAAATACCTGTCTTTATGACAAAGGGCCACCAGCAAGTACCTGTTGTAGAACAAGGGCACACTGCTGAGAACAGAAGATAAATTATTTGGGCAGAATTACTCTTTTGTTTTTGGCTTGCTTTTGAAAACAGTGCACCAGCAGGTTACTAACCTTTTCTACCTGGCTATGTCTTCTTCTCTGGACAGCCAACTGCTCTTCATGTGTGCTGCTTACAGACACAGAACATGTGGCTTGTGTACTTGCTCTGTGAGATGAGCATAGGCCAGATCCTTTTGACCCTTTACCTAAGATGTAGCTGTAGGATGGCTTGAGCCTAAGCATGTTTTCTCTGTTTCCTCATTTGAAGTGTTAAGTGCTAATCTCCAAGACTAATTTTGTATTGAACTTGTTGGGTCAGTTTTATGCAGCTTCCTTTGTGATGAAGGCTCCAAAATGTTTACATTTTGTCCACATATGAATGACTCAAGTGGAACAGTTTAGATAAAACAGCTATACCTCTAATGTCTTAATTAATGCTTTGTAGTAAAGGACCCCTTCCTTTAGTTGTTTGTAACTTTTTAAGACTTCAGAAACGTTGCCTGAAATTTTCTCGGTTGAATGTCTGCCTCAGGCTGAAGAGGCTAAGGTAGCTCAAATGTTTTCATGAACAAGATTAGGGAAAATAACACTTCTTTTCTCATGTAAAAAAAAGTATTGTTTTCAACATATTTAAGAGAAAACCTTGCTAATGTTTTAGTGATAGTAGGAGCTGAACAGTCAGGTCTCTGAGTCAACAAGAAAAGTAAAAAAAAATTAAAACACAGACATTGCTCTGCACCCTCTATGTCGTGCTTCATTTGGTACCACTCAGAGTGTGCGGGGAAAGGCTGGTGGAGGAGCAGTCAAACCTCTGACAAATCCCAGTTTGGTTATTTGATTTGAGGAGTGGTGTAATCTGATCACTGAGTCAGCAGAGCTTGTGAATTATGCAAGCAGCATCTGGTCCCTCGAGATCATATATTGGCCACAAATTGGTATAACTGCTCCACTCTTCCACTTATTATACAATGTGGTGTCCAACCACAGGACCCTCACACTATTATGAGTACCTGAGGATGGGCAGGATGGGCCTTCTTTTGTACCAGCTCAGCCTTAAGTTCCCTTTCCTCATTTTGTTTCCTTGTTGGCTCATTACAGACTGCCTAATTTTTCTTGAGCAGGGTGAATGAACCAGTAGATTAACAATGAAGTTACCCTCTGAACTCCATTTGATTATAAACTGAAATATGGTTGTTTCATTCAATGTTGGAGACAGTGGCTAGCTGTGATGGTTGGATTCCTGAAGTACTGTATTCAGCTGTGGAGTCCTCAGCACAAGGAAGACATGAATATACTGGAGTGGGTCCAAAGAAGGATAGAACATCTCTCCTATGAAGAAACACCAAGTGTTGAGGCTGCTTAACCTGGAGAAAAGAAGGCTCTGAGGAGACCTTATTGCAGCCTTTCAGTACTTAGAGGGGGTGTAAAAGAAAGATGCAGACAATCTTTTTATCAGGGCTTGTTGTGATAAGAGCAGGGGTAATAATTTTTAATTAAAAGAGGGCAGATTTAGACTAGATGTAAGGAAGACCCTAGGTAGAGATGTCCCTGCTTGTGTAGGGAGGTTGGACCAGATGACCTCTAGAGGTCCCTTCCAGCCTAAAACATTCTATGGTTCTATAATATTGAGATGAACTTTACTAAATTTTTCAAATAGTCAGGCCTACTGTCCTTTTACAATGATCTCTTGTTTAGGTGTTTGAAACTCCTAGGAAAACTTTTCCCTGAATTAATTTTTATCTTTCCTGTCTAATCTAACAAAGATGAGTTAATGCAATTCTAGCTGCAATAATCAAATGTTAAGACAAGTCTCATTTTTTTTTCTCATCAGCTTGTTCACTTGGCTATAATGTAGTATAAGAATAATCTCTGCACATCAGGAAAAGAAATACAATGATGTGAGTATTACACAAAATTTGAACTGAATAGCAGACTCAATGCAATTTGAGTAATTTTCCTTTTCTTTCTTAACTTTTCTATTTTCCTCTGTAACATTTCTGGATAGACATTCCAAGGCCATCACTATGAATAGGGTGTAACAACAGCCATCTGCAGGTCAGATAAACCCATCCATCAGCATATCAGCAACTGGACCTAAAATATTTATAGAATTTTTATTCTTGAGCGAAGGAAACCATTAATTGGTGATTAACATAAGAAGGTAATAATGAACTCAAATCTGTGTGTTGCAGTTTTGTTATTACTCATGTTCTGCAGGCAAGATAAGAAAACAAAATGAAGAAATTAGTTTTCATTTGCCAGAAGAGCTATTTTCTATAGAGTACTGATGAAATGCATTTTGAAATCTGATGCATCTGTACATATCTAGATTAATTTCACTGATCTAGTGAAATATCACAGATAATTCCCAAAAAAGGGAGCTTTATAACAAACAGTAAAATCTATATCAATCACTGTGTATTCATAATAACTCATAGACCTGATAATTATGGCTAAATATAATTTCTGACTTGAAACATTTTCATCATAGCACTCAGCATATTCCTAACTTAAAATACAGGGGTTTGTATTAACAGTTCCAAATATTTCAATGGATTTGAGGCTGTCATGAAGATATCTATATAGTCAGCAATTACTGCATTTTAAAAGTGTGAAAATAAGTTCAATTGTGTAAACCAGACAACTATGCTTAAAAAAAGGTAATGTTCCTTTAAGTGGTCTTCTGCAGTAAAAGAAAAGATGAAGTGCCTTTAAAAATTACATCCATTGCTTGTCCTCTCCTAGTTTAATTTCTTTTTAACTTTAAATAAACATTTCTTTACATTTAGCAACAGTGAAAAAGGCTGTTCTTACTCATTTTGTATGATTAAAACTACATTAGCAATATAGATGTATTAATTTACAGATACGGATACTAATTGCTTAAATATTGAGTTCAAAACTAGACACTAGTACTCAGAAGGGATAATTGGTTCTTGCCGTAGAAAAAAAAACTATAATAAAGAACTTGAAAGTGCTGTCACATTTCACATAACAAGCAAAATCTCAGAATATTTGAAAAATATTCTGAAAGAAAATGTCTTGGGGCTTTCTTAATGAGAATGAATGTGGTTTGAAAAGATCAAATAATATCCACATATGTCAAATACAGGTTCTAATAACAGTTAGAGATAATGAATAAAATTAAAGTAGGTCATTTTTAGTCATTTAGGATTCAATAGGAGGCATACCTCTTCATAACTGCTTGTTAAAATATAATTAGAAGCATTTGCTGTATTTACAAAAAATATCAATATCAAAGATTAAAAAATTAAAATGAGATATTTTACCATTCTTTAATTTTCTGGTTTTGTTTTATTAGCATTTGAGTAGTAAATGGTATAAGTAACCTGATATAAGTAATACTTATATCAGATACTTATAAATAAGTAATCTGATAGGAGCATTGGGTTTTTTCCTTTCCTCCCAAATATGGCAGCTTTTAGCAATCCACAAGTGCCTATGTATTATACAGAACTGAACATACAGGACTGTGTAAAGAAAGAAAAGTCAAGATCACACACCCAAGCTAATGTATCAATTTTAGGTTGTATCACAGTGTTACTGAAAAGATATAGAAAGTCGTAAGGGTAGAGGGGGGAAAAAAAGAATAAGGGTGAAGAGTCTGCTACAGAAGTGGTTATCGGAGAGTTGTTACAGTTCAGTTAACTCAATGCAGATGCTCAGCACTTTTCAGCACTGGGCTAAATTTACCAAGCACACACTGATTATTCATCCATAACACTGATGCTTAGAAATGCAATGGCTTGTCAGGATGTTTGTTTTAAAAATGGATTGTGCAGTCACCAATAGATCCTAAGAGAACTGATAGGTAGAGGTGGCTGGCATTTATGGCTAAACCTGATTCAAAATACTGATCTGTGAAATCAAATTATTTGCAATTTTCACAAATCTCTAAATTGATTTTTTAAAAATTTTTCATTGTGTCATTTTTAAATTGTCGAGAGGGAAGATCTTGCTTTGCATAATTTTCTGTAAATTTGAGGTTCATTTCACAGAGCCATGGGACAAGGAAGGTGTTAACCTAGATGACAGTAAAGGAACAGATGAAAAGAGACCATGCTGATAAATGATGAAAGATCTGCAAGAAAGCAGGATGAGGCCACTCATGAGAACATAAATGGAATGCAAGAAGTCAAGAAATGAAAGCAATTAAGTTTTCATAGTAAGCCTCAGTAAATATATTAAGCTTTGGAGACACCTGTAGGTCAGAGGACTTCAGGAAATCCTCATGAACTGAACAAGGCTGAAGACTGGTACCTCCTTACCCCAGGACAAGGGGAGAGAGATCCTTAGGTACAGATGCATTTGCCTGACATAATCTTGAAGCCAATGTGATCTCAGGTGAGCTTTCCTGTTGAGTGCTCATTTGCTGTCCATTCACAGATGTCCCATATATTCTTTCACCACTGCTTTCTGAATCCACTACACTGCATTATGTTAGAGCACAAACCACATTGATACAGGTAGAAAAGAAGATCTTGGATAACTCTTTGGGAGATACATAAAAAAGGAAGCAATGTAATAATACTCAATAAGAGGTATGGCCTCTTAAACTAAACTGCATAATTGAAAATCTCCTTGAAATTCTTGTCATCTTGAACCTCTGTCAATGGCTTTGAGAAAGATGTTCTTAACCCAATTATATAACTTCAGTAGTTGTGGCAAGACTGTCTTCATAGTCCGTGCCTCTGATGGTGTCATCTTCTTTTTGATCTTCCTCTCTTTTCCCCTTCTCTTCTAAAATAAATGAAAACTGCTTATCTTCTCTCTAAAAGTTCTTCATGATCTATTCATGCGATTCCATTGATAACCTTGTACAAAGGATATTACTAAATGCACTGGGACTCTTTGCAGTTATGAGGAGCCTTAACACATTAATAATTTCAGGATAAGACCCCATTTTTTATTACTGCATTTTCACTCTTTTTTTTTAATTTTAGTTTTAGTTTTAGTTTGTCTAATAATTTTGAGTTTGTCTCCCTTCTTAGATTTTTTTTTCCTCTACCTTTTCTCAACACTTCCTGCATTTTTTTTTCCAACAATACTTTCTCCTGATGTGCTTCCTTGCCATTTTTAAAGCTGTTATTTATTTGTTCCTGCTTGGCCAAATCCATTTTTTTTTTCAAAATCTCCCTGGGTGTTTTTTACAAAACTATTGATTTTTAAGCACCCCAAAGATCAAGCGTGCCTGTGAGTTGCAATGTATTTCTCTTGCTTCTTTGAAATGACTGAGTGATATATGACTCAAGTCATGACCAGGAAGCAAATTATTTCCTTCTGCTTGCTTCTTTGACTAAGTCCTTGGCAAACATCAAGGATCCTGCTAGTGAATGAGCTCATCATCTTGTTTCTAGTTTTTCTTTCTCTTTCTTTCTTTCTCTCCCTGCTTCCCACTCACATTGTGGATGGTGGGATATTCTTAGGAACATCACAGTGGTTTAGTAACCCTTCCTAAGAAGTTACCAGAAGGAATGTGTCGAAATCAGCTTTTTTTTACACTCCCACTGTTTGAAGTCTCCCCTGCACGATACTGCATCTTATCAAATACTTATGGATGGCATAGACACATAAGGAAACCAAGGATTACTTCTGCTCCAGTTGAAAGCAGTGCTTCCTGCAAAGCAAATGTGGCTTTTTGAACACAAATAAAATCGCTGCAATCATCTGAAGCAATTTCCCATTATCTCCCATCATTGACTCATATGTATGCTCCTAATTAATTCCAATTAGGGGTCATAACTAAGCTTTTAGAATAAAGGAGAAAAGAAAGGCCTTCAGTATAATTTCTGTAAAGTCTAAGTTAAAATAAGGGTGTTCAACATGTTGGCTAGTATTAGCCTCATAACTTATTGTTGGCTTGTCTGAGCTATTTTTTAATAGTCTATCTTTAAAGAGGACCCCTGATGTTTGGTGAGCCTCAAGGCAGGCACTGTTTTTGTAGAGTAGCAGTGTAATGACCCTATTCATATATATCTTAAAACTTTTTTTTAGTGCAGAGAATTGATAAGGTAGAGGCTAAAGTTGAATAATGTCTGTCTGCTCTTCGTGTAAGGATGGGTATTTATTTATTAATCCTGATAAGACCATAGAGCACAGTGGTATAGGGCTAAATGGTAATGTGTGTATAGGGCTAAATAGTAATGTGTTCCTGAATGGGTTTCTAGCCCACATCTGCAGGAAGGCTGTCAGTGACCAGACTAGCTGTTTCCCACAGGCATACCTGTGCAATCTGCAGGTTCTAATCTGACCCTGTATAATTACAACGTAGATCTGCCCTCAGTACCATGTCAACAGCAAATTAGTCCAAAACCTCCCATGGTAGAATAGGTTTAGGATTTTTTTGGTTTGGTTTTATTTAGGCTGGGTGGTGTGGGGGGTATGGGGTGTATGTGTTTGGTTTGTTTTCTTATCTTTAATTCTAGGTAATCAAAAGCTGTTTAAGAGATAGCTGCTTATTTCCTGACAACCTAACCATAAACTGCTGATGCTCTATGATCAAAGATGACCACTTCTCCTAACAAGAACTCTTCACAGTTTAGATCTCCATTACAAGGAGTTATCAGCTAAGGGGACACCAGGTAAATCGCATTTTTCCCATTTTACTGATCCTGTGACTATAGGAGGAACAATGCAGATGACAAACTGCCAATTAGATCTTTTTACCAATGCACAGATCATTGCATTTTGCACTATCCCCCTCTAGGCTGTATAGTAGAACATTACTTTTATAATCAGTACCTTATTTATTTACTCTTTCCTAAGCAGCATAAACTGCTCTTAAAGTCAAGTCCTCTTAATGACACAGAACCTTTTACACTCTCCTTTTGCTAATGTATTCTACAAGGGAAGACTCGCGTGTTTGAAGATTACTCTCAGGCATAATGAAGAAACGACAGAAAGCCTGTTGGCCTAGAAAAGAGCCATTCACATCCATTCATTTATGCATATCCTACTCACATGCTGGTAGTGTTTTGTGACATGTATTTCTATCCCCTTATCCATGCAGTTATCACACACCATATGTAAGGCAGGCATTAAAGCAAGAACATCACACGTGACACCTAGTTAGTTGGTTAGAGACAGACAAAGTCGTTTCTTCTTATCTCAGCAGGAAGCCACACTACTTTGAGCCCAAAGCTTCTTGGTTCAATTTCTTACTGGAATTGATTCCTTATAAATATGAATTACTCTTCATTTGATCTTTTTTCGTTTGTGGGCAGGGCAGCAGTGCCCCCCATATCTGTATGTGGAGGGTCCACATAGGTTTTCTATGTTTTCCCTGTTGAAAGCAAGAAATAGGGATTCAGTGCTTCTCTGCAGGAGACTTCGGAGGATGCACTTTATTTGATGCAGCCCCCATTGGAAGGGGGCTTCAAAACTTAGGGGAGCAAAGGGACAAATATGGCAGATATACATTAAACACATCTTCATCTTGTAGAAATCCATCACAGACCCCAGGTAAAACATATCTTTAACTGGTGGATCTCTGTGACTTGAGCTGGGATCCTGTTCTGTGAATCATCATTGCACTGTCATTCCTCAGGTATGCAGGATAAGAAATGATGTAAATAAAACCTTAAAACTGATGAGATTTGTTTTTGTTACACCAAGTGTAACATAGATCCTACTTTTCCTTTTTCAGGGAGAAATGAAACCATTACCTGCTCATTCCCATAAGAAGAATCAAACCATTATCTTCTCAGTCACTTTCCATGGGTTTAAGGAAGATTGATTCAGTCCTTGGTTACCATTTTGTAGGAAGTTAAATTTACACCTTTGGACTTAATTTTTATTATAAAGTGTGTGTGTGTGTGTGCATGTGCATGCATGTTAAACCATTCTGTGTGTCTCTATGATACAACATTGAAGTGTTCATTTGCATCATCTTATAAATGTAATCCTTTTTAGTTTTTAAGGTATTACAATATCACAGAATGGCCAAGGTTGGAAAGCACTTCTGCAGATTTAGTCCAACCCCCCCCTGCTCAAAGCACAATCAGCTAGTTTGCTCCAGACTGTGTTCAGTTGAGATTTTAATATCTCAGGAGCTGGAGCGTCTCCAGCCTCTCCAAGCAATCTCTTCAAGAGTCCAATCACCCACACAATTTTATGTTTATATGGAATTTACTGTAGTTCAGTTTTGCCCATTCACTTTTGGCCTGTCACTGAGTTCTCTAGAGAAGACTATGGATCTCTCTTATTTACTCTGCCTTCTCCACCATGTGTTTATATGCACTTGCTTGTTTTCCTGTGTACTAGGGTGGACCTTCTTGAACTTACAAAAGGTGATCCTTCAAAGTCAACAAGCTCTCCTTGACTTCTGTTTGATCCGTGACCATATCACCAAGGATTCTTCCCATCAGCAACTTGAATGGTGCAAAGTTTTACCTTTCTGAATTCCAGGGCTGTGATGTTCTGCTTTGCCTTGCCTCCCTCCTTTAACTATCCTGAACTCCACCATCTCATAATCCCTGCAATCCAGGATGCCCTTGATCTTCACATCATTGACCAGTTCTTTATTCTTGTTTTAAGTATGAGGCTCAGCAGCATTCCTATTTGTTGGTTCCTCAATCACCTGTGTCTAGAATTTATTATCAATGAGCTCTAGAAACCTCTTCAACTGGTTGTTCTCTGTCCTCTTGCCCTTCCAATGGATACCATGATGGTTCAAGTTCTTCATGAAGACCAGAGCCTGCAGATGAGAGGCTTCTTTCAGTTCTCTGAGGAAGGCTGCATTTGCTTCTTTTTCTTGATCACGTGATCTGTAGCAGATTTTCATGCCAGTGGTGCCTGCCTTGGTCTGCCCACTAATCCTGACTGGTAAACTCTGGTGACTCAGAGGACTTATTCTCCTTTAACATGTCTGTGATCCTAATGGCATCATCGCCCTACATCTTCCCGCAGACCGCTAATTCCTCCTGTTTGCTCCTTGTGCTTCATATGTTAGTGGACAGGTACCTTGGAGATGCAGCCAGTCATGCTGTTTCCTCAGAAACTATTCCCATAATGCTGTTCTACCAGCATTTCTCTATGCACCTCTTTCAGCACTGCTTTGCTGATCTTCTGAAGGTCTTCCAGATGACCCTGCACCCTTTTCATGAGGAAGTCCACCACTTCTCCATTTGGTTATGAATTGTCAACTACCTACCAGCATCATTCCTAATTTAATGCTTTCCTTACCAGGTTGGCCAGTGTTTTGGCAAAGATGCTTTTTCGTCACTTGCTTAGGTCTCAGCATTTATTGGTAACAACACCAACATTTATCCTTATGAGGGAGCAGTATTAATATCAACCATCCCATGACTTAGTTGAGTCTACTTGCAAAATTTCTTATTAGAGTGATTAGAATATTAGTCTAATTATTCTAGCTAAAAGGTAGACTCCAAAGGTGCAATTGAATTTTATGTGACTTTTGAAAAGCAGTTGCCTTATGACTCCATTTTCATTTGCTAACCCACTGTGATTATGCAAACTGATTTGTGACAATGACATGCAGCCTTTTTTGGAAAAGAATAGTATATGACGTTAAACACCACGGGAAGACTCCATTATACAAGCAGTAATGATGCTAACTGTGAGCTAGCAAATGATGCTGCACCTTGCCATCCTTTGGGGAAAAGGTAGGTATCTTTTTTCACTACTTTATGGGTTTTTTTCAAGGCACATATCCCATATTTTGGCCAACATTCCTACTTTTTCTCACAGTTCTTATGTCTGGACTGTATGTGATCTATTGCTGACTCTATAATGAGAATCAAGTTTGCCAATGCAGTCACTCCATTATCTAAGTCATTGCTCCATAAAGTGCTTTGAGATACCTTGAATATGAAAGGCCATATATCTAAATAAATTCTGTTCTGTTCTGTATGGTGCCCAAGCTATGCCAATACATATTCAGTGTTCTGTGTAATGGGAAGAAAATGTGAGGGGGAAGAGGGCAAAACCCATTCTTAACTGTATTACACTAGCTTTTCTTTCTTCACCACACAACTATTTTCTGATGTTTGACAATCATTCTTGAAATATTTCAGCAGAGTTATAACTCTGTAATGAAACACAGAAAGGAACCCCTTTTAACTAACAAGGCTTAAAGGACTGTTATCAAAACAGCAGTTTCTTTTCTCTCAAGCTAAAGCTAAGAAACATCTATTAAATCAGCGTTTTGTGCATGATGTATTTATTGGACTACAAGAACTTTTCAAAGGTGATACTAGATAGTTCATTTTACTATTCCAGCATACTGCTAGGGTCTTCAGACCTCACCTCAGACTTCACACTGTTCTGTCAGTGCTTTTGATCTCTCGAATCACCTTTTTGTGGTATGTTAAAGTGGAATTACACTCATTTTCTATGAGTCTTAAGCCTGCTACAGGCTCTGTAGATGTGTTTTGTGGATGCTGGATTATAGACCTATAAGATGGCAAGCCTTTCTGATTGACATCCCTTCACTGCATATGCAGAAAAGAACACAAGATCTGTCATACACCATAAAAGAGCATAAAACTAAAAAGGAGATTTTTTTTTTGCATCAATTTGATTTCTGAGAAGCTTTTGAATTATTTTGATAAACTCAAATTAAACGTTGCTAAATTCAACTGAGGCTGCTTCAGTATTTCAAAATATAGATGATTAAGTTAACTCCAATAAATAACATGACCCCCCTGAGGATGAAACTTGGCTGGAAAACTCTCAAGATCTGGCATAATGAATTGGCATTAATGTTCCTGGCAAGACCAGAATCAGGATATGCAGAACGCAGCAAAAATAAGAATAAAAGTTACTTTTACAAACAAGTTATTTTGTTTGAGGTAGAGTTCATTAAAGTCAGCATTAAGCTACAAATTCAGAACATGATCTAGTTCCAGTAAATTCAGCATCTGAATCACAAGTTTTTGATTAATTCATTGTGGGGAGAAGAGCCATGTACATGATTTGGACATGCATATGATGTTGTGTGACACAACTGTATTTGAATTGAATGTTACACTGTGATGTAGCTCAACATTTGGCTTCATATAAAAATATTTAGTATAGTCCTGATTTTTCTCTGGCTAGTTCTTCCGATTTGAAACTAGTCTCTATAATTTGTGTCCTATGACTGTAGCAAACTTGTACTACCTTTTATGGGTTAGCTCATGGATATTGCATTAGAAAAAAGCAGACATCTGTCTTGAGTTGTGTTAATTGTAAGCTGGATGGATGGCTACATGCTTTCAGTATTGTGTTTTTAATGCTGTAATGGGTGTCATCTCTATTTCCAGGTTTTTTTTGTTTTATTGCAGTTTTATTTTCTGTAATTTTCTTGAAATGCAGAAGATAGAGTTCTGCTGTGATGAATGAGTTAGGGGACCTATAGCTCAGACACTGGTTTGTTCAAAGATTGACCATTGAATATAAAGTATGCAAGGCTAAGAACAGTTTTGATATGATCCATTGTTGAATGTGCAGTGATTAATTTTCCTTTTCAAAATATGCTATCTTTGCTGTAGTTCTACCATTTGTCACATTTTCCCATTAATAAGTACCCAGAAGGACAAAAGCGTGAGCAGTCTTTCCAAAGTTCAGTGTAGAATAAATTTTTATTATGTAAGAAACATCTTCTTGACTTAACAACACACCTGACAGCATATCACATAAATTAGCATCTTCTAAGATAGTTTCTTCAAAATGATAGCACACAGAAAGCTTTTCCAAAAGGTGATATGGAGAACTGAATGGGAATTTCATGAGTATTTGGAATATTTGGCTCTCATTTCAGGTTATTTTATTCATAGTCTGTCTGTGGTGAGACATGTGCCTGTATTTATAGGGACATCGTATTTAAACCTGTGCAGGTACTGTTGCAAGTGTCAGATCAACAAAACAGGTAAACATTTACATTATATTGCCACTTTTCAACAAAGTTATAAACATGATAATAGTTAATCACATGCGTGTATTCTTTGCTGAACAGAAAGCATAGTAGTCTGGGCTATTAAACAGATGTATAGCTGTATTGTTATATGACCACAGGCTATGAGGTTCATGGCCAAGTTGCTCAATGAATTTCTGATCTTGAAATACTGCAACATACCTGAATCTGCAGGATTTAAGATAAAGAAAATGAAGAATTTGTGTGTTTTATCCTACCACAGCAAAGCCTCCTTACTGCTGATTCCACTGTGAAGATCGGGAGGGTATTGGTTATTCAGGCAATGATACCACTGGATTAAAAACAAGCCAAGTTGGTAGAGATCCAAGGTAAGAGTGCTAGCTGAGAAAAAATGAAAAGGTAAGCACATATGGCTGAACAGCTGCTTTCAAATTTATAAAATATCTTCTTTAATCCCTGCAGCTTTCTTGGCTTTTTTTTCTTAATTCTGTTTCTTTACAGAAAGCGCTGTGAAAATCGCTCCATTTTTTTACTGTAATTTCCTCCAAATATTAAATCACTTCCATTTCAAGTTTATAGTTTTGGCTTTCACCAGAATACCCCAAACGCAGAAGTAAATACATCGAGAGGAGTAAAATAGAGTCTCAAATCATAGCATGGAGGGAGAGGGAAGGCGAAGAATTCTTCTACAGCAAGTCAGATTATTTATTCTTGTATGGTGGTGTGATTCTTTTTCTTACTGCATTTGCCACAGCAAACTTCAAACTGAATTTATATGCATGATTTTATACATAGTCCAAATCAGGGATGTTTTCTTGCCTCAGTCTCAAGATAATAGTTTTTAACAACACGGAATTTCTACTTTAACTTGAAATTCTCAAAGCACATTTAAGACGTTAATTTATTAAATTCAATAATAGACCAAAAGGGGAGAGAAAGTATTCCAATTTTCATCTGTGGAATAAAAGTGATCACTGACATGCCAATACAATACAAGGAGTGTAGGACAGAACAGAATTTGTATCTAGGGGAGTGGCTCCTTTTCACCATTTTCTTTACCCACAGAAGCATACCTTAATATATCTCAGTTTTTATAGGAAATGAAACAATCCTTCATGTTATGGATTGGTCTATAGGAACTGTCCACAAACAAGGAAAGTTTAAAACTTTATTGTATATCTCTGTAACAGAGCTTTATTTTTCCTCTAGTGTACTTTTTTTTGTCACTTCAAGTATTTTCATTTTTATTTTGCTTCTTATTAGCTGTGGGAACTGTAAGTCAAATGAAATATTAATGTTTTTCCTGAGAAAAAGGCCATGTTTCAGAAACTGATTTTCCTTTCAGGTTTTAATTTTATTTTTTTTTTAAGATGACATTTTAAAGAACAGGGATTTTTTTTTTAGGATTTTTCTCAAAAATATTGTTTTTATTCCTTCCACCTAGTTGATGACCTCAGGAAAACCACCAAATTTTTCCTTTTATTTTCAAATTGAATTGGGGATGTTCTTGGCTACCGATTTGGTTTTAATATTCTTTTGGTTTACTGCATTTTGCAAAGAAACAAAATGGAAATTGTTGCCCAGAACTCAACTTTTTGTATCAAAAAGACCCTGTGTATCCAGACACAGGTACTAGTTTGGGTATGGGAAGCATTAAAGCTGCATCATGAGGACATTTAACTTGGCTATCTGCTGTTTAGATTTATGGAAACACTGATCTGAGCTTACTACAAGTGCTTTTTCACAGTCTAGAACTATGCTACCTGGAAATGGACTTAGATTCCTAAATCCCATTTTTTTAAAGTTGTTTAGATGTTTGTGGCCAGGTTTTTCAAATCTTGCCCAAAAGTACCTGGTAAAACAAATAGGGACTGACTGGGATTCTGATTTATTTAATTCATATTTAAAGGAATCAGTCATGAACTGTAACTGAAGTTGGAGAGAAATTCCAATTAGGTGGCCTTTGTGCTCCTAAATATCTTTAATACCTTGGTTCTTAGAACTAGAACATTTAAGGCCCTTCAGGATGAGAAGACCTTTCCATTTTTAAGTCATCAGCGTTTAAGAGGCATATGGAAAATGCCCTCAATGACATGCTTTAGGCTTTTGGTCAGCCCTGAAATGATCAGGCAGTTTGACTACATGATCATTGTAGGGCCCTTCCAATTGAAAATATTCTATTATTACGTAAATATCTTAATAACGTAGTGTCATGAGTAATTGGTGAAGTTAATACCTTTGTAAACAAACAAGTACACATAACTTCCAGGTTTGTTTCACTTTCTGTAGTATTCTTTGATGTCTGTTTTACTATAGGACTGAATAATCTTGGTTTGACAGTACAAGTATATTTTGCAGAGGGGAAAAAAAAATCTCGAGAGTTATGACAATGTCTGCATTTGGCAGCTCAGTAGATCTGTATTTTTCTTTTCCTTTAGCAGATGGGAGTTTAATAGCTTACCTGTAGAACAGGAAGTTTAGACCTGGTCTTTAAAGACCTATGTCCTATTCCAGAGGAGACCTCTATCATTATTCCAGCTACACTGACAACACAGAATGCACTGTCAAAGTCCTCTAGGTAATACCCTTATTACATGTGTCATTAGAGGATGTTTGCCATATCTGCTTTAACACTGCAGACATTTTAAGTAGGTTATTCCATCACTTTGCCATTTTGATTATGACAACAAAATGACACCATATTGAAATGGATTTTGGAAAGAAAGGCTAACTGTCCAAAGAGGTCCATGCTCACTCTAATTAAAATTGGCTTAGGTGGCACAACCTTCATAATTCAGACTATGACTATGAAGGATATGCATGTTGAAAGCGCTCTTTGCTCATTAGTGCTATTTCTGTCAGACACTGCTACCTGCTCTTTTCTTAATGAATGCTAAGCCATCTCTTTAGAAGATTGTGCTGCTTCCCTGAACTGAGGGAACTGTCTTATTTCCTCCCAAGTTCGTTGAGAGTAAAATCGGGGAGTCACCTCTTTGACATTTCCCAACCTCTGTACTTATTTATCTCTTTGAGACCCTGCGCTCCAGAGATATCACTGTCTTAATTAAGAAGAAGGATGTGACCATGGTAAATTGACTGATTCCATTGATTAAGGACTAGCTGTACAAGTAACATTGATTTTAACAGTGGGTCTACATAAATGTAATTGTTCGAACATGGGGCTGCATAATTATGGTGATGTACGAGAATAGTTGGTTTGTCCTTTTCAACCTTCACTAACATTCTTTTGCATGGTAATGTACCTCGTTCAATTAGCAGAAATCTTAAATGTTACAAAATGTCTTTTGTGAAGGCACACAGTAATCATTATAGTCTAATTTAATCTAACAGCATCAGACAGATACATCTCTTTCTTTTCCTTTCTTTGTTTCTAGATTTTTCTCCCCTAACCCCCTTTTTTAATGCTTAGGAGCACTCATACAAGCTTACACACAGAAATGAAAACAAAAATTTGGAAGAAGAGCGGTCTTCACTCTACCCAAATTGCAAAGTGTATGATTTTGAGACAGAATCCACAGAGCTAATTTGTGATTATGGACAAATTGTTTTCTGCTTTCCCCACTTCATATACCTTCAGGATATACTGGACATATCTAGTCTGCAGCTTCCTCAACCCTACCTCCAGTGGAAAAACTGCATTTTTCCCCAAATGTGGTCAAATCTCATGTCTTTTTCTGATTTTTGAACTTTCTAACTGTCTGTCTCTCATCTCCATGTTCGTCTAACAGCAGAGTATGTATCTCAGGAATTCTTCTTTTGGAGGAATTCATAAGGCTTTAGTACCTGTCTTACTTTATGAGGTAGTCAGTATCCAAAATCTGGAGAGACAGAAATTTAAGCAAGGAAGTGATAGAAAGCACAAGAGCTCTGAAGTTTTAATTGCTACAATAAATATGTGGGCCATTTTCAGAGTATGGAACTTGTGCTACCAGTTCATTATTATTTTTTATGGTATATTCTCCAGACAGAGCAGAGCTCCATAGGGCATTAGATTGTTAAGTCTTTTGGGCAAGAGCTGTCTCTTGGTATTTTGTTTATATGACTGGTGAGTAATTCTTGGTAAGAAGCAGTAATTTAGTTTTGCAGGGTTGTTTATATGCTCAAAAAATGTGATTTTGTTGCATAAAAAGTTACTTGGAAATCTAAGTCAGAGCTGAATCACTGGTTTCACTTCTTCAATGTTTTAATGTCTATCTTCAGTAAGAAGGAAAAAAAAAAGGGGAATTTTGGCATTCCCAAATCAGTCCTGGTTTACCATTTTGATGCTGCTTATAACCAGAAGATACTGATATGCTTGTAACCTTGGTTCAATAAATAATATAGTAAGATACAGAAGATACGTGTAGATTGAAGGACTCTTGCCAATTTTGAATAATGGTCTTGAACATTAATATCCCAACCCTTAGATGACTGCTTTAGCTCTTAGGCAGGAAATTTCTCCAGGTAGGCTGGAGAAAGAGTGGCTCTGCGGTGGTCAAAGATGTCAGGCTAAATTAAATTAATATTTCAGTTTTGCATGCAGATTCAGTGGGAAGTGCAGTGTTCACAATGGTGTCATTGCTCCCATTCTAAGAGAGAAGGGACCTGTGGCAGGTGCAGCCACCCCCAGCAGACAAACCAGAAAGCAAACAGGGTGTGCTGGAGCAGTTTGATGCCTTGGCCATTAAGCTGCACCTCCCGGTGTTTAACTTGTGCCTTGGGGTCTGCACTGGTCTGTGTTTTGTCGGGGCTGGTCCCCTCAACCAACTGGAGCGACTGCAGTGCACCCTCAACTGGGGCATGACTGCAGTCTGGCCTAAAAGCCAGAAGAGTTGGTTCTTGGCAGAGCAGCAGGTCTGGTAGTCGGACCCTCCCCTTGGACACGCCATCCAAGGGCACTGCCATGGATTGAGGGAGTCTCTGTGGATGGAGTGAGCCTCGGCCTCCCTTCAGGTGAATGATGTCTTAGGCACTCTGTGGGAGGCTTTCCCTGGCTCAGTGGGTGTGTGCCTGTTTTGGTTCATGTTTCCTTAAGGTTTAGGAATTAGTTGGGCATGAATTGCCAACAGACATCTGATGTTGTATTTTATCAGAAGGAGGGTTGAGGGGCTTTGGTTTTAATAAACACCATTTTGGATGGCAGCTGCTGTTTGGTGTGTGGGCGCCTCTGGGACATTTATTGGCATAGTTGGCAAGATGTTGATGGATTAATTGCTGCAGGAACACAACTGTGTGCCTTCTCCCTTGGATGTAAAATGGGCAAGGGAGAAGTGGTCCTACCCCATAGAGGTTGTGGTGAAGCTGAGACAAGTCTCTGTCAGGTTTCAGAGTGGTGCAGATCAAGGGGCCTCATGCACCATTCCAGGGCCTGTTCAGTTCCAGCACAGGAGCCTCTGGGCTGTTTGAATCTAAAAGTGGAGCTTGGGGAGAGAAAGGAGCAACATGTTTGTTGATTGAGCTGATAATGGCACAGATAAAAGATTCCCCAAGGGCTGTCCAAATTCACTAGTTAATCACAGACTTCAAACAGTAAGGCAGAATTACAGCATATATAGGGTACACTTGGCTATTGGCAGAAGCATATACCTGGGTTTTCAGTGATTGCTTATCCCTTCTATAACCTGCTCTGGAAGAATAGGGTGGAGGATTGGACTCCACAGCATACAGAGACTCTTAATGTTCTAAAGAATAACTTAGAAGGAATTGGTCAGATGCTGCAGCTAAAAGAGGGACCAGTTAAGCTATCCAAGTTGCAACAAGATGTAAATCTGCATACAGTTTTGTTAGCTCAGCCCCATAGACCTTCCCTGATTGAAGAAGCACCTGAGCTGGCCACAGGCTCAGATACAAAAGGAGTGTGGTTCACAGCTGTGTCTACCTGTCATATGACACCCAGGTGGAGATATAAAGCAGCAGCCTTGGAAGTTGGTACTAGAAAAACAGTTAACAGAAGAAGAAGAAGAAGGTAGTGCACAAGTGGGGCAATTATGTGCTCTCCCGCTGGCAGCAGAGAATGGTGCCACTGAAATTTGCAGTGATTTCTATGCAAGCTGTAAGGGTTTCACAGAGTGGATATGCCAGTGGAAATCCAATCACTGGGAAATAGGTCATATAAAAGTCTGGAATGATGGAGACTGGCAAAGAGTATTGGAAATAGGTAGATCATGATCCTTAGAGATGGGATGGGCACCTTGGGGTCTGCACTCCTCTGTGTTTCATCAAGTCTGGTCTCCTCAACCAATTGGAGTGACCACAGTGCACCCTCAACTGGGACATAACTGGGGTCCTGCCTAAGAGCCAGAACAGTTGGCTCTTGTCAGAGCAGAAGGTATGCCAGTTGGACCCCCACCTTGGACATGCCATCCAAGGATACTTCCATGGATTGAGTGAGTCCCTGTGGATCAAGTGAGACTCACCCCCTTTGAGTGAGTGGTATCTTGGGCACTCTGATGTGGGAGGTATCTCCTTGATGAGTGAGCATGTGCCCATTTTGGTTCATGTTTCCTTAAGGTTTAGGAGTTAGCTGCGTAGTAGTTAATTCCCAACAGACATCCAAAGCTGGTCAGAAGGAGTGCTGGGTAACTTCAGTTGCAGTAAACCTCGTTTCGGGTAGTGGTGGCTGTTTGCTTTGTGGATGCCTCGTGACAGGACCGTAGCCCAGGTGAATCTACCTGCCAGCTGTCTGGCAAACAGGCACTGCATTCTTCCTTTCACCTTATACTCCACACACCAAATGCTGAGTATTCTCCTTTTTATCACCCATAGCCCAAGAACTCAAATAGCCCTCCAAAAGGTATAGACGGGGGGGCCTCTCCCATGTTAAAAATAGGTCCAGCCTGTCATGAAATAGTTTTTGTTGATGTGTATTCCAGTTGATTACTGTGTAAGTCATGTCACACAGAGTCTTGTGCCAAAATTTGCTATCATGTTGGACACATAAGATAATTTTTGTGGTCATTGTATAGCAGGTACCCTTGAAAAGTTTCACTTATTTATTTTGTCCTGCTACAAAATACATCAATATTTCTTCCCTATAGCTACAGTAGGAAACACTTTGGATAATCAGTGTTCTCCACACTATCAAAAATAAGCAAAAATTCTCTGTACTGTACATGTGCATGAGGACATGATATATCTAAATGAGAATGAAAGCCCTCCAGCAATCAAGTATGCACACAAGTTAAGAGAAGTGACACCAATACACACACTTCAGCGCATATACATGCATATGCACAAAAAAATCATCTCCTGGATTTAAAAGGCTTCAAGATTAAAGGCCCAAGGGGCTTAAAACTTAAAGAAATATTTCTTCCACCTCATTGCATATTCATGAGTATTTTGGCAAGCAGGCTGAGCAAAATAGCTTACAGAATTATGGAAGTAAGATTATTGTTGATTCCTGTGTGCCACAAAAGTGCTTTCACAGAGAGAAAAGAAATTGTAAATAATCATCCAAATGACCAGGTAACTCTGAGGACCTCATTCAACCTCAATCTTGTTACATATTTTTGATCCATGTAAGCTGCAAAATGTGGAAGAAGGGTACTCAAGAGCCCAGCACCTTCTGGAGGCAGGTTAAAAGGTAAGAAAGAAAACCTGACCTGTGCAACATGATGTTGCAAAGACAGCTTTCCCACAGCCTTTCTCTGTTGCTTTTTGTTTGGCCCAGACCTAAAGCTTCCACCAGACATCAGAGGTTTGCGTAAGGTTTGTCTCATGTATTCCACCAAGTTTACTCTCACTTACTGTGCAAGAGGAAGAGTTGCCAGAGGCCAATTTTAATCTCCAGAGTTTTCATTTTTTTATGACCAACCACCTCTGCTGTGCTGGTTGCTCATCTGGATTTTTTTTTCCCAGTGATTTTGTTTGTTCTCATCATCTGTTTTGCCAATGCTCTATCATGTCTGCAGACCTTTCAGGCTTGAAAAAGATTTATTTCTGTATTGCTCTGATGGGTGCCATGAATAGATATGATACTAGTGCTTTATATCTCTGATTAATAGAAAGGTTCAAGGAATTTCAGTGATAAACTGAGCAATATTAATGAGCAAACAATAGATTCTAAAAATAGTACGTAAATGATAAAATAACAAGAACACAAGAAAGAAACTCACTGAAGAAGTACAAAAATAAGCAATTTACCACTTGCATACCTTTACTCAAATTGACTTAATCTAGACTAAAACCACTTTAAAAAGGCACGGTTTGCCTGCCTCCTCCAGCAGCAGACAGACAACTCTGAGGATGAAATTGCTGCTATCTTTGCAATCAGAAAGGGTGTTTAGCAGTGTGAAAAAGGTAATGACACAAAAGAACAAAAGAATCACTATATCCAGAGACATATCAAGATTCAGATATCTCATTCGAACAGCAAAGTGCCTTGATTTCTCACATGAGATGAGACCTTTTGTGGTAAAAAGTTTTGTTTGTTTGTTTGTTTGTTTAAAGCAGATGAGTAGCTCTCATGGAAGTGGAAATTGTTTTTGTTTTGTTTTTCTACTTACCATTGTGCCTTTGTAGGTCATATCCCTTTCCTTTGGAAAAGGCATGTTTGACACCACCTCTCCCTGGGGCTATTAAGCCCGACCCTCTAGTTCTTTGGGGAGAGAAGGTGAGCCAAGGGGGCTGTGTTCAAGAACACCAAAACCATGGTACTTTGTTGTCATGAAAATGTAAGGTGCAAATTCAGTTTCTGCCTGACTTTTGCAGGTACTTTAGACACTGTGGCATGATGAGGTGACAGGGCATTGCTGTGTCCCTTGTGCAAACTGGTGGACAGGGACACAGGGGCAAGCTCAGAAGCCTTCACCATGCGTAAGTTGGACATGTAAGTTACGATGTAATTTTTTTTATATTTGTTCTTAGTCCCAAAGCCCACTTTCTTGCACTCTGATGTTATCAGTGGAGCCAGAAGTACCTTAGCAAACACTGAGGAAGAGGAGAAGGTGTGCAGCTACTGCACAGCATTGCTCTAAAATGATGCCTGATCTGAGCAACCTTTGCCTTTGAAGTAGGAGAGGTTCTCTCTCCCTCACATTTATACAGCTGGTTAAATACAGCAGCAATGTATTTCCTAGTGTGACCTCTATATTTGATGTATTAGAACAAAATGAATTTCTACTAACCTGCAATTACTTGAGCAGAAAGCAAAGCTTAGCCCAAACCTTCAGGACAGCACTGTTAAAGGTATTCAAATCTTAGACAAGGCCATTTCCCACAGGCCACAGGATTAGTATCTGAACAAGTGGAAATGTGGCTGTGGAGTATATGTGATGACGAGTCATAGCACTTTCATCTCAGAAAAGCTTTATGTATCTCCAGTATACAATACTTTTTTATTTTACTGCCCCTGTTTTGAACTAAAATAGTATTGCAAATATAAAACATGCTATTGAAAGTATTCCTAACATATTAGAGTTTATGTGATACTTGTTTTTTAATTTTTTTTGTTAGATCATCCTGCTGTCTTGAGCTTTTACAAAGGTGACTATAGTATGCATCAGAAATGTTTCTCATCTGTGTCTGACACTGACCAGGAACTGTAATAGTTTTGTATGAAACTGTATTACTGAGTCCATAATTAACATTCCTTACAATCAGATGCTACAACTTGACCCATCTG
Source organism: Chloroceryle aenea (assembly GCA_013399075.1). Classification (NCBI taxonomy): domain Eukaryota; kingdom Metazoa; phylum Chordata; class Aves; order Coraciiformes; family Cerylidae; genus Chloroceryle; species Chloroceryle aenea. The sequence goes on from VWZY01000545.1 coordinate 121,745, forward strand.
CCACTTAGTTTTCTCCCAATCTTTTGTTTAGTCTTCTGAAAAGATTCCTGCTCTTAAAGCAAGGAATACTAGAGAATTGTGAGGATAACTTTTTAGTAAACAGACTGCTGTTTGGAATATTGGTATCTTGAAAAACTGTTACTATTTCCTGATAACCTTCCATTTTTTTCTTGTACCCTTCCAATTCAGAAACACCTTTGCATCGCATAAAAACTTCATACAGTATACAACTTTCCAATAAGAAATACATCTTAGAGAGAAAAATCAAGGTTGGTTGTAAATTTTTTTAAGTATTAGATATGAATGTAAGTGTTGGGAACCAATTTTAGGTCTGTGAATATTAAAAAGATTAGGAGGGGACAAGTAGAAATCACCAGTAACACGTAGAAATGTGCTGAGTTTCCAGAAGGTGAGTGAACTAAGTCAGTGAGTAGCTGTATAGCCTACACTTGTATTTTATTTTTACATAGTTAATTAATGCAAAATCTTGTAATTTGTGAATTTGTCATACAACGTCCTCAAAAGGCAGTTTTATGTTAGCTTGATAAAGTCCTTTGTATGAAGAGGGAAAGGTTTTCATTCTCTGGAAATGCTTCAAATACGGATCTGTTTGAACTCCTTTAGCATTTTGAGAATTCCTTCCTCAAAATACCTTTCTTAGAATTCTAGGTTTTGTGGATTTGTGTGTTTTGGGTTTGGTTGGTTGGTTTTGTTGTGTTTTGAGTATTATTTGCCTGTGTGTTTTGTTTTTATTCACAGCCACTAGGCCAGCCTTTTCAAAGGTATACAGACCTGGTTCTCTCCCACTGTGTCTCAGGCGTGTCAGGTTTGTGAAACAATTGCCAGATGCAAAATAGAGTTCAAGGGAACTTTTTCTGTTCATCAGTCTAACCCATGAAACACTAGTTTTAGGGATGATTATCCAGGAAGCATCTCCTAGGTGTTTTGCAAGTTCTACTTGCATTTCACTGAACTCATAGATAAATAAATAAATAAGATATATTTCCAATAACCAAACTGGTAATTGTACTTCTTACGTATTCCAGAATTTCCTTTCACTCAAATGTGAAACTTATTGAAGAATATTAGTTCTGCAATCCAAATAAGCTTGGATACAAAAGAAATTCCACAATTTTCACTTTGATGGTTTTGCAGAAAGTCTGAATTGAGGAAATTAGCTAAGCCAAGCTTGTCTTCACACGGAAGTTACACCAATTCATTTGAATCGCTTTATAAATCAATTTTGTTAAACCGATGTGAATGCTTGTTTGGACACTCCTAAATTGATTCTGCCCTGGCTTATATTGATTTAGCCTAAGTCAGGAAGGAATTCACTTAAGATAAATTAATGCAAGTCTGGAATAAAATTAAAAGTGCCCACATAGGGTTTGCATGGGCTTGCTAAATTGATTTAAAAATACACTTGTAATTAAACTGATGCCACTTTGTGTAGGCCAGGCTTAACACCACAGAGAGAAGTCTTTGGCTTCCAGAAATGACAAGCTCTGTCATGTCCTGAAAGGGCCTTAAGTGTGATAACTGGTTCAAGGCATTAGAAAGTTTCTCCATTGATACTTGAAATGGTTTTCTGTAGTTTTACATAGCTGTAGTTTTATATAGCTTCTCTCCCCATGTAGCATGCATTTACCTCTTCTTGCTCCTGTAATTGTTTTTCCCAACCATCAGTATTGTTTCCCTTAAGATTAAAGACATGTGTGAAACAAAATCTGATTTCTGAACTTAAAGAATTTTCAAAATCTGAACACAGATTTTAGCTTTACAGCTCTCCACTGCCTTTAAAGAAAGACATCTCCAGTGCAGTTTCCTTCACATCACACAGGACTGTTTGTGGAACAGGTAACTGCCACTTGCATATTGGGGACTTCTTTCTAGTCTAGGCACAACAGGCCATTTGCTGGCTTCATAACTAATGCTGTATTACTACTGTAAAGCAATAAGTTTTCATTGTGCTGCTAACTGTTGAATTTTTTGTGTGCACTTTCAGTACACAATTACCAGTTTTTCCTCAAATCTATTTGTCCAGCAAAGAGGGTCTAAACACCAGTGCCCTTGCAGAATAACCCTGAATAATGATTTGGAAACCAGGCTGTAACATTTGTAATGCTGTCTAGAATTGGCAATCAAAATCAGAGATTATGCAGAAACCTCTATCTCAAAATGTGCCTTGTTTGCTGAACTTTTGCCAGATGCAAAGTACAGTTTGAGGGAATCTGCATTATAGATTGTCATGTAGAATTCACCCCTACACCCCACTTCCTGATCTTCTAGGAAGAGAAAATAACAAAATGACATGTTTTCAGAGACAAGGCTATTCACGGGACAGTAATCATAGCTGGTGTTGGATAGGGCACCCAGGCTTGAGAGCTGCTTTACTTCACATACATACTTTACTCGCTCCCTGTGATGGCTCCACAGGAAATAGGATGCCTTGGATTCCTAATGTTTGCTTCACTTACAAACCAGGATCTTTGTTAGTTGTAGATCTGGCAAGGTGACTTTGTCATTGCTAACTCAACAAGCTGTATTTTCCATGGAAGAGTTGCCATCTATCTGCTATCATCTAAACAAAAAGCTGAGTCTGGCCAGTACCCATTTTTTCTGTGTCTCCTGCAAGTGGGAAGATAGAACATTCCATAATCTTCATCTACACAGTCATTGTGGTGTCCTATTTAATATTTGTTTTTCTACACACACATACACACAAATAGTAGTTTCCTAAACCTGTCCACTTGCTGTTCTTGTTATTCTGCTTAGTACTGTGCCCAGCTAGCCTGCATCTTTGTTAAGGTGTGATAGCCAGGTGGTGACAGCACTGCAAAAAGAGTAGAAAAGTGGTGGTTCTGTTGCTGTTAGTTCAAGTAGTTGACCTACTTTGGTTATAATACACTTCTTTTATACTGATGCTTTCTGAGTCATACCTCATTTGGTATGTGTGAATTTGCTTTCTCTTTCCTAAGAGGAAAAGTTTATACTTACCCATATTTAATTCTATCTTGGTTTTGGAAGTGTTGGAGAGATCCATCGAAAAGGTCAAGATTGGAGGGACCATTGAGGTCAAACTGCTTTATTTTCAAATATAGTTTGAGACACCTGTATGAAATGGAATGGAATATTTGCAAAATATTTATCCATTCCACCCACGTGGTTTTTTTCAAACATTGTATTTCTAGTGCTGGAGTGTATTTCAACAGTGAAAAAACCTCTATTGTATTATTAAAACCCGGTACAATTACTGATTAAAAAAGAAACAATTATAGTGCATGAAAAGGATGTAAGAAAGAAAGGAACACTTAGGGAAAGAGTCATGGGCTCAGTCTCCACTGCCTGAAGGGTGCCTGTGTGGCTCCAGTGACCTCCTGAACTTCATTAGTTAACTACTGGAAATTTTTCTCCTCTTGTTTATTTTTGTTTGTTTGTTTACATGCATTTGTGCCTTCAGTGGCTCCTGTATTGTGCTTAAGTAAGTCTCATGGTTAAAGTCCAAGGATTTTAATTTCCTCATTCTTGACTTCAGGGTCTCTCTTAACAGTTTCATCACTTTTTGAAATGCCATTTTCCCAAAGTTTATTTTCACAGACAAGTCTGTGATTCTTCCCTAACTGTTTTGCACTTTCTCCTGTTCTTGTTTCTAACAACTGGGAATGACAGGGTTGATACAGACTTGCTGTCTCTGTCTCACACAGGGCTAAGTCAAGAATTGTGCTGCCTCTTATGCTGCAGAAGTAGTTTAGAAGTGATGATTTAAATCTACATAATTTAAGAATATTTAAAGTAAGTCCCAGGATTTTATCTCATCTGACTATTGGAATCATCTATTCATCTCCTGATAAACTATATTAATCTCTTTTTGTATTATGTGTTCAACATCTTTATGATGTGAGCAGGTAGAAATACTTTGATACATATAAAAGGGAGGAACTTTAGCTCTGCATTAGTCCAACACCATCGGAGTCTCTTTGAGAGCTCTCGTGACTCAAAAGTATTTGTGTATCTCTCTTTTGGTTTTGTTTTGTTTTCATTTTGTTTGTTTGTTTTTTACAGAAAACCACAGATCCACAGTTACACTTCTCTTTGTTAAATTATTAGTAATTCTTAAATTTTGAGCAGTGGAGACTACCAAAGGCACTAGTTGAGACTGATGGTCTCCTGTGCATATATTAGACAGATATAAATTAAGCTACCATCAAAAAAAAACCAAAACCAAAACCACCATCACCACCACCAATAACAAAAAGCAACACAGAAATAGAGGTGATAAGCAACAAAAAAATTAAAAAGAAATGAATCATAGATAGGTCTTCAGTATAGCCTTCATGGCTACAATGGCATCAAGGTTTGACTTAGAGGGAGGTGAGTTGGTAGGCAGTTTATTCAGAGAACACATTCTATGCACAGAGGCATGAAAGGCAGAGGAGAAACCAGTTTCAGTAGTCAAACAGAATCCAAGATTGAGAGATACAGTGGTAGTGAGTGGCATCAGGATTCAACCAAATTGTGCAGGTGAAAATGGAGGGACAGAATTTCAGGGAGGCGGTTATGTGTGCAGTGCATGGCAAAGGACTGTCTGTCCAGCTGACCCTGTGCACATAACCTCTTTGTTTGCAATAAATACAGTGAGGAAGAGGAGGAGAGGGAGTACTGGTCACAGGGGTGGGTTTGCAAAAGAGGACATAGTGAGTGTAAAGCTATAGCTAGTGATGTAAACATAAATATGTAACAGCAGAAAGTCCTTGCAGAGCACACAGAGATACCTGGTACCCACTGATGGATCTCACCTTTCCTCGACTAATACAGCACACTCTCATGCAAGAAAACAGTTGATCTTTTTTAAAATTTTCATAAATGACTGTGGACCAGATTATTACTATATCCATACCACCCTGAATTTGGAGAAACTAAGGTCAGACGCCACCTGAAAGCAGTGGAAGGGAAAACAAACTTGTGCTTTGTATTAAAAACTTTCAGAGTCTGTAAATGTTACATTTGAGCTGATCTACTATGATTTATTCTTTTCTCGTAGTTAGCTTTGGTCACCGCTCCCTCTGTGTGGAGCAGCGTAACGAAAAGGTGGAATCAAGGTAAGATGTGTTATTATATAGAACTTTTCTTATTAAGTTGTTAAAAAAATAATTCTATGCAGAACAAGTTTAAAAGCAGTAGATACCCATGAAGCTGTCATATAGCACTGTTAACTATAATAATTTATCCTATAATTTAATGTAGCCCTGACCCCTGTCATAAGTTAATACACCATGAAGAATAGTGTGCAAAAAAACATGCTTATTAATGAATTGGAGAAATAATGTGACATTGTTTTTTGCCATTTCCCATGAAATATCTTAATATTGGATTTAGCAGAGCCTAGACAATTTTGGCTATGTAATTATGTCTGTCCATATTTCACTAACTGGTGCTGTGATTAAAAGGTTTGTAATTTTAATTATGCTATCTGAAGCCAACTGTTTGATTCAAGACAAAAATAACAGTATGTATGAACTCTACATCATACACTTTTTTATTTTGTCTATTTTTACTAACGGAGTGTCTTAATTTGAGAACCTTTTATATAAAAATGCTAGCTGCAGATGTGTACGTATTCTGCTAGCTCTATGTAAAACACACAGTTCCTCAGAGACAATGTAGTGCTCCAATAATTTTTGTACTAATGATCATCTCTTCTCATTGCAGAGTGGCACCAGGCCCTAGATGCATCAGAACTGTTCTTGTGGAGTTGCTCTGCACAGAGGCAGTGTACGTATCTGAGGCTGAATGTCCAAGTGGGAAGGCTGTTTTTTGTGGCTGTGATTGCATTCCAGATATTACCATATCCTGTCTATGATCTTCTGTACCATTCTTGCAGTTACTGTATTGCCATTACTGCTTTGGCCCAGATGATGTGCTAGGCTATAGTGACCAAGGAAAGCTAGATTGTTTTCCCTGAAGAGCTTGCATTTAAGGAGGAGTTTTGTTTTGGGTTTTGTTTGCCTTCTTTTCAAAAATTTCTGTCAACCTACTAACAGGAGACTGTCCCTGCATCCTAGATGAAGCTTTCTGAAAATGCCTTTCTCTACTTTCATGCTATGGAACTAACTCTGAACACATCTGAAAGTCTAAATAATCTGCATTCTACACATTATCTGTCTGTATGTTGGCATTAGTAGTATGTAATTCTGCTTAAGATTTCCTGATGCAGAAGAATCGTATCACTATCAAGGATAAGCTCCTTTTGTAGCTAGGCTGAAACTGTATTTCCTTCACACGTTCAAAAGTGTCTTACACTGAGAACCTTCAGTGAAGAGGAACTTGTGCTAAGACTACTGACAGCTGTGGAAGTGGTGCAACTTCAACATAGTGAATGTCTCCAGGAAAAAGAGACCCACCTAGGGGACTGCCTGCAAAGGGGTTCCTACTGCTGTAGCTACAGTGCTACCAAAGTATGACTTAGTTCCTCTGAACAAAAACTAGATCAAGTATTTCCAGACCGGTCATCTAACAACACTGCAGAGTAGTCACATTGTAAGACAGAGACAATTCTTCCTACAGGTCCACTTTGTTAAAAAATTGAGACCTTAAATTTTGTCTTTTAAGTGTATATTTAAAAAAATAGGGTTCAATTCAACGAACTATTTCTGTATGATACATAGCTTCAGTTTTTAATAAAATGTTCAGACATTGAAGTCAGCGGGATTACTGACAAGTTAAATAAATTAATTTTTTTTCCCCATAGAAATGGACTGCCCTAAGTGGTTTGTTTTTTTCAGTCAGTGAAAACTAACAAGGTTCTCACTGATATCACTGGTATCTGACCACTTACTTAACAATGGACTTGATGGGCTAAACCCAAGCCACTTTTAAAGGCTTTCCTTTGTTTGCTTAAACATTTGATAGGGTTTTTTTTTCTGGACATCTATTTTTCTAGTAGATTTGCAGTAGAAATGCTGGGCCATTTTACACTCATTTTATTTGTCTGAGGTTTTCTAACTTGGCTTGTATACTGTGCTCAGTAACAATGGAAGGGTTAACTGTCTTTGTTGTTTTTAGGCTTTCACTGTATACAGGGGCTTGACATTTTCACGCTAATTAAAACAGTTTGCCTTGGTCCCTATGTACATGTAACTCATTTAATTCAATGGAATCGTTCAGTGTACATTGATGGAAGAGTCGGGTCCATACTTTTGCTCTTGTGACAATCGAGAAAGGTCTTATCCAGTTGTATACTTAGTTTACTCACCGGCCAACTTTTAAAATATTCAAGCCTTTGAAATATTTAATTTAAATGGAGTATGCATATCAATTAGGGAAATCTTAAAGACACTTCTTAAGTGAAACTTCCAATACTTGAACATTAATGTGAGCACCACCTCCAATACACTAATGTTACTGTAGAGGTTTTTGGTGCTTCCCTGCAGTGTGAATCATACTCATCTGCCCAAAGTATAGGAATTTATATTACATACTTTTTCATGGATATAATTTCCTATTTAAGTGCACATTTGCTGGAATGTCATGCAGCCTTTTCCTTTCAGTTACAGAAGATATGAAGATTTCTGGTGTCTCTGAGGTACTTTTTATTGGTTTGCAAAGTGAAAACCAGATTCTCAGGCTACATCTAGACTTAAGAGTGGGTTTGTAACAGAGTAATCATAACCTGACAGTCCTGGTCTCTCAGTAACCCAAATCAAAGATTTGTTAGGAGTATATATTATTATCTCCAGTATATATTATTATTCCCTTTCCCTCACAACTAAGCCATAAGGAGAGGCTTTGTATTCCAGAGTATCCTAATACATTTCTGAGATGCAGTACTCCAGTGTCTAATAGTTGAGATATAGCCAATGTGAGAGGAGTGGCATTTTTGTCCTCTGTGAGGTTAGATCACATCTGTGTACCTTCATTAGGGTCCACACCCCTACCTCTGCAAATAGCCCATTCTCCTGAGAAGATGCATAATCCATCAGGGAGGTGGTGGGGTGGTGGAGGAAGCAGGTCATTAGGTAACCTTGGCCTGGCAGAATAATGTTTTAATTCAGGCTGGTTTTCAAGGTCTATTGGTGCCATTTTTTTCCATGATTAAGGGAAGAAAATAAAAACTAAAGGAATAAAAGAACCCTCTGCTGATTTCCATTTAAATATAAAAAGATTTAGCAGCTAAATAATCATAGGGTGTTATGTCTATTCTGTCTTGAGACTGCTGTGAGCACTCATAAGTGTATACATATTTTTCCTTAAAATCCCTGGAAATGTTGAACTATGTGTCTTAATATAGTTTCTTATATTTTAGTGAAAAGGCAGCTGTAGATGTCATCATGACTATGGACTTTTATAGTGCTGTAAAAATTCAGTGTCATCATAAATTCATGCTGCTGAAAATGTCGACATTTATGGCAACTTCTACAAGGACATATTTTAAAATGATATTAAAACTTTATGCAGCAACTTTTATTTAGTTAAAAAAGTAAGATTATAAAGCAAAACATTTACTCTTATTTTAGAACAGAGGTATAACAAATAGTTTATAAAAAAGAGACAAAATGAAATGGTTTTGCAAAGCAGATCAGTCAGGCCCCCAAAACACAAGACACTTGAATCCTATCTATGTAAAACCAGTAATTGAGGGAAATAACTAATAGTCATATCTATTGGTCTTAACACAGGTTGTTTATCATTTGGTCACATATAAGTGACACAGATGTATTAAAACTTTGCTTAGAGGGATCAGCATCTCTTTATGTTATTTAAACTGAAAAATTGTTATTTCTACAGGGCTTTTAGGACCTGTAAAGTAAGTGAGCTTAATGAATACTGTTAAGATTAAGAAATAATAGAAATCTTCATTCTTTTGTCTACTAAAATTCGAGCTGTAATGCTGCAGTTCTTTGGAAATCTCGATAAAAGGAACTACATGGGCCCCAAAATAACATAAAACTGTACATTGAAACTTCCAGCATAGGGACAGGTGCTTGTGAAGCACATGGTACAGATCTCTTACACTCAGTTAACTACTGATGTCAGACAACTCTGTAGTGAGCATAGCATGTATTTCACAGAAACTAGGCAAAACGTAATTTGACAGAATTGGGGGAAGGTAAAATGCCACTTGTTTTTTCTCCTTCAAGATATTCAGGAAGTATCAACTAACCTCTGAATTTCCATCAACTTTCATTGAAGCAGCTTCAGAGGATGATATACCTTAGAGAACAAAATACCTTGAGTATTCTCTCAAAACATTGACATTTATGTTTGAGCAGAGCTTTAAGGACTGACTGAACCTATTCCTACTGAAGTCAGTGAGACAGCCCTATTAATTTCCTTGCAGCAATATCAGGCACTAACACTGAAAAGAGCTGAATCAAAGAATTTAACTTTTATACTGATGCGTAAAGAAGATATGAAATCGTTTTTCTGACCCCTATACTCAGATTTGCTAAGTTTTTAGATATAAGGACTGTCTTCTCTGAGTTTAATGGCAGTTTTACTTAAGCATGTCTACAGTTTTCCATACACTGTTCTCCATCATGGTGATTCTGTTTTCAAATTAATGAAGAAAGAAAATTAGAGTCCCTCTGAAGGAGCAGATATACAGTGCAGTAAGTAAATATAAAAGATGTGACACATATATGGCAAACGGTCTTTCTCACAAGGTTATCCATCAAGTTGCCTTTACAATCATTTCAAAGGCTGTTGGTATAGACAGATATTCATTACATTCAGAAAGAATGCTCAGTGTTTTAGCCCATTTCACTTAGGGTACCAAACAGCCTCCATAAAATAAATGTAAATAATGACATATGTAGGCTGAATTTGAACCTGAAGCTTCTGCACAAAACCATCCAAAAAGCAAGAGAAACCTGTGTGCTATTGTCAGGGCTCCCTCTTCTGCTCTGTTTCTTTTTGTGTGTGTGGGTGGGTGGCTGTTGTTGTTTGTTTTTCTTTTGGTTTCTTTGTTTCTCCTATTATATTATTACTAGGCATTATCCTCTATAAACATCTCTGTGGCTACTCAAGGAAGGCAATCGATAACATCTCTTTTTTTTTAATTCTGAAACATGTTTTATTGAGTCTTGTCAGTTAAACATCACTTCTACAAGCCTATGGGGCTGATGTAAGAAGTCTCCCAAGTCTCAATTTTTTCATATGCTGTGCTCTGAATTACTAATTCTTTTGCTTCAAAAACAGATGTACATGACCACTAAAAAATAACCACTAGTATAAAACCATTTTATTTCTGACAGAGAATCTAAAAAAACCTGTGGATTTGAAACAATACTCATTTGGTTTAATATCTTCAGATATTTTTTATGTGATTTGGGGAAGTAAGATACAATAGAGAAGATTTTTTTTTCCTTAGAGTTGTCATAATCTGAGATACTTTTTAAGTAAAGAAACAAAAGACATATATGCTTGATACAAAAGAAATATCTGTTTGCAAATAATAGATTATAGGAAAGTTCAAAGACAGCTTAACCTTGTAAAAATGTTAGCTCTGTAAAATTGCCAAGATCAGTAGCTATATGAATATTTATTTTGATTTCCACACATAATTTTCAGAATTTATCTAACTGATGCATTCATTAATTTGTGATTTTCATACACTGATGATTTTGTACATTGATGATTCATTTCCTCTTCCATTCAAACTCTCCCACCTTTTAAAAAACTCATGTATCTTGCTGCCCTCAGGTTCATAATATTCAGCTCAGGCATTATTTGATGAATATTCCAGATTCAATGCATTCCAAACCAGGATTTATTGGAAAACAAGAGCAATTGTTTTATGTTCAGTATCTAACATCAGGCATAGGACTACAGTAATGGCCCTGTGTTAAGGTTGTCCCTCCATTGTATGATACAGGAGGAAAGTATTTGCAGAAACAGACCTGGTGTCTACATAGATCAAAATTTCCTTTGCAATAGTGGACAATACATTTTGATGGTGGGATTATAGACTAGGTAGCTACAATAAAAGCAATTCTTCACATACTTAGTAGAAAGATATTGTTTAAACCAAAAATATATTTAAACTTCCACCTATTATTTTTTATTAGTATGATCTATTGTTTCAATGTGTCTTGGTTATCTTGTCCATTGATGCATTTGAATTTTTGTTCTCGTGTGACAGCATCTTCTTAAAGAAACTTTTGCCATTCATTGAATATCCCACCTGCTGGGTTTTGAAAATCCATCTCTTCATCGTTTTGAAAATGTGTTTCAGTTAGACAAATGCACCACTCCTGCAGAAAGAGAAAAGCTTCCCAGCTCTATGGTCAGGCATGTAAGGCATCATTCCTATTTTTTTCAAAAGCTTCTCTCTTTATTAGTTATATGAAATGCCAAGATATAAGAGCATGTAAACCAGTAATAGTTATTCAGTCTAAATTCTAAGGATAAGTTACTATGGGCACTGGAGGCTGAGATAGGATGTTGTATTTGCATACATACAGTATATGGAGAACTGTTCTGTTTTATGTAACAGCAATAATATTTAGTTTAATGTCTTATAAGTCTCATAAAATTACATTAAGGAATTTTGCTATTTGTCTGGTGAGCAGTCTAAGCAGTGGTTTTAAGTCATCATAATACTACTACTCTGAAAGCTCAAGCCTCATAAAGTTTGGGAGATAAATATGCCAGCTCAACTAAATGAGATGAGAGATCTTGCGTACATTCCTTTGTAGGATGACATCCAAAACTGTAGTGTTCACCTAAATCCATTAAGAATTTCTACTATTCATAGGCTACTGGAGAGTCTTAATCTCAGAAAAACCACACTCTTACCCTTTTGTTTCTAAACATATCCAGTCAACTGGAAACCTAACAGATAACCTGGCAGATTTAGGACATCACCACAGTGCTAGTAGATGTGACATGGCACCTCTGAGAGACCTTCACTCTTATGAAATGGCAGATAGGCAACAGGAAGCATTCCTAGGTCATCTAAAATAATATTAGATTATTTCTGGAGTAAAAATAAGAAATAAGAAACACAAGGCAGTGACAAAAGTGCAATTACAACAGCACATTCATGTTTTTTTTAATGTGAATGATTAATGTTTGAGATTCTCTTTAATTTTTACTTGAAGATTTAAGGCTGGCTTGACATAAATCTGAACAGCATCCGATCATGAGTTCTGCCAACTCAAAATAACAGCAACCTCAGTTTAGGATTCTTTTTGTATACTCTTTGTTCACCTCTGTTTTGATTTGTGTCCTTCTTTTGATGTATTAGGAACTTCCAGGTGGTAGCAGGTGGAGTTACAAATGTTAGAGAGCAAGGACACAGATTTTACTTTTGGCTAGACTCATAACCTATATATTTTACAATGTGAAAACAAGTTTGCTAAGCCTGAGTGCACTGGCCTTTCAGTTCTCTACCAAAACTCCATCTGGCCTGTACTTTCTAGTCAAACTCCTCCCATCTTTATGGCGGATGTGAACTCCATATGGGTCTTCTCTGTCTCTTCTACAGTATCATGGAACATGAGTAGAGATGCCATCCAAGAAATCATCTGCCTATGGTGACAGTTTGCCAGAAGCTGATACTAACTTTCTGGAAAATCTGTGATTAGCTTCAAGTAAGGCTCCTCACTTGGGGACACATACTTTCAAAATACCTTCACACAAAATAGGTTCTTTATGTTTAATGAACGCTAAAGAAGAGATGCAGAAAAGTCAGCTGGGTCTGAGATACATCACCTTGTGGTCTGTAGATTGAATTCTTTCATGACATTTTCATTACATCTCCTGCTGCCAAACATATTGTTTGCTTTTGCCTTTAGAAATGTCTTCATTAATAATAAGTCATTTTGAAAGTTACTTACATAAAGTTCTATTCTCATATCACTGCCATAGTCACCAGTTATGGGCAGAGCCAATACCCTGTGAATGAATTCACAGCGGTGTGTTACCCTAGGGGCCCTAGAGTACCACAACATTTGACCCCCTTCAGCTCCCTCTTCTCCACACACCACCCCCT